>CM069310.1:2327500-2915000 GCA_035609425.1 Epinephelus awoara
ACTAACGGAGGGGAGGAGGCGGTAAATAAGTGCCTTTCAGTCTTAGATGAGCGGGGACTCTGACAGCTCCGAGAGTCCGACAGCTAAATGGCTCACTCAAGACAGAGGAGGTGATGGAGGAAGAATAGATGGAGGGGGGGAGAAAACAGCCGTGAAGTGAGCTGCGTAACTGTTTGTCACCAGAATGTCTCATTGTGTTTAATTGTCTCAGTGCATTAACATATTTTTGTTAATAGAAGTCACGCGATCATTTTCTATGGTTCGAAGAAGGGGTAGGCGACATGGCCCTAAAATGATATCACAATATTTCTGGGTGCTGAATGAGTTCCCTCTGAGCGCTAAGAGAAGTAAAACATTCAGGACGCCGCAGTTTATTCCACACTACTGAAGCTGCTCCTCTTTTTGGAGCCGCCAAGGAGTCGATCATAATTTCACCTTCAGCCATGCTTGTTGTTGCCGTGGGTAACAGTATGATGTCAATGTGTCAACAAGTCAAAATATCACAAATATCGTGATATGAATTTTTCATGTCATATTAAAAATTATATGGGTATTATTGTGAACGAGATGATATGGCACAGCCCTAGTTTGAAGTTCCATCCATCCATTTTCATCTGCTTATCCGGGCCGGGTCGCAGGGGCAGCAGGCTGAGACGTCCCTCTCCCCAGTAACACTTCCCAGCTCCTCCTGGAGGACCCCGAGGAGTTCCCAGGCCAGACGAGATATGTAATCCCTCCAGTGTGTTCTGGGTCTGCCCCGGGGCCTCCTACCAGTGGGACGTGCTCGAAACACCTCCAGCAGGAGGCGCCCAGGAGGATCCTGATCAGATGCCCGAGCCACCTCAACTGACCCCTTTCAACACAAAGGAGCAGCCGCTCTACTCCAAGCTCCCTCTGGATGTCTGACTCCTCACCCTATCTCTAAGGCTGAGCCCAGACACCCCACACAGGAAACTCATTTCCACTGCTTGTGTCTACGATCTCATTCTTTCGGTCACTACCCAGAGCTCATGACCATAGGTTGAATTGAAAATTGAAAATCAACTCTAAAGTAAAGATTTCAGTTACAACAGTTGCCTTTGTATGTTTCATCCTGTTATATTTTATTGCCGTGACCCACTTTCCAAAGCAAGCCAAACTTCTTTGGATTGAATTATTACCCTTAAAGAAGCAGTGTGTAGGATTTAGTAGCATCTAGTGGTGAGGCCTGCAGATGCAACCATCTGAAACTTCTCCAATGCGCCAAACATGAACTCTCAGTTAGGATTCCTTCAGTTTTCACTGATCAGGAGTATTAGGGGTAATATTTGATCAATCAATTTCACTTGATACCTATGTAATGCACCTGTCCAAATCTTGTTTTTCCACTTGAGAAATATGAGTTAAATAGATTTGTTGTTTAAACTGCTGAACTGGAGATGATTATACCTGCCTTTATCGCATCTCGCATTGACTACTGTGACACACTTTTCTCCTCACTGGGTACGTCCGCTCTTGACTGCAATCCAGAATGCTGCTGCCAGACTACTGACTAGATCAAATAGACACTCTCATATCATGTCAGGCTCCCTCTAATTTAGCTGAACTCTTCAGCTTTACTGTCTTCGATCTAATACACTTAATTTGTTGTCTGTCCCTCACACTCGCCTTAAAGGCCCTGACACACCAAGCTGACGGTCAGCCGTCGACCAAAGTCGGGCCGTCGGTGAGCGTCTGCCGCCCTAGTTTTTGTGGTGTGTTCCGCACCGTCGGCACTCTGGCGCCGGCGGCTTTTCGGCTGATTGAGCATGTTGAATCGGCAGCGGAGCTTGTCGGTGAGAGAGATCACTCTGATTGGCTGTTCAGGTTTTATTTCCTCGCCCCTGTAACGAGTGAATGTGCCTGTAGTGAAACCGGGGCTAACCGGTGCTTCCTCCTCAGGCTCCACTTCACTCAGCTGCTCCACAGACCCGCTGCTTCTTCACACTGATGTAATAGTCCGTGGAGGTGCTGCGGTGCTCGGCTGCACAGATAGGAAACCCCTCGGCTGACAGGATGTACCACTCTCTCACTCCGCTCTCTCTCACGCAGGCGCAGAACGTACGTGCTACTTGGCCGTCGGATGTAGTCCGTGTAGTGTGTTCAAATGCAGCTGACACAGGGCGACGTGAGGCGACGTAGACGACGCAACAGTTGGCTTTCGTCGGCGTTAGTTCTTTGATGTCAGTTTGGTGTGTCCGCACCTTAAGACGCGTGGTGATCGAGCTTTTGTAGCCGTAGCATCTACATTGTGGAACGCTCTGCCTGCTCTGTTACAGTCTGCTGACAATGTGGTTTCCTTTAAAAGCCAGCTAAAGATCCACCTGTTCAGAGAGGCGCTAAGCGATATCTACTGCTTTATTTTACTGTTTCATGTTCACTATCACCCTTATTAGAAGTTGTGTGAAGTTGCTGCTCAAAAACTGAACATTTACTTATATGCTGCTTCACAATAAAAGCTTTTACATAACAAAATAACGGGGGACTTTTATTGTGAAGAATCTACAGGGAATGAAATGTGTTTATCACTGAATTAGTGGAACTTTGTTAGTGGATTTTCTTCAATTAAGACAAGTCTAATAATGCAGCAGGGAGGAAGAGTCGAAGCAGAAACAGCCACAGTGAGATGTTGATGAAGAGCTGCAGACAACCGACTCTTACTGCACCTCAAACAGCTCACCTCCAACAGGTAAACTTCTTTCAAATGCAAATCCCTGCTGTGCACGGCCCAAACCAAACCAAACCAGACCAAGCCAAGCCAGGCAATGACCGTCAAAAAGAGGTATATGTGTGTATGTGAGAGAGAGTGGGATCACATGATAAAGGTCCATCAGGACACATTCTCTGACTGAACAGATTATCTAACTTTGAGGCGGTGAGTCTTCTCTGTCTGATGCTGTTATATAAGGCACCTTGATTTGACAAGTCCATAAAACCCATTCATTAACAAGGCTTTACGTGTGAGGTACAGCGCGCTGCATCAAAGCCATAGGGGCCTTTGTCAGCTCCCTCACGTACAGTATATCCTCTTCACATCATCGTGAGTCACATTAACAGACACTGAGAACATGCTTTGTGCATTTTTCAATGTAGACTCGCAGTTTATGTTCAGCAAGAATACTTCTAATGTCCTATTGTAGGAACTTTGAATGTGTTGTAAAGTGCGACTGCGCTGCAGAGCCTGTTCCAGGAATGTGATAAAGCGGCTCGGGTTGTGGCAATCACTACGTCCTTAGCCAGACTCATAACCTTTTATTCCACCTGACAGACAGAGGACTGACTGTGTGTGTGTGTGTGTGTGTGTGTGTGTGTGTGTGTGTTGCAGAGGGCTATACGTGCACACTTTAACCTCACACTCTCAGCCACATCCATAACTTTTTATTTCCAGCAGTCTGCACTCCTCCTCATTGGCGTAATTTACTGCTGTTTTATGCAGCGTGTCCTGCAGGTCGTCCAAAGTTTAACACCTCTGTTAGATTTTAATGCCGCTGTGACTGGAGCTGTGTGAACCTTTACAGTGGCCGGGCTCAGGGAGGCTCTTTATATCGTCCATGCATCTATAACACCCCCTCTTCCTGTTGAATTGTATCAGATGAAGCAACATATTCAAAGAGAAACCCTCTCTCCTGCATGTTAAGTGTTTAATCTTCACTTTATCTGTGTAATCATGAGAGATCATTTTGTGTATTTCTATAATTTCCTCCCTTTGGCACATCGTTGAGAACATTATTAGAAATGATATTGTCAATAGCTGGGTTTCCTCCAAGTCTTTTATGAGGTATTGAGTTAGACTGAATGGAAACAGTAGAGCTCACATATAAAAAAAAAGTTTTTACACTTGCTTACGGCAAATTCAATTTATGATAATGAATATATCATGCAATCAGTTGGAACAGAACTGCAGATAGTTTGGTCCAACACAAAGAAAGGTCTGGAAACCGTCTCGTTCAGAAAGGTGTTGTAGCATGCACACGATTCCCTCTGTGGTGTTTCCTCATATCTTGTTTTATCAACTATGGCAAACGTAGATAAAAACAAATGATGATAACTTATTCTTGGGAGACTGTTTCACAGGTGATGGTGTTTTCTAACAAACGCCCAAAAGCATTGAAGCACAAAACGTCACAGGTCATATCAGGCTGTTAAAACTCTCATGAACTGAAGCTTAAAATACAAAATAAAAAGCACAGAAAATAAAACTTGTGCATTTAGTTCCATGTTGGTTATTTTCCAGTGTAAATGCCAATTGCTTCAATTGTTTTATCCTGTCTGCTGTTGGGTCTATGGGCTGCTCAAAACAGGGGCGATTGCTCTGAGACAACAAGGGAGGCTGAACTTCCCCTAAAATTTCATAGAAGAAATGGTCAAATATGCACTATTGAATTTGCATTAAAATAAGAATTTACATTTTACGTTTAACATCACGACTATGATGTTCAAACGTCAGCTGCTTTTCACCAGGTTTCAAACGCGACCTCCCTGTCATACATTCTTGTGTCAGCATGGTGGACGCGGAGCCTCCAAGCATTCCTATGAGACAGCGCTGAGCAGGTATTTTTCATGCAGCAAAGCGAGATGCTCATTGGATAAATGCAAAAAAATCGTCACTTCTAGGGAGGCTCAGCTTCCCTGGGACCTAATGGAGCTGTAGGCGGGAGAGGATGCTCGGTGTCTGCATGATGATTGGAGGAACTGTCTAAAAGGCTGAACCCCTTTGTGACTGACAGTGCTTCGCATTTCGGGCTCAGTCCCATGCGGATATTTGGGAGTGGAGTCTTCTGACAGAGTGCTGCCCGCAGTTCCTTATTTCTATAAGCGATGTAGCTCATTTTCACCGTTTGTACAGCACAGTTCAGGTGTTTAAACCCATCTGAAAATCTTTGAGGTGTGTGTTGCTGTGCAATTAAATGTTCCTTTTATAAGTTACTGCCTTGCTACAATATGACTTCTCAAGGTGCTTCACAATTCAAGAAGATTAAAACACATAAGTAGCAGCGAAACAACCTAACAGGCAATCAATCAATCAACCAAATATGTAAAAGTACAAAACAACAAGTAAATTACTAGAATAAAACATAGAAGCAGAGAGTGGAGCTCTGCCTTAACCGAAAGCAGAATGGAATAATTCATTCTTGAGGCTGGTTTTGAAAGTGGCAAGGGAGTCTGAGGTTGTGACCGACACAGGCAGCTTATTAGCCCCATAGAGGAAAAGGCACGGTGTCCCATGGTAGACAGCCTGGTGCGTGGAATAGTGAGGAGGTTTTAGCTGTTAGACCTGAGTGACCTGGATGTAGATTGAGGGGAGAGGAGGTCCTGGAGGTAGGCCGGGCCAGAATGGTTTATGGCCTTGTAGACTAACAGGAGAACCTTGTAGGTTATCCGCTGGTTTATTGGCAGCCAGTGAAGGGCATGGAGAACAGGGGTGATGTGTTGAGTTTTCCGGGTTTTGGTGTGGACACGAGCAGCACTGTTCTGGACATACTGTCACCTCTGGGTTGTTTTGGAGGGGAGGCCTGCCAGCAGAGCATTACAGTAGTCAATGCGAGAGCTGACAAAGGCATGAACCAGTCTTTCAGCATCGGTTTGGGCGAGCAAGGATCTCAGTTTTGAGATGTTTCTCAAATGGAAAAATGAGGTTTGACAAACTGTTTTTATGTGGGCATCAAAGGACAGCGAGTCTAACTTTAGCCCCAAGCTGGTGACAGATGAAGAGAGGGGGATAGAAAGATTGTCAATAGTAATATAGGTTATTCCAGTCTGTTTAGTTTGATGAAGGGTGCCGATGAGGATGGCTTCGGTCTTGCCGCCATTTAACTGCTGGGAGTTACTACTTATCCAATGGCGAATGTCATCAAGGCATCTAGTAGTCTGAATGAGAGCCAGATTAGAGTCAGGGGAGATTTGAAGGTAGATCTGCATGTCGTCAGCATACGAGTGGAATTTGATGTCATGTCTTCACAGTACGTTACCAAGAGGGAGCATGTAGACCAAGAAGAGCAGGGGTCCTAGAACTGAGCCCTGAGGGACACCAGAGGTGACACGCCTTGTGCTAGAGGTGAAATTTCCCAGCATCAGATATTCCTGCCTCCCTGCCTCAAGAGCCGTCCCTGCAACTCCCACGTCCCGAAGACACTGACAGTACCGTTGCACATGACTGAGAAAATGATACTGCACTACACTGACAGGTGAACATGATATTTAAAAATAATATTACACATGACTTGAATAGTAGTGACGTGCATCATATGAAGTAATAGTGTACTTAATGTAGGTGAATATCATGGAGGATCTTCCAGTTCCTCACATGCACCTTGAGGAGCGAGGGGAGAGGAGAATTCAAGAGAAACTCAGGTGTTTCCTACACGTCTCTTCCTTGCATCTCTCACTTTCACATTCCCGCTGGGAAGAGCTGTGACGTGAGGTAGAGACGTTAGTGAGGAACGTGAGGAGGCATGCTAGCATAATTAAAACCACCCTGTGTCTACCTAGGAGGTGTATCGTCATTGGCACCTCAGCAAAGCAGCAGCTTCTGTCCTCTATGTCCATACAGGATGTTTTTGGCGATTTAGTGTAGGTCAGCCGCATTTTGGCAGTGCTCAGTGTCCAGCACACAAGTCACTGTAGTTATTGCAGCCTCCAAATAAATCCAAACATAGTCTCCCACAGACACCATAACAGGAGATATGATTAACTCACTGTCTTTGGTTTAGTTTTACTCACTGTTTGATGATCCAGGTGCTTCAGTTGGTTTTAGAGTCGACTGATCTGCAGGATGTTTGGAGAGTTGTAAAGTGACGCTAACTGATTGTCTTGACTGCCACGTCCAAAAAAATAAAACAAATCCCTGAACAAGCATTCCCCAAATAAACCTTTACAAACACAACGTTCAGATCAACGGGGTATTAAGATAAAGATTAACCAAAAAACACAGAAGTTTAAAACTGTAACCACACGGCACGCGCCTCAGCACACCTGCCTTTCACTAAAGCTTCCTGAGATGTCACGTAAGGTGGTGCATTAAAGTGACTCAAAAAACAACAACAGGAAACTAGGACTTGCTAGAAATGAAAATAACAGTAACAGTAGTTTTGCATTTAAAACTTGAGACAACAGTCTTGAAATGAGACGTAGTTGCAGCAGCACTTTTCCTTCTTGTGAAGCTTCATGTGGAGACGCTCTCTGAATAAGCAGGCGGGATATTATGACATTTTTTAATTTGATTTTTGGACTCTGAATCAGATATATCAGGTTCAAACAAACGCTTGAGGACTGATGTATCTCATTACTGTGTTTTTACTACTATTAAATTACTGTTTGTCTAAGCGCTAATCTCAGACACCAGGGATGTGATTTTGACTCCACATAAAGAAATGCTTCACGTAGCTGCACTGGAGCATTTTCAGATTTGCACGTACTGGCTGCTGCAGCTGAACTTTCATGACAAAATATAAAAAGAGGTGTCAGAGTAGGTCTGATTTGGGTGCTGTGTGGGAGCACAATGTTTACTCTGTTTCTTCTCTCTTATTATCTTCCCTTCAATTACACCTGAATACCTGGAAAAGTGTGTCACCGCAATAAAAGGGAGCACGTACATCGTCCCGTATTGTGTTTTATACAAAAGCTCTAACAGGAGGGTTTATTTACCGCTCGCACTGTAGCCGTGAGCTGCATGTGCCAACTTTGCTCTCCGCTGCATGCAGCAGCTGCCTGGCTGCACATGTCAGCCAGACTTGACATAACTTTACTCTGTTCTGTCTTTCATTCTTTCACTCTATGCATCTCCTTGCCTCCCCAAGGCAGAGCAAGGTGATGAGGGTTCCCAGTAAAAGCAATGATCAAAAGTAGCACTCTGATGCCTACAGGTTTCCCTGACATGAGAGGAGATTGTGTGGTGGGAAGAGCAATGGCGGTGCTGGGTTTTGGAAGGAGGAGGTGAGACACACCCATTACTTGTCAAACCCGAGCAGAGATGGGATACCTCGAGATTGGGAGAGATGTAAAGAGGGAGGGATGGTGGCGGGTGAGGGTTGGTGGTGGTGGTGGTGGGGCGGCTGCAGGAGAGGATGAAAGGTTTGAGGCATGAAAGGAAAGCAAACATGGGGTGAAAAGAGGCGGAAAAGAGAACTGAAGGAGAAAAAAGGACGAGAGAGAAAGTTGGGCTGAGCAAAGCGCGACATGAGGGGGAGGCGGGGGGGAGCCGGGGGATCGTCTTGAGTTGAAAAGCCGTCATAGGTGAATAATTGAAGACAGGCTCGGCTGCTTGCACTCACATACGGTAAAGTCAAAGGCAGAGTTGGGGTGTGTGTGTGTGTGTGTGCGAGGCTGAGGGAAGCCGAGGCGGAAAATCTTTCTGTAATGAGGAAATTCTTGACTCAGTATAATAATATTTTCCCAGTTTGGAGAAAATGTCATTCCTCAGCACTCATTCACACTCGCAGCCTCTATTTCACTTTCCTCAGAGTGCATCTGATAGCACCGCACAGCAGAGCGCTGTTAACCCAATAACATGCTGATAACTCCCGGCCTGTGTGATGTGCGCTGGAGTATGACAGTGACACCGTGTGTGTGCAGCTTTCTGTTTCCATATTGTGTACTGGCTTCTGTCGAGGCCTCGTATAAATGATTTTACACTCTCTCAAGGGCGATGTTAGGTAAATGATTTACCTCCTTGCTATTGTTTAGTTTCTGATATCTGCGTGTGTGTGTGACTTTATATTTCCTGGCAGTGTGTGTCAGTACACGCCTTGTGCTCCTGTGTGACATGATTTCTTGCTCACACAGCATGTATAATGCATATCCCAAATTATATGTTACATGTTTGTCTGCCTTTTCCTCCCTCCTCTCCAACCAAGGCTGAGCACACATTCTAATGCAAAGGCGCTGGCACTCCAGTGCTTTATTTGGCCGCATATAAGACCAATTTCGGCCAGATTTATGACTTCTGCAGTCGGGGGTTATTTCACCAAATCCCCAGACAGGACACAATTCACGGCTGTTGTGTGTGATACCTGCTCTCTTTTCAAATCTGAGAGCCGCAACGTTGCAGGCGTGCCGGGGGAGCTGTAGAGGAGAAACCCTTTATATTTCCAGGCAGCCCACTTCTTATTAAGCCCCTCTACATCACCAGCTGAAAAAGAAGGAAAAAAAAAAAGCCCCGGGCAACTTTTATTACACCCTCCCTCAATTACACCTTCGTCATAAAACAACACACATTTAATCACAGCCTCTGCGAACATGATGAAGTAGTTCATCACAAAGACACGCCAGGTCTTAACAATGGAAACATACATTTCAGAGCGGACAGATATTAGATACGTGTCAATAAAAAAGATATAGGTCTCACCAGTGCCAGCGCAGCCCATGAATTATTATTGAGGAAGGCTATGGCACATTTCATAACTTATCCTACTCTGGTGGAGACAAGTCCTGCGCTCCCCGGGGAGAGAGCAGCATCCTCGGGGTGTGCTGGCGGGGATGCGGGTCGGGCAGATGCTGCCCCACAGGGGGATTCATGTGCTTTAAGGAAACAATCCATGTTGGGAATACAGAGTATTAGAAAAATCCCTGCAGTGGGGAGACTCTCCAGACAAAGAGAGTGGAGTCTATTGTAGGTGCATGGGAATTCGCAGGGACTGGTTTTCCCTCTGGGATGATGGATATGTCACCAACATGACTCTGACACCATTGTGACTCAACATATAGGGTACAGATACAGCCAACACGTGTTACATGTGGAGCTCTTTTTACTCACAAATCACTGAGCTGACCTTTGTTTTATTGGCGCAACCTCTGCGCTAAAAAAATGAAGCCAATGCAGAAGTGCCAAAAACTGCAGTTCCTCTAATGTCCACTTGAGGCTGACTCCAAAAGTGAGTCAGTTCCCGTAGAACCCCATGTTGAAATGAAATAAACATGTTTACAGCCTAGTAAAAAAAATGCTCTGGTCTTTATATTTTCTGTCATTTTAGGCAGTTCTTATCATGCTGATGTTTGTTCACTTGTCATTTTTCCTATAAGTTTGATTTTGATTAGTTCTGTGATGCTATAAATACAGGGTTTGATGTCTAGATTGACAGCTATGTGCCAGTCAACGTGCTCACTATCAGTGGTGCTGATAGCAATTTGTTGGACAGGTGTTAAGGCAGAAACTCTACGCCACCGAGATCTGTTTGGGGGTTGAATTTTTATATATCTCATGATTTAAATGTTGTTAAGACTTGAAGTTATGCAGAATTAAGCATGTGACCTTTTTTGAGTGTGAGGTGTGTGCTGTCTGTTGATAAGTGACTACCACAGGGACACTTTATGTTAGGGAACGTAACCCCAGATTCACAGCCGTAGCCGTAGCTGTCGATATTTCAGTGTGTTTTCTGTTTTCAGACGTTAATTGTAATGTTTTGGTCGCCCAAAAAAGTCTTGTTCGGTGTTTGGTAGCACTGAAAGAATCTCTAAGGAGTCGGATGTTCAGTTTTTCCTGTAAGTACACTTTGTTTGAGTGGTTTTAAGCCTGTTTTTGTGCTAGATAAAATGAACATTAGCATCATCACAGTTAGCCAAAGACTGTATATGCACTGTGCTAACTGAGCTAGCAGCTAGGACTGGGGTTAGATCCACTCTCTCGTCCAAATATGGTCATTTCTGACTTAAAGAATCCAAGATGGCAACAGCCAAAATGTCAGACTCAAGGCTTTAAAATGTTCCAAATGTTTTTGAACCGAATGGATCTGTGTCAAATGATTTACAGACGTCCCTTTAGCCATCAAAGTCAAGGGTAATTTTGAGCCGCAGGAGTCCACAAACCAATAGGTGACATCACTGTGGTTACGCAAATAGCAAGGACAACAGCAGGCTGTAGTAGTAGAAGAAGAAGAAGAAGACGAAGAAGAAGAAAAGAGCAAAATTTACAGTAGCTGCATGTATTTCACTTGTGTTTGAAAAGCACGTGTTGCAAGTTTGCAGGGCCCGCCACAAGAACAAGTAGAGCCTTTCAGAAAACTCCTCCTTCAGTGTTTGAGATCAACAATTGTCTCTTTGAAACATAGATTGGCCTCACCAGAAAATTACCAGCATGGGTTGATGTTCAAAGCAACCTACTTTCCTGACAAGACAACTCTTGTGTTTATGGGAGTAAGGACTGTCGGAGCCTCGTGTGGACCATTCAGACGTACACACTCAAAAACCAGGACAGCAACAGGTTGCTGATAATTGTGAATGGGACGTGACGTGGAAGCTCGATGCTGCCTGCTGAGCTATAGAGATTTAAAAGGCGTCCAGCTAGCCTGGAGGGGAAAGTAGAGAGAAGCTCAACTTTATGTAAATGTCCTCTGATGTAATAGGAGCGTCAAGCTGGTAACAGCCAATCACGCTCATTTGGATTTGTGTGGAAATTGGAGCAGAAGAGCGGGGGATCGCTTCAAGCAGATATGGTGGTGTTACATCGTAGTGGATTGTTGATGAATGTCGGTTTCTTTTAATCATGATCATAATAAATAGGCTAGGCTAGTCTTATGACTAGCTTTAAAGCTGGGGTAGGCAGTTTGGTTTCTGTGTCATTGGGTTAAAATCCCATAATAAACTTATATAAGTTCATAAGCATATTGTAATTCAAGTGGACTGAGAGAAACCTAGACGTCTACACCTCCTCTTGGCTCTGTTGTCAAGCTTTAGAAAATCTAACCTTTGACAGGATACTTTGTCCAATCACAGGTCAACAACAACTGCCTGCAAAGCAACCCAAACAAAGCAATGATCAAAATAAAACCTGCGTCAATATGAGCGAAGTCTGTCAGAGATGGAGAGAAAATATTGCTAATAGTTTAGCCTTCTGCTAACCAGAGCTAAAGGCTCACAGCTGCAGCATCAAGTTCATGTTGTGGACCCAACGTTAGCTGCTACAGACCACCTCGCCAGGAGAACTGACAGCAGCTCTGGACACTGACCCCCCCGGTCAGTGTCCACAGCAACCTGATCTAACCAGTGCAAAACACCAGCACTGGGGGACCGGATAGCCCCGACTCCCTGCCAGATGTGCAAACTTTCTGTTGCTGCCGTTACACAGGTTAGACCCTGCTGGCCGATTAGAGCCCCAACTGAGATCTGTCTCCAAAGGTGCTGCCCGCTTTTCTCCAGCGAAGCAGTCCACGGTGGTGGACAGTGAGGTGGAGAGACTGTGGGGGGGCTAGCTGGTTAATTCTCGTCTCATTTGTGGTCTGATTAACAGAGTGAGTGAGCTGTGTGCAACTTTACAATGAAATAAGATCAATGTACAGGAAACACTGGGTAACTTTTGGCTTCTCGGGTGAAAGTCGGTGTCTGTCGGATCCATCCACCACCTGTCCGAAATGCCCTAGTTGGACTTCCACCACCATAACTTTCATTGTTGTCCACCATGTTTCCCTCTGACGTCGCTGGCCGTATATCATGAAAGGCCGGCTTTTTACATCTGTAACAGGAAACTGATGGAATTGGGAGCCATCTTCTTCCTCACTAATGATAGCCTACTGGTTCTCTGTTGGAAACAGCCGCTGAAGTTTTCGTTAGCCGTTGCTATCCTGCGCACCTGCAACGGTGTGGTGATAAACTGTCTAATTGATTTCTGTTGGCGTGCTGTCTTGCGGGCCTGTACAGCGGAGTGATACTGGCCAGAAAATAGTCCCAATTGATAGCAAGGTCTGACGTAATGCGGGGATGTTTTAAAATGATTGATTGATACTTTTTTGTAGCTTAAAACCTTTTGGTTCTGTTTCCCCCTTATATCTTCAGAACTACTTTTTCTCTGGTAAGCTACGGGCCATTTCTCAGAGCAGGAGGCTCATTGACAGTAGTGACACCGTCACATCAGAGCTACAGATGGTCAGCGTTTCACACAACTTCATGTCCAAAAACCTGAACTATCCCTTTAATGCCCAGTTCAGACCAAAGATTCAAGATGAGATGACTGAAACAGGTAACCACTTGCAATGTGCTGTTCTAATGGTGGATGGAAAAAAAACATCAATTCGCAGTGTGGTACTGACATAGTGCTTTTATTTTGAAAGAGACTGTATGCAAACTGTACATTTCCTGTGAAAACAGAAGTGTATTTTGAAAACAGACAATGCATGTAACAGGCTGAAGTTGACACGGCGTCCCAGAACGTCAACAACCAACACACCCAGGGTACCTTGGACGCCATATGTGGACGTGGAAAGTCCATGAGCAAACGTGGACATGTGACGAGGTCAGAGTGGGAATTTGTTGGCCCAGTCAGTCTGTGGTCGGTACATAGAAAAGAACACCTGAAACAAAACATGAAATGGTTTCCTTCTTCTGAAGGTAACTTGAGTTTCGAGGTTTGTTTTGTCACTTCCTGTGGGGCTGACATGATTTCCCATTAATGGGAGTTACTGACTGTATCAACATGTGGGTGAATCCGGTGAGTGTTTCGGGTGGATGGTTCCATGTTTCTCCAAAACACTTCACTTTTATTTTGCTGTATTTTTCTTGAGCGTGCTACATTTTGGATTTTTAGTAATCAATAGTAATCATACTCAAGACCAGATAAAAGGATAGAAATGTAATCGTGAAAAACAATAATGGGATAAAAGACTTGACATCAAAGAAGCAAACTCTATTTTTAGTTTAACTGAGTGTTTTTTAAAGGTGATGTGGCACTTTTGGACGGCACGAAACAATCTGACAGAGGAGAAATCCTTCGCTATAGGAGGAAGAGGAGGAGGGGAAGAAAACAGAGACAAAGATTAGAAGGCACCCAGAGACAGTGATTTTGATTGAGAGAAAGAGAGGGGGAAGAGGGGATTTTCAGCGGGGAATTGGAACGATAGACAGAGAGAGAAAGAGTGTGTCCAGGGGGCGAGGAAGAGGAGCTGCAATAGAGGCGCAGGTAGCGAGTAAGTGGGCGCGAGAGCTAGAGGAAGGCTGGCGGAGAGCGAGAGGGAGGGAGAGGGAGTTTGTATTGCATTCCTGTTGCATCAGTTCAGAGTAACAAGATTTGGAGATGCAGGCTCAGACATACTAATAGGTTTTGCACTGACGTCTACACACACACACACACACACACACACACACACACACACAACACAACACAACAGACAGTTCTGCTCAGTAACACGGTTTGCCCACCACTCACATTTAGCCCCTGTTGATACCTTTGTAAGTGTGTGTGTGAGAGACACAGAAAGAAAAGAAATGAGTGACCAGCCCACACACACACATACACACACACACACACACACACACACACACACACAGTCGAGGAGATACCAAATAATCCCCTGTGAAAGAGGCAGATAAAGACAGTGACCTTGAGCCACAGTGGATTGAACCATCAGCAGAGGAAATAAACACAAGCAAGGCCGCCGTAAGAACACACGACATCTCTGGCCGAGCAAATCTAATTTAGACTTCTTCTTATTGTGGAGCCAGGACAGCGCAGCCTTTTGTGGCGTTGTTACAGCCTCCAAAGAACGCGCCCGCGCCATTGTTTGTCCGACAGTCTGAGGAGATATTTGGTACTTATCATGCTCGCCGTGAAAAAGCGACTCGTACTTTAATCTCGGCATTAAAAAGGAAGCGAGGATTGTCGACCATTTTCTTGTTTTCAAGTGGTTTTGGGAGTGAGCACTTTAATCTCCTCCACAGCTGCTTACAGGACAAACAATTGAAGGGGGGATTCACACAGAGACACTGATATCTGGTCAGTTTTAATTTCGGCTCCTCCAGAGGTTTGTGATGTTTGTTTTTGAGGGGGAAACTGATCCCAGGACTGTACTCGAGGGCAGCTTAAACCGGCGTGTGTTGCCGTCATGTTGCAGCATCCTGGGTATTTTTAGCTTCGGCCATAAAAAGAAAAACAGCTAATTTTTCTCATCTTCTGGCACAACGTATTATGGAAATGCACAAACATAACATCAGAAAAGCAGAGACCATTACCACCTCTTCAAAGACACAATAAATTAAAGAGATGCGCTGTGTTTTCACACTCTCATTTAAAATTACCCTGCAACATTCATGTGTTTTTAACAGAAACAGAATGAGTACACTGGCAAATTTAAATCAATGAATGAGCACCACTTCTTTTTTATTTTTTATTATTTTTTCACATCCTACAGCTAGAGAACAGCAGAAGCTTCAAGTTGATCTGTTGTCTTTTTTTTCTTTTCTCGTCCACCAAACTGTTAAATTTCAATTCAGCCCGGGTTTAACTCCCCCGACATGTGTTTCCCTCAAAGGACTCACCCCCTTTCTTCTATTCTCTCTCTTCTTTTTTAAGCTTGCGAGTTCTTTCAGGTCGAAATGGTACCTTATGTGTAAAGAAGCGAGACAGTGAATCAATAATCAAAGCTCGCCGTCTTTATGCCCAAAGGCGAATGGTTTCTCCCTTCTCCGTCTGTGCCGAGGATCATTCATAGTGTATAAGAGGCATTGCTAATGCCTCGCTGTATGAGCAATAAGAGGAGCCCAAACACATTCCTTTTCTTCTCTGTGAGCTTTCGAGTTGATCCTTGTTGTCTTAGTGTCTTGTGATGGGAAATCCAGCCCCACAAGAAAGGAGATCTCTTAGCTGGATGATAGAGCGTTGTGGGTTTTGTTAATTTGCTTTATAGATAAAGGCGAGGGACTGCCCCAGGTGAAACAGGTAGCGCTTCAGATCTCTTTAAAGCGTAATCTGATAGAGTGTGTTAGACTGCTTTGCAATGATAAGAGTGTTGAGCGTTTGGAAGTGTTCACTGTGGGCGGATGGCATGCAAACTCCGGCTAAACACACACAAGAACAAAAGCATGTGAGGTGAACAAGGGGCCTTGAATATATCACTAATTAAAGAGTGATTAGCACTAATGGTACCTATTGATTGTTGCAGGCTGACGTAATGGCAGAGGGTAATCTGGTTAGTATCAGGGCGCTGAGGGAGAGAAGGCCTGCAAATTGAACTCTGCTGAACCTAAAGTGGTTAAAGGCTCCCTTGGTTGTTTGTTTGGCACATGATGCTTTTATGGTATTTAAGCGGGAATCAATTGACCATACATGAAACCCCCCCTCACACAGGGACTGTCCAATCATGGCCTTGCAACTGCAACTGCAGCTGTAAGGCACTGCAGGCCTTGTGGTTTCTTTCTCTTTTTTTGCCTCTCCAAAACCAAAAGTGTGAGAAAGTCTAGTCTAGTCTCCTGCATGTTTCTGATATGAATGTAATGATTAAATGACATATTTTGGTGGTTTGAGTTGAAGGTGTGAGAAAGAATAGTATCAGTAACATTGTTAACACTGTGCTACATTACAAACCGCACTAATGAACCTTCATTAATATAGGCCTATATTTTATCTCCAAGTGCACGTCACACACTGAGCGAGCCGCCTGTTAATGACGCTGTGGGCTAATGGGCATGTAGCTACTTCCATGTTTCACATGATACGTCATGTTTGTAGTCGACCAATGAAGATGAGTTTACATATCACCTTGGGTTCGTCCTTCACCTTCTCAAAATGATCCCACACTTTGGATTTCCTGCCCGACATGTTATTAACTAGCCTGTGGAATAACCGCAGGTACCAGACCTGGAAATTAACCTGACTCCTGTCTGACTGCTGAGCGTGGACACTTCCTGTGTCTGTCCTTTCAAAGTAACATGGTCCAGTCAGATAGGTTTGGATTTATTTTGACAAAATGCAGCTCCTGACAGAGTGTCATGTTTGTTTGTTTGTTGTTTTTTCTCTCTGCAACTAAGCGACCAATAAGATCTTTCCGACTAATGACCTTTCTGGTCAACTAGTAAATTCCAGTATAACATATTCACAAAAGTAAAATCACATTGGCCATATATTTCATTGTCATATTTATTTAATACTTTATGTCATTTTGTTGTTGATTATATTTGTGATTATTTTATTCAACTAAACAATTAGTATTCATATTATTACTATTCGACTGGTCATCAGTGACTTGACTGTTTTCTGTCATTGCAACTTCTGACAGCCATCAATCAGCTGTCGAGCTGTTGTCTCTTTCAAAATAAATGCACAATAATAAATGCAGGGTTTTTTCCCCTCATTAAAAAAGCATGTGGTTACATTTGACCAGCACATACACGTTTTGGGGTTTAGAGAAAAAAAGAACAGGGACTGGCTTTACATTCATATGGCAAGCGAACACCGGCATCCCAGGTGAAAGTCGGAAAGAAGGCCAAAGATATCAGGCCTATTACTAATTGTTCTTAAGAAAAAATTCTCCCTAAGGGTCCAGTGTGTGGGATTTAGTGGCATCTTGCTGTGAGGCTGCAGATTGCAACCAATTGAAACTTGACGCCACATCTCAAGTCACTTATTGGTTAATTCATTCTGGGCTACTGTAGAATCAACATGGCCGACTCTGTGGAAGAGAACCTGTTATACACAGATGAAAACAGTATCATATTCAATTTCTGCCAATATGATCCAGTTAGTCTGAGACACCAGATCTTTAAAACCCACTTCTGCAGTTTTCATGAAGACTGAGTGTTTTCCTACATTTTTGGTTTGTTCAACAGCAAACAAGGGCACATTTTGTGCTGACATGTTATGACATGCAAAATAATTGGTTATCATGTTTTCTTCAATTCAGTTTTTTAAATCCTTATTTTCATTACTTTACACATCATTATGGTCTTTAAAAACAAACACACCTAACACTTTAACTGACATCAGTTATGGGAACAGTGCTATCTAATTACTCTTGAATGATCGTGCCAGAAAACATCACGGGCGGTTCAGGCAGTGGGTCAAAAGTGACAAAGCAGCATTTTAAGTAAACTTAAGTAACTATGCTCACAATGTTTCTGTAAGTTATTAATATAATTTACAGAAACATTGTGAGCATAGTTCACCTTCCACCATCTCTCCCCCTCTCTAAAAACTCATGCACACCGTGGATACTGTCACGGCGCTTGTCTCTGTCCTCAGTCCTGACGTTTGTGCCACTATAATCCATAAAGTTGGGAGTTGCAGGTCAGGTGCTTGATTAAAGAGTATTTTTAACACCCTGTGCATGTTTTTGTGTTATTTTATATCCACTACTGACGCTACAAATATGACAGTTTGTTTGGCGTTCACTTTCTGCAGACGTAGCTCCACTTCAGAGCTATTACAGTTGTTTTATGTTTGGAGTTCAGTGCTTTACACTCTTTAGACTCTCGTTTGGTCACTGTGAACTGAATTCTCTCAACTTTTTCCTCTTATGTGTGTGAACACGGCCCTGCAGTCCCAAGGCAAGGTCTTCACCTATGCTAATTAGCATCAATTAGACACCGCAGTTCAACTACAGGTCATGAATCTTTTCATTGGATCTTTTTTTAAAACAAATATTGAGCGTAGTGTTTGTTCAGCACACCTGTCTGCCCTTCCATGCGCCTACACTGAAAGCTAAAAACAGGTAGAGCAGCAGCAAAGACCTTTGACGCTGATTTTGCTGCTGCTCTACCTGTTTTTAGCTTTCCATGTAGGCGCATGGAAGGGCAGACAGGTGTGCTCTTTCTGCCTCAGGCTTTCCGTGTAGGCACGTGGAAGAGGCTGTCTGCATAGACCCTTGGAAAGGCAGAGAGGCCCCAGAACAGAGCCATACCACCAAATATAATTTTGCAAAGTGTTCCTGACTGACCTAAGAAAAAAAGTATAGATAGCTGCAACTGCTCGCAGCAGTTGATAAACTAGACAGTCACTGGTCAAATGTAAGAAGCTGAAATCAAGGACTCATAGTTTCAAACATTACAATGACTTGTGAGTGGTAAATCCCCACTGGTGTCATTGTAAACTGTGCATGATAGTGTGCTGTGTGAGGACAGATTGCGTAGCAACAGTAGTTCGGGGGGCCGGGTTAGTGAGCAGACAGTTTCCATGAATAGCCTAAACACGTCACTGGGAGGACAAAAATCTGCTCTGAAATGTTGATGTTGGCAAACTTTGCTCTGTATGCTCATCTGGCTCGGACACCTTTGATTTCGTGATCTGAAAGCGCATCGGCTCACAGACGGCTGAGTGAGCTGTGACCTTTCAGAACTTCCAGGTCAGAGGTCGGTCATAATCTGCCTATCACCATTCCTGTCATAACCCGTCTGACATTTCACAGGCTCTGACTCCAAATGTCAAGCCATAATCTGTAAGGGTGAGCGCTGCCAGGCCGCGGCTCTCCTGCCTCTCACCGACACGTTTCCCTGTTTACTTCACTGCTTTCTCTCTGTTTCAACATTTTTCTGAGGGTTTAGTTTCATAAACAAGCTGGATGTGTTTATGATATTGAATTCTGTCTGAAATGAAATTGGAAACTGTCCACTGGGTTCAAACGAGTTATCTTTACTTCCCCTCAGTTGCTGAGTGAGTTTTCAAATTCGTGCGAGGTCAGCGGCGGCCTGCATCTTTGTTTGTATGAGATAGACGGAGGGTAAATGAGTATTGTTGCTGGTGTCTACTTCTATTCTGAGCCAGTGGAAAGATGGAGGGAGATCATTTGGTGCCTGTGTCCCCCCTCGTAATGGGGAAATGGATTGTGAGAGAGCAGAGTGTCGAGCCTCATTTATGCCTTGATTTCTCAATCTCTTTATTTATATTTCCCACACATGGCTGGGGCGGCATGCCAAATTCGTGCACATGTGTGTGCGTGAGTCTGTTTGATCTCTGGATGCACTGCAAACTGGTAATGCATGCTCATTAAACTTTAATATATACCGTACACATATATGTAGGTGCAGTTGTGGTCATTGCTTTTCCAATGAGATTCAGATTTGGAAGAAGTAATTTGGCGGTTCTGGAGGTGATGCTGAGTGGGCTGTTATTTATGGAATTGTACTTTTTGACCTTTTGTATCTGCTGCTGTCCTTCACACTTGGAGATGTGCCAGAGAATATTTTCCAGCTCATATGTACTGTAGGGTCATTTCACCCTCAAACACTTTATGTTTTATCAAAACTTGTTACCAAAGTAATAATCCTTATGTAACTGAAAAAAGACCGTATGAAATGCATTAACATGAAGCATTAGGAGAGTTAAAGGAACACTTCACCCACAAAATGATTATTATAGATCAGTTACTCACCTCGTGTCACTAATTTGTGAAGAAAGCTTTGTTTTTCTCTCATGGCTTTATGGTAAACGAAGAATCTAAGAACAGAGAAAATCCTTTGATGAACTGAAGTCAGAGGGGGTCGTAGTCATTAAAACATCTGCTTACAAACTCACACACAACTCATGCAGTATAACAGCAGATTTATGTTTGTGCATTAGCTGCGCGTTGTGAGCATTTATACTTGTGCGATGGTGTGTCTGTGTCACTCTGCAGTTACACCTCCAAAACACTATTCGGCGGTGGAGGTTTCTGTGAAGTGCTGTAAAGTTTAGTTGATTCAAAACACACATTAAACACACATTAAACATGGCTTAATAGAGACAGTTTCAAACACAAATCAGCTTCACTATAACTCGCAGCATTCACAGACAAACACTTGTCTTTATCTGGACACATTTTCCCCACAAATACAACATGCTAACGTTATTAGCACAAGCCTATGGCATTTTACATTGTATAAATTAGCCTAGCAGCTAGCAGAGATTTCCTCTGCTCATATGAAGCCAGGATAAATCACACACAAGACTTAAAATGCTATTTTAGTGGAGGCTTTATTGTCTTCACAATTTATTGTTTCTTATCTGTGAAATTAAAGTAAATCAAGGCTTTGTTTCCACTGAGGGAAATGGTTTCAGCTCACAGAGACAGACAGGAGGGCTGCGTCACTGTGACGTGGAGTTACATTTCTGGGGAGGTGCACGTCAGGGTTAGATTTGACGCAGAAGTATGAATCCCACTAAAGGGTGATTCTTCAGCTTCTTGTGATTTTTGTGTCCCTGTCAAGAATAAGAAAAACACATTCCTTTTTTTTTGGTCACACTTGGTTGACACCAAAAGATAGTTTCAAAAAGTACAGATCAGTTGTTTGTTGTTGTTTATCACATATAAACTGGCCTGACAGTAGAATTTCAGGTCTTCAGCATTGGTTAGTTTTCAAACTGTAGCTGGTCACCACGTGCTGTTACTTAAGCAGATTGATTATTCACCTCATAAATCATGACTTACAATTTCTCCACATAAAAAAATAATTTTCGGTGATTCTGGTCCTGTATTACTTGGTATCAGATCAAAACCAAATTTTGGGGTATCCTCAACTGCTAATTTAAACTCTGCTCAGTGAAATGTATGAGCAGAGTCTAAATGCACGCTGTTACTCGTCCACGCATGAGACTGTATATGCAGAAGTGTTTTTATTCCTTTAAACCCTTGTTTTTATAAAAGTAAAAACAACTCCCCCTTTTTCTCACACCTATTTTCAGAAGAGGACTTCAGGAAAATACAGCCACTTGAGTTGTTGGTAAAGTTAAGCCCTTCCTTTTATAAAAGTAAAAACATGAAACACTTCCAATAAAGCAAAGCTTAACTCCCACATCTGTGCAGCGTGCCAGCCAGTGTTCGCTCCTGTCAGGCTCTCAGAGCAATCACAGCGATTTTCTCTGGCTGTAAGCATCTTCAGACATTTTTTGTCTGTTTGAGCTCTTGTGACAGTTTTTGGCTGCTCGACAGATGATTGGATCCCAGGTCTGTTTGTGTTTCACAAGCCATCACAAACTCCTGTAGCTTGAACTGGACTAACAAAACACTTTGAGACTTATAAACTCTAAAAACACAGTCAGACAGCCTCGAAGGAAGCATATTAGTCTAGTTCAAACCCTGATCGATGAATAAAGTGTGCTTGCTTGGTGAATTGTCAATATCGTAAACATCAGACGAGCACTTCCTTTAAAGACTCAGATTTCTCAAAACCTGCACATCCAGACATCAGTGATTAAGGTGAACCAAACCTTTAGATAAAAAGATGGGTGAACTGCGACCTCGTTTCAGTCTTCATCATATGGATAAAACTATCCAGTTAGAAAAGAATCACTTTCCACCCCCCAGACTTCCCATCTTCATATAACATGCATCACATACTGGTACCACTTTCCATTCCTGTTAATGCCTCTTACTTTGATGTATTGCATGAATTTAGGTCATGAGGTTTTATGGCAGCACTTTAAAGGTTGGTAAAATCTATTCCTGCAAATAAAAAGCTAAGTAAACCCAGTTTTTTCTGGGTTTATCCTCCCCTACATCCCCTGTTCCCATTCTTTCATCAATCAGCCAACACCCACTTCTTGTCATGTACATGTCATGGCTGTTAGCGCGGATTCTGACGCATTCAGATACCTGAAGCGCTGTGAGAAATGTCAGATCTCTTCCACAGCCGTGCAGGAAGTGCGCGTTGAGACGTTGAGGAACTTTGCCACGAGGCAAAGAGTGCCACCCCATCTTCCATGCCTGAGGCTAAGACATCATCTCCAGCTCCCCATCAGGAGGCCCAGGCATCTTGGCTGGAGCTGCATGTGAACGTACACACCATCCCACAGCAACACCCTGCCATTTAACCGCTCTACGTATAGATGCCAAACACATCACACCCCCTGCGACGACCGCCTCACTTTAGATTCCACTCCGCTTTTTTCCCCTCAGTATACGTTGAAGGTGTGGAGTGAGCGCTCAATCGTTCTGACATATATAGGTCCTGTGTGTTTAATGGTGTGTGTGTGTGAGTAAGAAATGGTATGGGGCCAGGGTGCACTTAAATGCCTTTGTGTCAATCACGCAGACACACAGATTACGATCACTTCCCCTCAATTACACTTGATAAAAAGAGAGGAGGAGAACTGAGGAGGAAGAATGGGAAAACAGCAGAAATAGGGAAAGTAAAGATCTCAATTATAAAAATGTAACTCGTCTCCGAGCTTCAAAGGCAAATCACATTTCCACCATTTCATTTTCAGATCGTTCAAGATTACTGTCACATATATATCATATGTGATTCGGCTCTCACAGCTGCTAATGCTCTCTTGGCGTGTGTTTTACACAGCAAAAACAGAGATATCAGCCTGTATGGCCTACATTTATTACTCTGATCCATAATATGACATTATTGCATCATCTGTCCACCCAACATTTCTCAAGCCCTAAGGCACTCATAACTGAAGTGACAGACGGCGGCTGCGTGTGTGTGTGTGTTTTTAGACGCAAGTGTGCATATGTGTGTGTGGGCTCTTGTGTACAAGCTGGAAGCGTGGCACAGGTTGTGTTTGAATTGATGGCCAATCGTTGCGAGTTTGCATGTCCATATGTTTCAACCCGCAGCTACATCCACCATCTGTCCCAGTATGATGCTAATTTAGCTCTCCTGTCATAATCGACTGTCTCTGTATTCCCCACCGTCTCCAATCGCCTGCTTTGTTGCCGGATTGCTGCGGCGCCGTTACGCACTTGTTACCAGGCTACTTCCTGGTTCCTGTAAGCAGTGTTGGTGGTTAGCAGTAGGAGCCCTGAGGGTGGAGTGTGTGCGTTACAGAGGGAAGGTATAGGCACCGGGTTCAGCAGCTCTGTGGCTCGTCTCAAGCGTAGCCTGGGGAAGGATGTCAGGATATTCTCTGGATAATCACTCAAAGCTGGGCCTGTTTACCCGTTACTCAGAGCGGGGGGAGGGCGGTAAACCTGTGGAGCAGTTTGCTCGTGGAGGTCAAGGGGGTGAAGGGTGAGAAAACGTGTGTGTGGGGGGTGTGCATTAGAAGCTAGAGTGCCATTTTGCATTAGATGAGGGAGCGTACGATTAACACACACATGCACACACTCTCACTGCGCTGGACACAAGTCTGTGAGGAAATGCAAGGCCAACAACTTCATACATACATTTCCAGAATATATATGAGTTGCACCTTTCAAGCTGTTTGTTTGCAACAATACACGTATCTTCATATACAAAGAAATACAACAAATACAGGCGAGGTGAGGACGACCTTGAAGTCCAACAGTTATTTTCTGTATCGCCGTGGTGTGTTCTGTTGTCCTTATAACAAAGCCTCGCCCCAGGCAACAACAGAAGCTGTGTTAAAATTTGTCTTCCATTTATATCAAGCGTGTTTGTATTCACTGGTGACAGTTTCCTGTAGGAGGAAGCAGAATATTTCTTCACTGTTACTCACTTTAATAAGCTTGGACACCTATGGAGACGTCGAGGTAAAGTGAAATCAGACAGTTCTTCCTAAACACATGATACGTGTTAGAAAATACTCACTGAAAACATGTGAAAAGAATTGAACTGAATTGTAGAGTCAGAACTGATTTTAATGATTTCTGTGTCCAGGATTTTTTGATGGGTCTAAAATAATGGCTCGATGACCCGACCCAGGAAATGTGCATTTGCCCAAACAGTAGAATTTCACCTTTCAGGTCAGTCACGTGACGCCTTGCAGCCCAAAAAGATTTTTTCCCGTTCTTTGTCATTTATCCTGGCTTCATATCTCTGCTAGCTGCTAGGCTAATTTATACAATGTAAAATGCCATAGGCTTGTGCTAATAACGTTAGCATGTTGTATTTGTGGGGAAAATGTGTCCAGATAAAGACAAGTGTTTGTCTGTGAATGCTGCGAGTTATAGTGAAGCTGATTTGTGTTTGAAACTGTAGCTTTGTTTCCATCCAAAAGTGATTCATTGGGAAATGCGCAGTAAAAGAAATACGAATCCTGTGTGTTTCCATTAAATGTACGGACTTTGGTGAAAACTACGAACTTGTGCGAGTTTTCTGCAGAACCGGAAACAAGCCACAGGTTGTCTACCCCTGGTTTGAGGGTATTCATGACCTGCAGGCCAATCAGAATGCAGTATGAGATCATTTTAGGATTAGGTGTATAGGTGTGTATATATATAAAGCCATGTCTTCTAACCCCTCTGAAACAAGTAAGGGACTGATTCATTAATTAAAGATTTTAGTGTCTCAGTAAAGTTTTAACCTGAAATAAAGACACTGTGTGGAGAATCACAAATGCTCAGTACGAGGATCAGCTTTCAAAAATCCATTTTTGTCAACTGAAATTTTCCATTCGTCAGTGTCTTGTTATATGGGTGACGTTCAGTCGTAGTAATCTTCACTGTATTTCTTTGCACGAGTCAACCATCTGTGTAACACAGCTCTGAGGACTTTGTGACTTACCTTGGGGGACAGAAATTGGCTCGACGTATGAAGAGGGGGCGATAATTAACGTAGCGTACCATGTTGTCAGTGCAGTCCTGCTCCCCTCAGAACTCTGCAAAGCTGTCATGTAACCAAAGCTACGTCTGAGGGTCGCACACGTACACTGTCGATTGTGTTTGAAGGTAGAGACGGAGACGTTCCTGCGGGGACAGTGCTCACCAGAGGGACGTACTGACAGAGAGACAGTGTGTGTGGCACATGGTGAGAGAAAGACAGACCCTTGTAGGGGAAGAAAGATAAAGACAGAAGGCAGAGGAATGGGTGATTGAGACAAAAGCAGATGAGGGGAGAGTTGAGTGTGTCCTGTCTGATAAACAGGAACATGGCTCATCATTACAGGCAGCACCAGGGGAGCACTGAAGCCCATCTGCCAGCTAATACATACTAATGCTCTCACTGCACTGTACAGTCACCATCAAAGCCACAGGACACGGACGTGGCATGTGCACTCTATAGCACAGTTATTGAAACACAGGAGTGAGGTCATTCAAAGCAGGATTTCAAAGACAGACTACGGCTACAGTGAGAAACATAATTACCGTCGCCTCAGAGGTTATGTTCTCACTTCTGTGTGTGTGTTTTTCAGCAGGATCACTGTAAAGTTACTCGCCTGATTTTCATTCAGCTTGGTGGAAGGGTGCAGCCGGGGCCAGGGAAGAGCTCAGTAGATTTTGAAGCAGATATGAATCACAGGACGGATACACAAATTATTTTAGGTTGGACCACAGAGGAGGAGGCCAGCCCTAAGCGTGAGAGTCTGTCCGTGAGTGATGATGACCGGTGTGTTGGTGTTTCCCCACTGACCGTTGCTTTTTCGAAATGAACAGCTCCTGACAAAGCTGTGGGTGCCAACAACACATCCTCACTGCGACCTCGTCACATGTCCACGTTTGGTCATGGACTTATATGACGTCACATATGGCGTCCAAGGTACCCTGGGTGTGTTGGTTGTTGACGTTCTGGGACGCCGTGTCAACTTCAGCCTGTTACATGCATTGTCTGTTTTCAAAATACACTTCTGTTTTCACAGGAAATGTACAGTTTGCATACAGTCTCTTTCAAAATAAAAGCACTATGTCACTACAACACTGCCAATAGAGGTTATTTTCCTCCAACAGCACACGCATTCAGTTACATTTAGCCAACACATGCGCATGGTTAGGTTTAGGATGAAAGACCAGGGTTTGGCTCTACAATCATCCCGGAAGCGAACACTGGCCTCCCAGGTGAGAGTCGGTGGTTGTTGGACCCATCCAGCCTTCCCATCCGCCCTACATGCACTTCTGCCCCTTAACTTATCTTGTTGTCACACTGCATTTCCCCTGAGGACGACGTGAAAGGATGTTTTGTTTTTTTATCAGTTCATGGTGCCGGAGGTCACTGCCCAAGTGCCTGTATTTGATGACTTTGGAGTGAGATTGTTTTTTGTGCAACAGTCCTGTTTTATGTCCTCAGGGGAGCTTTTGTTTACTGCTTATTATTGCCGTACATTCATTCCACGTCTATCGCACGCTACTGTAGCGGCTGGTGTCTTGTTTTGTTTGTGAACCTAGTGTCATAATGGAGCTGAATTTTGTGATATTACCTTTGCTAAATGAGTCGGCTTAGGTTGAAAGTGCGCTAGCTGCTAGGCTAATTTATTTGCTAATAACATTAGCATGTTGTAGGCTATATGTGGGGAAAATGTACCGACAAAACAAGACAGTTGTTTTGTTGGTGAACCGTGTGAGTGATGTCATGAACTAGGTTTTGGAAAAGTCTGCATTTATGCAATGTCAAATGGCACAGGCTAATGCTAATAACGTTAGCATGTTGTATGTGTGGTGTTTTGACTGTGAACCTTATGAATTATAATGAGGCCAAATTTTGTACTTTTGTTTAATGTTGTTGCTATTAAGCAACGTTTAATGTGAGTTTTCGGTGTGTTAGTTGAGTCAATCAAACTTTACTGCTTTAAACAGAAACTCGACACAGTGGCATAGAAACCCCACCACCACCTAGTGTTGTGGAGGTGTAACTGCAGAGTGCACAAGTATAAATGCTCTCAACAGCAGGGGCCACTTGTGCTGGCTGCAGCGTAGGCTCTGTGCAGAGCCAAGTATAAATCAGCCTTTACATCATCGGTCAGAGCTGAAGACAGGGAGTTTGTGTTAAACTGAGCAAGAGGAAGCCGATCAGTGGGTACAGCTCGAGAGAAAGCAGTTCCCTTCTTCACTGTGACTGTGTCTGAGTGTAGTGAGTGTAACGTTATTTATTTTAAGATGTGTTTATATTAACGTTTTGACGGGACTGGAACAGCGGGGCCAGCACTTCCTGTTTCAAATTAAAAGCCATCGTTTCATACACGGTCCGGCCATATACTGGATTTGGACCTTTCATTACGATTGCGAGATGGAGCCGCTACAGAGGACTGCACTCTTTGTCTTCGTGTCTACAGGTCTTCTTATAGATGTTGCTGTGCCAGTAGAAAATAAATCCATGTAAATTCGTGGTCAAAATGAAAAGCGGTGTCCGTAGCTTCTGCCTGCATCCTTTCCTCAAATCAGGGGCTAAAAGTCCTGGTGATATGAAAACTGTCTTCAAATCTGTTTCAGTTGTATGAACATCATACAAACCTAATGGGTTGGACTAACTCCATGTACAGTCTGCTGCCATCCTTCAAACGCTCGCTGGGTTTTTTCTTCCTTCTCTTCCTATAATGTGTACACTTTGTTGGCACCCGAATAACATTTTGGCTCGCTCGCAGTTGCCCTATTTTCTTCTCTCTTTCTCCTCATTAACGGAAAACAGGAGTGTAAAGGACGGTCCGTCACACAGTGCAGTTTACTGTGTCAGGATGATTTCAAACAGGTTGAAATCCCCGAGCGGTTTGGTTTGACACCCACTCATGCGTGCTATTGCCTTTGATTCTGTGTTTAGTTTGTTTTTTCGTTGTGTGTGTGTGAGAGGGGTGTCAGTGGTGTAAACAGTGAATGTCCCCGGTGTCTGGAGGTATTACACTGAAGCGCAGCCATGCATACAGGCCTGGGAGGGCCTTTCTGAATCAGTGGACAGGACCGGAGCGACCTTTTCAACACACATTAAAACAGGGTCACCTCACTGAGATGCAGGTTTGTGTGAGAGCGACACAGAGACACAGATGGGGGGGGGGCAGGGGTTGCATGTGAGTGCCCTCTTCACTATACCTTGTGAAAATGTGCCCTTTCACCGCTGTATTCCCATGTGCATCTGTCCATATGTATTTGTGTTCCCTGGCTCTGGAGAAAACACATATACTGTACATGGTCACGATACGCGGTCACATGTACTGGGTTGATTTGTTCAGAGAGGTTACAAAGTTACAGCACGTGAGTGGTAATCAGACCTGAATGCACTGCGGTTAAAGTGATGTTGTACATGCAGAGCAAGCCGTGCATTGATCAGAGTCGTTCTACAGCCGTCCACGATGTCGTGTTTGATATCAACTTGTGTATCCAATCACAACGCAGGCCCCTGGATTCCCTTATAGGCCTGAGTAAAACACATGCATGGGTGCGCTTCTCCTACCTCAGCAACAATCCGTAAGAAAACGTCTCCACATATCAAACTCGCGGGTGTGCGCGCTTCACATGTGTGTGTCGGCGTGTGCACGAGTGCGTGTGTGTCTCAGTGCATCAGACCGGTGAAGAGAAGAATAACCCAATTATAGAGACAGTCTGCCTCACAGACATACAGTATGTACACGGGTAGGAAGAGAGGTGTGTGTGTGTGTGTGTGTGTGTGAGACAAACAAAGACGAGCACAGAGAAGGAGAGTGATTTTTGATGAAAAGAAAACAGCAGAAAAGGGGGGAGAACAAGAGGAGAAATCGCGAGGCTCGAATGCAGAGCGAACAGGATGTGCGCTGAACAAAGGTGAGCTGGTAAAAATACAACCAGCTCTGGGAAATTTTAATATGTGAGGAGTGAGCAGCTCAAATATTGAAATATTGGGATTTATTTAAATGAGGAATCCTGCGGGTGGTGCTGCACCATGTGCGCCTCAGTTCGTGTACAAAGTACCTTTCCCTCTGCCGTCTTCTTCTTTTTTTTTTTTTTTTTTAGGAAAGGGGGAGGAAAAGGAGGGAAATGTGGCCCTGAACCTGACAATTTGGAGGATGCGGTTGCATAGCAACAGACAGCAGCCGAGTACCTAAAAAGCAAGGCTATTTGGCTTGTTAAATATTCTCTGCCTGCCAGGACAGCACTCAAAGCCAAATGCATTTCCATAGAACCAGATTTAGAAATGCAGCTTAAAAAGCACATAAGGCTGAAGCTGTACACAAACCAACAGTTCATCTGTTTATTTTTATTTTTTCTCCAGACTGTGACTTTATTGACATTTTTATCTGGCGCATATCAAACATGGACATGAATACAGCACATCCTTTATTTATACAAGAAGTGATTGCATCTTTAGAAGATGTCCAGTTGCTTATAATATTCAATATAAAGATGAGATTGTCCAGCCACATATTTCATTGTCCACATGGAAGGCACATATTGCGTTCATATATTATCTAATAAGCCCATACACAATGTGGAATTAGCATTTGAAATGCCATGTTTGTGAGCGTATAACATGCGGCGGGGATCAAAGTCGAGGTGTTTTGTCATATTACAGATAAACACAAAGCAATTTCCCCTTGAATTTATTAACATTTCAGACGTGAATCCTCAATCTGCGGACATACGTGTATGCATATGTGCGGTTTGTGCCTCGCTGTGTCCTGCAGGTCGGGAGATTTCAATAAAGCAATAAGCTGCAGAAGTTGTTTGTTGTGTGTAAAGTCAGCTGTAGATTAAAACAGACAAAAAAAAGAGACAAGGGACGACCCCCCGAAGGACAAACTAGATTCCCTTTTATTGAACTTCTCCAATATACAGTGCCCATACATTACCTGCTTGTGAATAAAACATCACAAACACGTGATTTTTATCTTCTTGTGCTTCATCTAGTGTACGCTGAATCCACACCAGCCCTGAAAATCAAAGCCCCGTTCTCTCCATGAGCTTTTGCCAACTTTGCAGCCCCTCCACTATCTCCATCCGTGGTTATTAAGGTTTCTTTTGCACATGAATAGGATGGCGTTGCTCGGGGATATATTGTAAGTGACTGCTGTTGATCTCGCCACCAGTGTTTCTCACAGAGCTGTGAATAATAGATAGGAAAGCTGACCAGAGATAATATGTCTCTCATTGAGGACGTAGCTCCTAGCGCAAGCAGCGTCTGAGAGAATGCTAACAAGGAGCATTTTTTATTTTATTTTTTTTTTATACCCCTCCTCTCTCTCTCTCTTTATTTTTGCAAAGCCGCAGAATGTTCCTTTTTCTGTTGGCTCTCATGCATTTATTAATAACAGAGTTCCTTTCAAAACATCTCCTCTGGATAAGATGGATAACACATTCCTTTTATCATACTCTCTCCCTCACACACACACACACACACACACGCACACACATGCATGCAGTATATCGTCCTGACAGTGATGAGCTGTGAAATCGGATGGGAGGGCTGGAGTGCGGTTTTGTAGCCTTTCAACACATAAATTTGGGTCACAGAATAGATTATCACCCCACACATGTCACTCTGACACTGATAGATACACTCAGTCCCACACCACTCATAAATTACACGTTTCTTGAAAATTGATGCGCTGTTTAAATTGATAAATGATCATTCTGTAGTGTATATAGGTACTCTATATACGGCTGTGTTTGTATTTCTGCCGCATGAATATTCAACATTCACTAATATATGTTTTTTAATGGACTCTATAAAAGTTCCTATCAGAGGATGTGCTGATGAAACTGCAGTGTCTGAGCATTAAAAGAGAGAGCAGCTTGTTTTTGTGTATAAAGTACACTGTTAGGTTCAAAGCCCATTTCACATGAAATGAGAGCGCCCAGGTTTACCTTATAGAGCGCAGGGTCTGGACTGCAGAGGCCATATCAAAAGGCTCCTATAGAAAAATAAAGACAGTCTGCTCTGTCGCTCAGCAGAGGCACTCCACTGTGAAGAATCCACAGTGTTTGAAGTCAATGACAGCTTTTAGGGATTTGGTGGAGACTCTCAAGCCGTTTCTTTGCCCACTTTCACACATATAGATGAGTGTGTGTGTCCTGTGTGTGTAGATGTGTCTGAAGGTGACATAGAGTACAGTTTCAGCTACCCTTGGAAGTCAACAGTCCTGGTGTTTGTCAAAGACTTTAAACTATATTTCCAATAAACCTGACTTGCCAGATCACTGCAGAATAACCTGCTGAATGTTTCGCTGATCTGAGGCTCCATTTTTAGACACCGTCCTTCTCCAGAACATGACGACATAGATCGTTTGTATAAGCAGCAATTACGGCCCAGAATTACATTTATTATTAGTTGGCAGTGACCTCTAGTGGTCGTAGTAATTTCGGTGGTAGCAAAGGAGGAAGTCAGGTGATGTAGTATGAGGTGTAGCTGTCTGCTTAGGGCAGAAGATGGATGGGTGAAACAAACACAGGACTTTTATCCAGGAGACTGTTTGTGTCCAGTATGAAACCAAAACTCTGTTGAGTTATTTTAACAAACACAACTATATTGAGTTGATGCAAGTCATGTGGTTATGTCACGTTAGATACATCAAGGTATGTTACATTATGTTACGTTATTTTAAGTTACATTATGTTATTTTACACTACATTACATTACAATATCTTGTGTTACGTTAGCACCAAACAAACTGACTTTACAACCACTACAACGACCATTAACAGTCATATATAACCTATTCTATCATTCAGTGGTATGAGTGCTAATTTAAGAAGATGGTGTGTGTTACGTTACATTGTCTTACGTTGCATTTCGTTGCCTTACCTTACGTTACAACAAATGATCAAATACAAATGATTGTTTTTATAAATGTAACCAAGAAGTTTTTTGGTGTAACTGCGGTGTTTCATAATGTTAAACATGTTTAAAACTGCAACCATTAATAATCAGTAGGAGCGCTAATTTCGGAAACATGGCGGGAGATGGACAAATGAAATGGACTGTGATCCAGGAAGCCGCTGTTTGTGTCCTGTGTGAAACCACTGTTGAGTTATTTTAACAATGCAACTGTCGAGATGATGCAAGTCATGTCGCTATGTCACATGTGTTGTGTTGCATTGTGTTGCAGTCTGTTCCATTACGTTACGTTACGTTACGTTACGTTACGTTACGTTACGTTACGTTACGTTACGTTACGTTACGTTATGTTGCTGTCCGTTACAGTACGGTACGGTACATTGCACAAGTTTCAAGCTACAACCATTTACAGTCATATACAACTTATTCTATTCTCTACGGGTATGAACGCTAATTTAGGAAGATGGTGGCGAGAAATGGACATGTGAAACCAACACAGGACTTTCACTCAGAAGACTGCTGTTTGTGTCCTGTGTGATACCAAAAGTCACTGCTGAGTTACTTTAATAATGTAATTTTGTTGAGTTGATGTAAGTCATGTGGCTATGTTACGTTACGTTACATTATATTAGTTTCGTTACACTGCATTACATTACATTACAATGCGTAATGTTGCGCTGTGCTACGTTACGCTATGTTACGTTATGTTACACTATGTTATAAGATAAGAAGCTTTATTGTCATTGTTATGTTTCGTTACGCTGCATTACATTACGATGTGTAATGTTGCGTGTGTTACATTACGTTATATAATATTATGTTATATTACTTTATGTTATAAGATAAGAAGCTTTATTGTCATTGTTATGTTACATTGCTTTGCATTATGTTGTGTTACAAACGTTCTGATTTTTAGCCATTTCATGATTTTTTAAATTTTTTTAGTAGTTTTGATGCAACTGCGCTGTTTCGCAATGTTAACCACGTATTTAAAATTGCAACCATTAACAGTCATACACAACCTTTTCTACAGTTAGCAGTATGAACATCAATTAACGAAATGCTCCTGTGAGTCGTACTCGAGAGGAGGATAAAGGCGACCCATGTGGTTGTATAGATGGATAACTTGCTGATGACTTTGATGATTGGCTCCCAAACTACTTCAGGTCTGGGAAGGCCCGTGGTCATGGATCAGGTTTGGGACAGATGACTGGAAGAAACCACTTTTCTGGAGGTGTAACAACATCACTCCGCTCTCCGCCTGACACTGAATGTAAAGGCAGCTCATTTTAAGCTGTTTGAACAAACAAGTGCCGCCATTATTCTGATGAGGAGTCTTTTGCTTCCTGTTGCCAAGAGGATGTTGTTTTTTAATCCACTTTACTTAAAGCTGCCACACAACAGAAGTTATGTTTGTATTCAGAGCTGCTTACTGAAGTGCACTGTGTATATGTGTATTAGGATCTAACAAATGTGTTGAAAGCATTTCCTTCCTAAGTATTTAAATCCTGCATTGTTTACATCCGTGTTAATCAGGGAGCAGTCTCCGTCTTTGCTGCCTTTGCTGGCACATTGCTGCATATTTTAGAGCCCTGTCAGCACCTGTAGATCAGCAGAATAGTGTGAAACCATTGGCAGCAATGTGTGTCACATCATATACATGCAGGTATGTCCAGGTTTGGACATTGTCTTGAGTTTCTCTTTTTCTAGCTCACAACAGGAGATCGTCCGTGTCAGACACATTCTGACCTTTTGGAAATACTCCTTTAGGTGTCCGCGAGGGGTGGCACCTGGGTAGACGCGCAGGAGGCAGGATATGACGTGGATTACACAGCAGCCATGTCGCAAGTTTGTAATTCTGCAGTTGACGATTTTGGCTTTGTCCTCACTGACAACAAAACCGGACTTTCACCCAAACTAAAAGTCACCATTGTCTTAACGGAACATTACATAATTTACGTACGTAAACCTGTTGTTACTGTGTTACTGTTAGTAAACAGAATGCTGTCCTTTGCTGGGCGAGGCTTAGTTGGAGGCAAAACAACTCTCCACAGACATTAGCTAGCGCTAGCTAACAGGTTCTGTTGTCTTGTGTTAGACGATGGAGGAAGATGATGTGAGTGGTGCGTTCAGAAACACTCATTGTGAGTGTGGGAGCGACTCTGACACAAACTGGAGCGTTGATAAATGTGGAGCGCTGTCTGAATGTAGCGTTGGGTTATCCAGAGCAGCGCACTCTCAGAGTGGCAGAGCGCACTCTGGACACTCTGTCTGTGGAGACGGAGCAGCAGAGCGCCGAGCGGAGTGAATGTGTGATTAACTTAACCGTTGGTTCATTCATGTAGAAATATAAGGCTGCGTTTCTTCCACCAACAGGGCTCTCATTTTAGTGTAGAGCGTCAGACTGAATTTACCAACGCACCATGTCAGGTCACTCACTCTCCGGGACCGCCAGTGTTACTTGAATAAGTAAACACTGAGCAACGGGACCAGACTGGCCGACCCGTATGCTCTCACTCAGTGGATGGATGATGTCACAGGAAGCCAATCTTACAAAGGAGGACCACACTTGTTTGTTTTGCTATGGAAGCTAACGTTAGCTAATGTGCTAAAAAGTTAGCGTTGCAGAGAAATCCAATATTCCTCTTAATCCCTCCCCAGTTTCTGATGAGGTGGACATGATAACCCTTAATACACATAACCTTATTCATCCCTACAACAGGAAATACTTTTTCCCTAACCTGATATGAAGTGTGCGCTGCACATGTGAGCATTTTAGATGATGGCCTCCGTCCAGTCCTTTGGTCTCATCACATTTAACCACAGCTGTCTTCGTTTTCGTCGACGGGCATATTTGATGACCTGGGAATGAGAACTGGTTGCAAATGCAGGTACGTTTCCTGAGCTCCTAAAATGGTTTCAGGTTGATGGAAATAGGCTTTCAGAGATGTGTTGCTGTGTGGTGGGAAAGCTGCCTTAAAACTGCCTCTTTTGTGCCATAAAGCAATGCAGCAGATTTCCTATTAAAGCAAACCTAATAACACGTGGAACACAGTGTACACAACATGCAGCGTAAAGGGCCGCAGCGCCTGCCAATCCTCTTAGTGATGCTCTTGTTTATTTAAGGTAGTGGTGCCATAAATTCTGTGCCATAATCATAAGGATGTTTAACAGCTGCGCTGGTTTTGTCACATGTTGGCTCTCTGAGATACGCAGGGTTTTACAGGAGATCTGTTGGCATTAGGAGTTCATGCAGCTGGTCTGTGAGGCGAAGCAGATACAGCTTTGTTTGTCTAATGTGGAGGTGACAGACAGGAGGTCCGCCCCTCTCGCCCCCGCAGATATCACCTCCTCTCCGCTTGGTGCACATCAAGGGGATTAGCGTCTTTATTTCTCAGGTAAAACAAGCAACATCAATGGAGTCCTGTGAAAGATTCGCCTGGTGTTCTGCATAAACCGCGGGCCGCTGAGCCGTTTACGCAGCCCTTTGTGAGTTAAACACTTTGACATCAATTGATCGGCTGGGGAGCCGGCGAAGCCTTTTAGATTCACCTTCCCCTCCCACGAAAAAGAGGGGATGGAGCCTCATCTCGATGGGTTTAAATCTGGGGAGAAAAAAAGGAGGAAACTGGAAAGAGAGGAAGAAGAAAGGAGGGAAAGTGAAGATGACGGCTTCCTCCCACTGGGTTTGTCTGCAGCTGGTGGGAGGAAGAAAAGGAGGGAAAATCTGTGAAGGAACCGAGAATCTGTTTCCTGTTGAATGACTCCTTCTTTCTTTTTCTTTTCTTCTTTATTTCCTGTCCTTTCTTTCATCTGTTTTCCATTTCATCTTCCCGTCACTCTCTTCCCTCTTCCCTCCATCCTTATTTACTTTTCTTTCCTTACTTGTTAACGTACCTGTTTCTTTCTTTCTGCTTTTGTCATCTGTCCATCCCTTGTTTTATTCCCTGAATTGCCCATTCTTCCTCTCCTTCCTCCCTTCTTTTCCCCTCTACTCACTCTCCTTGTTTTCCTTTCCTAACTTTCTATCTGCCTTCACTGTCCTCCCATCTCTCTTTTTGTCTTTCTCCCCTCTCCTTTACTTGACTCCTGTCCCCTTACTTGCTTTTGTTACCATTCTTCCTTCTTTCCTAGCTGTCTTTCTCTTTCTTTTCTTCCTTATACCCTCCTCCCTTCTTACTCGCTTCTACCTCCTTCCTTTGTCCTTCTTTCCTAACTTTCTGTGCCCCTTTGTCCCTCCATCTTTGTTTTTTTATCTTTCTCCTTGTCCCTTTTTTTTGACTCCCTTACTCCCTTGTGTTTCCTCCTTTATATCCTCAACTACTTCCTTCCTCACTTACTTGTTTACTTACTTCTTTCCTTCTCTCTGCATTTCTCCCAGTCATCTGTCCTTCGATTGCCCATTATTCCTTTCCTTCTTTTCTCTTCCTCTTCCTTCTTTCTTCTACTCTGTTTACCCTCTTCCCTTCCTTATTCCCTCAATTTTTCCTCCTACCTACTTCCTTAGTCCTCCTTTCTAACTTTGTCTGTGTCTCTTTGCTATCTTTCCATCTCTCTTTTTGCCTTCCTCCCCTTTCCTTTCCTTTCCTTTCCTTTCCTTTCCTTTCCTTTCCTTTCCTTGACTCCTGTCCCTTTCCATTCTTCTGTCTTTCCTGTTTTTCTGTTGTTTTCCTGTTTTTCTCTTTCGTCACTTTTCACAGTTCTTCTCTCGCTGCTTTTCAGTTGCTCGCCCTTGCTTATTTCTCTCTTTCCTTTCCTCCATTTACCCTCTTCCCTTCCTTATTCCCTCCTTACTTCCTCCTACCCACTTTCCTTCCTTTCCTAACTTTCTGTCTCTTTGCTGTCTTTCCATCTCTCTTTTTGTCTTTCTCCTCCTTCCTGTACTTGACTCCTGTCCCCTTACTCACTGTTGTTTCCTCCTGTATTCCTTCATCTTCTTCCCTCCTCACTTACTTGTTTGCTTCCTTCTTTCCTTCTTTCTGCTCCCTGTCATCTGCCCATCCCCTCTTTTATTCCTTGGATTGCCCATTCTTCCTTTCCTTCCTCCCTTCTTTTTCCTCCTACCTACTGCCCTTGTTTTACTTTCCTTAATGTGTCCTTCCATCTCTTTTTGTCTTTCTCCCCTTTCCCTCACTTGACTCCTGCCCCCTTACTTGCTTTTGTTTCCTTTCTTCCTTCTTTCCTTGCTGTCTTTCTTTCTTGTTTCTTTCTCTTTCTTTTTCTTTTCCTCCTTCCCATCCTTATTCCCTCCTTTTTTCCTCTCACTTACTTCCTTGTTTTCCTTTCCCAACTTTCTCCTTGCTATCTTTCCATCTCTTTTTTTGTCTTCTTCCTCTTTCCTTCACATGACTCTTGTCCCCTTTCCTCCCTTTTGTTGTCCTGTCTTCCGTCTTTCCTGTTTTTCCTCCTTTAATCCCTCATCTACTTCCTCCCTCACTTGTTTGCTTACTTCTTTCCTTCTTTCTGCTTTTCCCACAGTCATCTGTCCATCTCGTGTTTTGTTCCTTGGATTGGCCATTCTTCCTTTCCTTCCTCCCTTCTTTTCCTCCTACCTACTGCCATGGCTTTCCTTTCTTTTATGTGGTCCTTCACTATCCTCCATCTCTCTTTTTGTCTTTCTCCCCTGTCCTTCACTTGACTCCTGTCCCCTTACTCACTTTTGTCACCATTCTTCCTTCATTCTTTGCTTATTTCTTTCTCTCTTTTTTCCTCCTTTTACCATTTCCCCTTCCTCCCTTCTTTTTCCTTCTACTTACTTCCCCTGTCCTCCTTTCCTAACTTTCTCTGTGCCTCTTTGCTATCTTTCCATCTCTCTTTTTGTCTTCTTCCTCTTTCCTTCACTTGACTCCTGTCCCCTTACTCACTTTTGTTACCAGCTTTCCTTTCCTTCTTCTTACTTCCCCATGTTTTCCTTTCCTAACTTTCCTTTCTTTGCTATCTCTTCATCTCTCTTTTTGTCTTTCATCCCTTTCCTTCACTTGACTCCTGTCCCCTTACTCCCTTTAGTTTCGATTCTTCCGTCTTTCCTGTTTTTCTGTTGTCTTCCTGTTTTTCTCTTTCCTAACTTCCTCACAATTCTTCTTTACTTCCTCTTATGTTGCTGACTTTCTTGCTCTGCTCTCTTTCTTTCCCTCCTCTTCTCTTCCTTATTCCCTCCTTCCTCCTCCTTTGCTTTCTGTAAACAAGATTTCACAGTAAAGGTCAATAAACATCAGCTCTGTTCGTTAGCATCTAACCGTCATGACCATTAGAACTGCAGATCCTGAAAAAGCCTTATCTGTGTTTTCCCCTATTCCTGCTGATATCAGCTGCACCCCCCTCCCCTCCCCTCTGCGCACACACACACACACACACACACACACACACACACACACACACACACACACACACACACACACACACACACCTACACACAGAGACACCGTTATCTCTGCTATCTGATGTTTAGCCAACTCAGAGCTAATCCAGTGTGAACCCACTCCCTGGCTTCTACTCAGCAGTTTGCAAACAGATTTAGAGAACAGTCTCACACACACACACACACACACACACACACACACACACACAGAGGGAGTCAGAGAGTTTGGCCCTGGAGCAGGGAACATCACGCTCCAGTAATGTGATGCTGAGGCAACTCTGCGGTACAGTAGTGTGGCATTAACATAAATGTGCATCTCAGCGCGAGGAGGAGGGAACATGCGGATATTTCAGGCTGTCTGCATGTGATAGCTGTCTGATTATTTCTGCAGTGCTTTCACTGTCCCCACAGCACACACACACACACACACACACACATGGCCTTACACCGCCAAAGCATGTCCATCCTAAACAGAAATAATCAGTCCTTTATTCAGTCTTTTGAGATGGTGACACTTTGTTTTAGCGACGGGGGAATTCCAGGCGACTTAAATGTTCTCCACATTCAGCCTGACGACACCTTAAAGGGATGCTCACCGATCGGGTAGTGTGTGTAGATGAACTGCGGTAAACTTCCTTCATCCAACCAGTGCCTCGATATCCCTCCTCCTCTAGGATGAAACTCTTCTGGATGACATGTTTTATGTCATTTTGCAGAGCTTCGCTGCCTCTCAGGACTGTTGCTCGAGCTACAGGCCGTTCCTTCGCATTTTCATATTTCTCGCCACCTGTGTTTAGTATAGAAGCAGATGAAGAGACTTACTCGCCCCTCTCTCTCAAACTCAGACCAAAACCCGATCAATCCCTAAAACTACGCAGTGCTGATGAAAATAAATCAAGATTTTGTTACTTCACTGCCCTTTTCTCTCCTAAAATGTTCTGAGAAACAAATTTTAGTGTCAGATTTATCTAAAATAGCGAGAGTTGGTGAACAGGAAGTGGGCACCATACTGTTTCCTGCACAGTTAAGACAGAGGCCAATCTGTTTGCTGCTTATAATCATGTGTTATTTTCAGTAAAATGTTCCACGTTGTCGTTGGTCCAAGCAAAAAAATCTCTGGTCTCAACTTTCACTATCTCTCATATAGTAGAGAAGACATTCTGCTTCCTGTTCGCACCAGTACACACATGTCTGCTGTGTTAGTATAGATGGAGATTATTTCTGAAACAACGCTTAAACGCTTGTGTGTATAGCGATGTTTTTTATTTTAAAATGCCGTTTTAAAACGCAAATGTATGGCCCCTTTTACACTGGCATCAACATGCGTCTTTTGCAATCGGATAGCGGTTGACCACATATATTTACACCTGGTATTAATATGCGTCTCTGGTGTCCACATACAGTCCGTACACGTTGAGGGTTGTTGTCGTTGTCTCCTTTCTTTTTCCTGTGTCCAGCCGGCACACCTCGCTTAGGTATTTTCACTCACAGTTGTTGCATGTCGATTGGAGACGCATTTGCATTTATACCTGTGTTTGATGTGATCACAATGCGTCCCTGACCACCTTCAGAGGTGGTTGGGCAGATCGGGTAACAATCTGTCTCAAGTGTATTTACAGCTGTGCTTTCATGTGGTCAAGAGCAATCCGATCACAAAAAACACATGTTAATGCCAGGTGTAAAGAGTATATTTGTGTTGATGTGACCTGTGGCTGCGCAGCACTCATTTCACTGAGCCCTTGTATTGAAACACCAGATGTGTCTGGGAATGTTCATTGTTTAAAAACAGCACTCATAATCAGCAAGATTAGCTGGAATATGAAAAAGTTTAATTTCTTTCTGGGTATTTTAGTAGCTACACTACAAATATGTTACGTTGGTAAATATGGCTGATAATTTGGTGCACTGGTTACCTCCTGTGGCAGCTCGACTCCTCTCCTCACTGGATCTATAAAGAGAACTCTGTTGCTTGTGTGTGACAAAGACTGGACGAGGTGAGACTAGTTGTTGAGGTTCAAACGACCCACAATCCCGTCATTATAAAGACAATGGCCAAACAGATATTGCCTGATGAGTCACAGCTCTGGAGATCAGCTCCTCAGGTGAGAAATAAAGTTTAATTAACAGCTGTCAACACGTGATTTAAGCTAACACAGAGGTGGAAGCACAGATCTTTCAGTATGAGCAGTATTAACTTTGTGTGGTCGTCTGTTAATAAGCTGCAGTGCAACGTGTCCAGTGTGTACAAGGGGCGGCACTTGATGCACGTCACATGACACATTAATGGGTTTTTAGCTTAAGCAGTTAATGTTCGGAGCAGAGCTTCTCAAACTCTGGGTTGCGATCCATCAGAGGGTCCCAAAGTAAATCTTCAGGGGCACAACATCATGTAAAAGGACGACAAATTATGTCTGACAACATTTTATGTTTAGCTATTTTCAATCCCATCACTTCAGGCCTCTAAACATTTAGCTGTGCACACTGTCCACACCACAGGGCTGGATATACTCCAAAACAGGCCGGCACACACTTGTGTTAATGCTAAATTTGTTTCTACACATATTTCCGTGCTCACATGTTTGTCTGCGTGTACAGCCTGTGCAGCCATAAGCTTTGCGCTGCATGTCAGTGACCTATACAGATCCTTGCAGACGTTTGCAGATGATGAAATTTACATGCTTGTGTGATGTGGACACTTTAAGGCCACAGCCATATATCAAAGCGTATTCATCTGACGGGGTCACCGCAGAGGTTGGCAACCTCCTGATTAGAGGGTTACCAATCAGATCACATGCTCATGGTAACTAGCTCTGTCCAATGTGTGTGTCAATGCTAATATCGTCTGTTAAATAACTGCTGATCAGCATTATCCAGAGCAGAGAGGTGGATCCAGTTAACTTTTACAGTAGCTTTAACAACATGAGTCAACAGTACAAACACCGCCTCAGGCCTGCACTCTCACCTGTGTGTGACCAGGAACATTTTGCTTAAGCAGCTTTTTTTAACGAGCCACTGCTGTGATTGGCAGCCGCACAGATGGAGAGTTAGCTTGGAGCCGATTGGTCACTTTCCAACAAGTCTGCATTAACACAATAATCCTCTCTTTAAAGCACTAAGATTGCCACATCCTAGAATTCCCCCGTTTCTAAAATGTCTCGCTAACTTGGCTCATTTTGCCTCTGAACCTGTTTCCACTTGTTATAAATGCAGTTTTGCTTCCTCCCGCAGTTTTTTACAAACAATATGTTGGGAGAGAAAAAAGAAAATGTGTCATTTAAAGCAGATCCTGCGCTGCACCGGCTCGGTTCTTCAGACTGTTGCTTTTTCTGAAGATAAAATAATATTCTGAGACTCAGCGTAGACGACGTGACTCATTAGGATGGATGTTTTTGCAGTGCTGTTGATATGACTTTCAGTTCTTCCTCTTCCCCTGCCTGCTCTCTGCAGTCTGCAGCCTCGCTGCTCCCTCTCCCTCCCTCGTTCTCTCTGTCTCTGGTTTTCTCGGGGGACCTGGTTAGATAAGACCGCCTGAGCTATAAAAGCAACAAAGAGCCTGGGGAGGAGAGTCTGACACGCAGAAACATTCAGCAAGTGTAAAGTATGGAGGCAAAAACCAGAATGTGCTGTTCTGAAGTAACAAATACACACACACACACACACACACACACACACACATTTATGTGGGTGACAAACACAGACAACCCATTTTCTTTCTCTCGTCTGATCCTTCCTCTTCCTGCCTCCTCCTCCTCCTTCCTTTTTTGAAAGTTTCTATTCGTGGAGTCCCTCGAGGCCTCTGCGTCGTTATGGAATTATTATCATTGTCTGGTCAGTCTGGGCCAATGTGAACTGGTTGGTTATCTCTCCTTCAAACACTCCAGCGTTCACACACACACACACATACACACACACACACACACACACACACATACACACACACACACACACACACACACACACACACACACGCACAGACACACAGACACTCACATAAATTGTCATCATGAACTGTTTATTCCACCTGTTCTCTCTGAGTGCCAACAGTCTGCTGTTACTGTACATACAGCTCCACACCGTTGACTCAGTGTTGTGTAACAAACAGACAGATTCACTCTCTGCTCCGCTCATGTTGTTTGATTTCAGCGTGTCTCACACACACACAGCTCTGCAGTGGTCAAATTAATGAGCAGATTCCACCCTTCCCTCGGTGCATTACAGGGGAGGTTTTCTAAAAATACGCCAAAAGCAGAGCAACAAATATCCAATTTAACAATCTGCCCTGTACAGTTTCATGTTTTGCAACATTTTGCTCTGAAAATGATTTTTGTATTATACATTTGTATGTGGGGCCCATGTGGGCACTAAATGGACCAAATAATGGACCCTGCATTGGATTGTCCATGGGCTTCATATTAGCCCTATGCCAACTGCCCACTTGGCTTAGTTTACCCAAGTGGAGCCCAGATAAGATGCACATTTTGGGCCCATACCCAGTGTAACCCAAGTGGGGCCTACTGTGGGCAATTGGCATGGGCCCAACATGGAGCCCAGTGTAGGGCCCATTTTTTGGCCCATTTACTACCCTCATGGGCCCCACATACAAATGTTGGCTGATGTTTTTTCCAACCCAGTCTCACTCCGAAGTCGTTGAAAGCCGGTGCTTAATCAGTGATTTCTGGCGTCAGACACCGACAAAAAAGGCCGACCTTTCACCTTGGCTTGATGCACGGTCAGCAGTGTCCGGGGGAAACGCAACGGGACAACAACGAAATTTAAGGTGGGGAAAGTGTAGTGTTGCTGTGGCTTACTGTAACTACTTCCACTGAAGATAAGCTTGACTGTAGGTACACTAGTTCAAAGGAGATTCCCTAACACTGTCTGAAAGCTGATTTCTTGCTGTCATGATGTCACAATGTGCCAGATCTACGCATTTAACTTGGTGAGTACAACATTAGCACATCTGACAGAAATGATGGCCCGAAGTACCAAAACGAGACGAAAGTTTAAATAAACAGAACTATTCTATACACCTGTCTTCATAGGCGTTATTATATATATATATAAATATATATACTTTATCAGGCCGTGATCACACAGGAAGTGTTTTAGCAGCTGGAGGCGACTTTTTGTGATTGTTTTAATGAGAATTAAGTTTTTTGCTCGCTGTTTTTGCATTGCTACGCACCTCGTGTTTCTGCACTCTAGGCACCTGTCGTTTTTGCCGGAGCGCTCTGAACTCGTCCAGTTGAAAAAACTTCAACTCAGAGCAGAAAAGCGCCCCATGTCATCTCCGAGAGGCGGGGCTTCTGTGGTGGTCATGACAACAAGTGTACAGTTTGTAAACAATGGAGGAGAAACTGGTGGTTGTGGTTGCTGGATACCCAGAGCTATACGACTTTACAAAGCACAGTTAGCATCATCTGAATAGAAAACAGCAGATAAGTGCAGTACTGTAAACGTCCATGATGGAGGAGAAGCTCCTGGACCAACTGGTGGTTCTCCCCATGATCCAGCCTCTTTGTTAGGGTCTCATGTACCCACACAGATCTCTGTTTATCTGCTGACAGCCTCTCACCCTCAACCAGAGCTACAGACAGCACCCTCTGCCTCAACATGGCAGCAGCAAAGTATTTTTTTTTTTACCAGTGGTATTCAGTTTTATAAAAAAGGGCAGTGCGTGCACCTCGTGTTTTACAACCTGCAAAATGCTTTCTGTGTGATCGGGGCCTTACAAGGCAGGTTTCCAGAAGACAGTGGACACACACACACACACACATACACGCACACATTCACATAGGCAGCTTTTGGGGAAATTACTTAGGCATACATTAGTTTCCTGGAGATTTGACCCTAACCTTAACTACTGACCTAAAAATCAGCTTTTCCCCCAATTAAGGACACGGCTTTGTCCCCAGTTGGACAAGCCGTCCCCAATTAACTGGTCTTTAGGCTGAAATGTGTCCCCAAAGGTAGCTGAACCTCACACACACACACACACACACACATGGGGAGACAACAACAATAACAGGAGGGGTTCCCCTGTCATGGCAGCGATGCCGCTACATTGTCAGCTCAAGATGTGACCAACACTAATCAATGCAATACACCCTGGGCATAGCCAGGGAATGACCCGCGTGTGTGTGGCAGTGTGACACACACACACACACACACACACACACACACACACACACACACACACACACACACCTCCCCAGACAGCCGACCGATTACGCATCATAACACAGCTGATTTGCCCCATGGGTTGACACTTGCTGTCCAGTCCAATCACATTACCCTCCCCAGCCGGCCCAGCAGTGTGTGTTTGTCTGCGCCCGAGTGTTTACATGCTCTTGGTTCATCTAGATATTGCTGTTGTTCTGCGGCGCTCTCAGCATTGTAATTTGTCACAACTTGTAAAGTGTTAAACAAAGAAAAAAAAGCTGGAGGCAGCAGGAAGGAAGACAAAGTGTGTCATTGATTTCGACCGGGTAGCGCAGCATTTATTTCTGAGAAAAAGGTCACGCTGGGAAATACTTGGAAAACTCAGCGAGGGCTTTGACGGAGCACTCTTGGCCTTAAATACATCTATGTTCACAAATAGTAGTCAGCCTGGGGCTATTTGAGCCATTCTGATGATATACCATGGCTCACTTTTCTAGAGCTCTGCATGCTGAATCCCCCTGAAATGGAGCTGGCCCCGTCCCAACAGATTCCTCCTGACCTCTGGAGCACAGAAACACTAAACTCCCTCTGTGAAAAAAAACTGCTTGTTCGCCTGTAAACTCCCCATTAAAAAGATCTCTGGGCCAAACCGCACTCCTTCACCGCTGTCAGATTTCTGTTGTTTGTGATGGCAGAGACGCAGCATGAAAGGGTCTGGGGGTTTAAGGCAGCTACTAGTTTGGATGTCATACGAGACGGACATTGAGACAAAAGACTGCGGCGAAACAGAACAACTTAAAAGATGTGAAACACACCCTGTAGTTATGATCGAATTGTGAGATTTACCGTAGGGGAACCATGCGCACAGGCAGGGATGTATGTGCAGATGTAAGATATACACCAGATGGAGGCAGACAGACACACACACGCTCACTCTGAGTCCGCTCTGTGCTATTTTGGGAGATGGGGAAGAAAACGGTCTGACTTGGCAAGTGTACATATGTACACTAGTGTAAGCAGTGGGTCCCTGTACATATGGGGAAGTATAGGGTCTGGCACATGTTTAGTGTGGTGACCCACTTTTCTTTGCATCTGGACCTGATAACTTTGCTCTCTGCAGCAGTAAATGGGAAAGAGATCTACACAGTGACATCTCTATCTGTCTCTATCTGGACTGACTTTGAAACTTGGCTGCAGCAGCCCAGAGTTTCAACCATAATCAGGCGTCAGGGAGTGTGCCATGTGAAATAAGGAACACACTCCTCACCGTCCTGGATAGAGACACACATAAGCTGCAGTATGGACCCGTGTTGTTTTGAAAGCAGCAGGTTTTTGTGATTTCAGTGGAAGGTTTATGTTTCATATGGACTGAACCGAGAGCTCTTTCAATCCATCCCAAAGAGAAATTGCACCATTGTTTGGTTTTGAGTGGATTGAGGTCACATGTTGCCTTTTAGTAATTCAAACAAGTCGTTTATTTTTCTTAAAGATACAATCCCTGCACTGTGCTGAGTAACACCAGACTGTGGCTCAGCAACATATGTATGTTCAAGCACACTCACAGGATAGGTTGCTCTGGGAGCTTGGTGACGTAGCAGCTTCTTGCAGGTTGAGCAGTGGCTGCAGTTAGTTGGGCCAATAGACCTTTCCTCCTTGCTCAAAAGATGAAATGCTTATCGGCAGTCAGTGAAACAATCTCAAGGTAATGTTGACTAATGTAATCTGTGGACAAAGGTACAAGATTTTGGTATCGGATGAGTTCTGGTTCTGGTTTACATTTGTAGTCTGTTTGTAGTTGAGTCAACATGTTCTCACTCCAAAGTCATTGAACCAGTGCTCCCCAGTCGGTGACTTGGCGTCAGACACTGACGAAAAAAATCGTCCTTTCACATTAGCTTGATGCGGCATCGGCAGGACAACAATGAAAGTTAAGGTGGCAGAAGTCCAAGTAGAGCGGGCAGGAGGGACCACTGACTTCACTCGGGAGGCTCGGGAACCCAACCATGTGCATGTGTTGGCAAAACGTAACCACGTGCGCTAGTTGTTTAAGGAAAAAAACATGAATTTGCAGTGTTGTACCAACGTAGTGCTTTTATTTTGAAAGAGACTGTATGCAAACTGTACATTTCCTGTGAAAACAGAAGTGTAGTTTGACAGAAGTTGACACAGCATCTAAGAACGTCAACAACCAACGCGCCCAGGGTACCTTGGACGTCATATCTCAACGTGAAAAGTCCACGACCAAATGTAGTGAGAACGTGTTGTTTGAGTAGAACTGATGAATCACTTTTGAACGGCAGGTTAACAGTTTTTGTCAAGAGTAAAAGCAGTGGAACACAGAATGCAGTCTTGGAACCCATCGGCTATTGTCTGACAGCGATTTAGCTTTTTGTTTGCTTTTTAGGAATGTGCAGATATCTGTTTGTTGAAATAAGCCGAAATGACGTTGCACGTTTCAGCCCGGGAACCCTGAAATACTGGCTGTTGCACTCAGAGGCTTACCGCGGTCAGACCGAGGTCCTGAGATCGACTTGCTTGCGCCACAGTTTTTGACGGACTCTTTTTGTGGTGAACCACCATCCAACACCGGCACACTATGAGGATGGAAACAGAGGGCTTGGTGGGGACGGAGCACCTGCAGCAAACCAACACGCTGTCTGTGGCCATTTTGACTTGACCAGCTGACTTCACTACAAGCTGATTGGCTGTTGAAACAAGTGACATACTTTACGTTCTAAAACCAGCCGCTGCCAGCCGAATCTTACCTGACCTGGGCTTGAGTTTGGCCGTAGAGCCAGGAGATGATTAGCTTAGCTTCGCAGTACGGCTACCAGCACCTCTAAAGGTCACCATCAACACTTATCTCTTAGTTTGATCCAGACACAGGCAAATGGAAAGTTGTGTTTTTATGAGGAGTTACATGTTGTAAGCCTATTCTTGCAGAAGGCAGTGACTTCTTTACGTCCCTGCTGGTTGCCTGGCAACCTCCCGTTTCACCTCCCCGTAAAAACACAACTTGTCATTTTTACATTTTTGTCCGTGCAGTTTCTTCTCTACCTGATAATAGCAACACATCGGCTTGTATCTGGCCAGTGTAGAGTGATTTATTTTTAGAGCAATGGCAGTTTTAGGCGTTCTTGTTCGAGAGACCTGTGCCGAGGTGCAGATGGAGGATTCATCCCACCAGTGTTTAGTTTGATTGCCTCTGATCTCTCAAATCTTAGCGAACCAATTCTTCTAATATGTCCACGGCCATAACACAGGGGTTAATCCTTCACAGATGAACTGCGAAGACTGACAGCTCCCAATAAATCAGGAGGGCTTTCGAGGAGAAAACTAAACTAACCCTTTAAAAACCTGGAGCATCTTCAATTTCTTAAATCTCTTAGTGAGTCACTGACCTTACCAGGGTCCGCTGACCCAGCTGCATTTTACCGTACCTTCTAATATACTCGCCTTTTTTTCCAGCTCCCCCGAGCCTATAGACGTTCACCTCAGGATAAAGACATTGTTAGTGTGACTGAGGTATGTTGCTTTAGAGACTGACTTCCACTGCCACACGGGGTCCCGGGGGAGCCACGCTAACGTTAGCTTGATCTATCTGTCTCACTATTGGTATTGATCCGAGTTTAGTGTCGATGCCGGCGCTGGGGAGTAATGATCACACATAGCAAGTTGGACACACACCGCCGGAGCGTTGCAGGAATGGACGCAATCAGTCTAAGTGTGCAGGGAGATGCACGCCAAACTGCCACACACATCCACACCTGCCTGAACACACACACACAAACACACACACACAGTAGTACAAAATGTTCTCTGTACTACTGCCGCACTGCAGAGCCTCTGCTGCTCCACTCCAGCAACAACAAAAAAACCACACACACACACACACACACACACTCACTCGTAATAAGCTGAGTTGAGCTGATATAGCCACAACAACTGAGCAAGAGATGCCAAACCCTCCCCTCCACGCGCACACACCTCCTCCTCCACCTCCTCTCCTCCGCCTCCTCCTCTCCCTCTGCAGCCCAAAAGCCAGAGCAGACAGATAAGCAGGCAGCCAGAGACGGACTAATCCTCCCACAGTGAGAGACGTTTCGAATGGTATATGATGAGAATCAGGCTGAACAGACAGAGGAAGAGGAGGAGAGAGGAAGAGGGAGGCTGCGTGGGGAGGGAGCTGAGGCAAAAGGGAAAAAGTGAGGCGAGGATACAGATTAGCGAACTGATGAGGACAAAAAGGGATTTTTATGAGTTATTAGTGTTGGGAGTTTATTTGAATCCCCCCCCCCCCCCCCCCCCCCCCCCCTGCCACTCTTTCACTTTCTTTCCGATAAATGTTGCTGTTGTTGCACACCGAGCCTCTCCACCCATTTGCCTGCTCACCAGTCTCTCAATCATTCTCGCCCATCCTTTCCTGCTCTCCGTCTCTCTCTCCGCACCCCCCACCCCCACCTCATCCCTCTCTCTCTCTCCCGCTCTCTCCATCTCTCTCCCAGTCTGACTGAGACTGATGTAGGTCAGTGCGTCTGGAGCCTGTCTGGAGCTGCAGAGAGCCTCAGAGCTCCACGCCTGGTCCTCATCGACCCCTGCAGCGGCTGCCGCCGTGCCCGAGCTGAGGACACCGCTCCTTGGGCTACGTGAGGACACTAGCAGCCTGCCTGACCTGACCCGCCTGGAGGAGGATGTGCCTGCAACAGAAGAGGAGGAGGAGGAGGAGGAGGCGGGGGAAAGAGGAAGGGGATGCGGGGTGATATGAGGTGTCTGTGTAGCATCGAAAGCTTAGTCAGCGTATGTTGTTTGCATGTGGGTCTAAATGTAGATGTACATGTAGACGGGGGGAGGCAGAGCGAAAGGTAAAAACGCAGGAGATGGAGGGGAGATAGGCGTCGCAGTCGTCTGTCTCTCCTCACTGACGTGCGGCACTACAGAGGGGTTTTTTAGGGGGAAATTTTCATGCAATGTTGCCTCCAAATTCCCCACCATACACACACACTCTCCATACTCTGTGTGCCTCTTTCTCCACTCGCCACCTAACTTCGTCATGATGCTTTCTGTCTCTTTCCCAGACTCGACTCTTCCGCGTCTGCATCCATCAACGTTTCTGCAAAAAAACCACAGCGACCCGGCAAACTCCAAACTCTGAGGCGACTTTCCTCCCGAAAACATAACAGGAAGAAACAAACTGTCTTTCTTTCTTCTTTTGCACTAAATCCATCCCTGAGCTGCTGCATCCAGGTCTGAGAGGCGTCCTCTTCCAAAAATGCTGAATATCGAAAGTGTCCGTCCTCTACTCGTCGCATGTCAAATGCCCTTTTGATGGAAACCAACGAGTGCAAGGACGACGACTTTTGCAAAAGAGCGAAAAGCTCTGTTGACGACTTCTCTGTCTCCTGATTCTCCTTTCCTTTCCTTTCCCCCTCCTTCTCCTCTGCTCTCATTCTCCGCTCCTTCCCACTCCTCTGGCTTTTAGACAATGCCCCCAAAAAACCGATCGTTGTATCACAGAGTCTGAGTGTAGTAGAGTGCAGCTGTGAGAGTGGCTGAGTGTGTGTGAGCGAGTGTGTGTACGTTTGTGAGCGAGTTTGGTGTGTGTGAGTGTGTGTCTGCGCTCTCGATTTGACTCTGCAGCACGTCTGGGTCCTGCAGCGGTACACTGGTACTTAGCTGGCTCTGTCTCGCCGTGAGTTTGTGTGTGTTTATGCATTTGTGTGTGTGCAAGTGTGTGTTCGTCTGCATTGCCGTGACACAGCAATCATCTGACCTGCCTCGTCATCGCTATCCGGGGCGAGGGATGTTGGGAGTTCCCAGGGCGTGGCGTCGCCGGCCTGACCACACCTCCGTCTTTCGCTCATTCATTCATCCGTTTCCTTTCATCTGACTCTCATCGCTTTTTTTTTCTCCCACCCTGACCGAATCCTCTGGATTACAGCAGTGATGGAGGGGGAAAGCAAGCGAGGACTCCCAAATCACTCATTCTCCTCTTAACAACACATCTTTAATTTGCTGTCTCCTGCTTTTCAGTCACTCTTTATTTCGCCTCCGGTTTGTTCATGATAAACCATCAAGGACGCGCTCTCTTTTTGTCTTTGCACCCATGTGACGCTCACTTGCTCTTTCCACTGAACCGCTCTCTCTCTCTGTCTCCAGGATTTTAAAACATGATGGAGGGAAAGGAGAGACACAAGAAGGATGAAAGATTTACTTCTTGCAACTTTTCCTCTGTCTCTGCTTGTCCAAATATCAGCTTGGTTATCAGACATAAAAAGGAAGCAGAGGAGGACTTGTGGTCATCAAGAGAGGAAGCAGACTAGGTGACACCTGTGCAATATAATGCAATCCAAAGCAACACAACAACTGAAGGCCTCAAAAACTACAACAGAGGTGAAGCGACAGCTCTGATTTCAGGGTTATGATACTGCACCGCAGGATATTGTCAGGTGCTCCTCTTATTTTGTCACTCGTCTCTCTGTTTAGATGTTTTATTGACAAAGTTGAGGCAAAAATACTGAAGGATACGAGGTAGGGTGAGGTACTGTACGTCCATAGCAACATAAAAATAGCTGACTTTGTTGGTGTTGTTGTGTAAGGACTGACAGCAGTAGGTGGGTGATATGGTGAGATGGCCACCTGCACTGTCTGCCACATCCACACAAAACACAGAGGAGACAAACTGCCTGTGTATGAGTCACACTGAGGGAGAGAGAGAGAGAGAGAGAGAGAGAGAGAGAGAGAGAGAGAGAGAGAGAGAGTGTGTGTATGCAAATCACTGCTTAGTCTTCAGTTTTTCTGTTTGACTGCGGGTGGAGGGGGACTTCCCACTGGTTTCAAACTTCCAATCTTTGGAAAAGCTCCAATTCAGTTAGGGCTGCACACACACACACATGCACACACACACACACACACTCACACACAAAGGCTTCATTGTGTGTGACCCCGGATGACGTGCAGGCAGGTCAAAATGGCACGTCATTCCTAGGCGGTTGAAAAAGGCAAGTACATGGTAATGAGCACCTCCGTTTGACTGCACGCAGAGACACACTCTCTCCCCAGCAGCTCCCTGTGTCTTCCCTTTCCATCTCTGTGCCGCCTGTTAGCGGATATCTTCGTTTCACCCCTCACTTTTTACGACACACTGTGACGACTGCGTTCATTTTCTCTTTCTTTCTCCGGCTTCGGTTATAATGAACCCAGCTCCCTGCAAAGAAGCATGCTCACACACACACGGTCACATGCTGTACGCTCATTTAGCCTGCAGTTAGCTCTGGGGTCGGCCTGACATGCCGGGTTAATGTTTATGTTTTATTAAAAATCGCATATTAAACACGGCGTCAGTCAGCACAGGAATAATGGAGGTTCTTACCTCGCTGCAGCTGCAGAAAATGTGTTCTTACTGCTATTTGTTACAGCCCTGAAATAACTTCCTTGATACTACTTTTAAAGGGACAGTTTGGATTTTTGGAAGAAGGGTTGTATGGGATATTTACCCATAGTAGGTGTCTGGAGTCTGACAGGGAAGCTAAGCAGTGTGCTAATGTTAAAAAATATAAAATCAATATCACTTGAAGTCTTTGCCATATTGAGGGTATTTTTACCGCTTTACCTTTCCTTCAGACAGCCTGTTCTGACGGGGAAGCCGTTAGCGGCATTAGTTCCCCTGTATGCCGTTTTTAAAGCCACCAAACTCCATTGACAAAATTCCTAATTTTGGCCGGCTGAACAGGAGCTGCTGGTCTACTGCTGCCTCCGATAATGTTGTTACTTTGTCTTATTGTGCAACTTTGGTGAATCCGAATAAACTTCTTAAATTGCCGAAGTCACCCAATAACACGCACAAAATACTACTTTGAGGCAGCAGTAGACCAGCAGCTCCTGTGTTCAGTGATGTTAAATCACTGTTTTTCTCAATGGAGTCTGGCATGGGAGTCAACAGTATAACGGCTTCATTTTCCTGTTGGAAATCACTGTCTGACTAAAAGGTGAAGCAGTGAAAATACTCCCAATATAGCGTATGCTTCATCTGGTATTCATTTTTTTAGGTGGCTAAAATGTGTTTTGTTGCCGACCCGTCCACAGCGGCACAGTGTGAAGCATCCATGTTGACCTCCAGCCTGCTTCTTCAAACTGGGCTCGTCCAAACTGACATCTACTGTTTGTAAGATACTGTCTGTGGATAATCACTCCATCCAAGCCCACTTCACAACATGTGATCCATCCCTTCAGTGAAGGTTAACGAATGCTATTTCACAGGTTCTCTCCCTGCGAACACAAAGGAGAACCCTTCTGCCTTTATTCATAAAAATACTCTGAATTCAACCCAGAAATATCAACATCAGCACATCATCCTCAGAAACCCCCACACTGACTCCAGCGTGCGCTTTGAAGGAGTCGCTGTAAGAGCCCCAGTCTCCCAACAGCACTCTCTCATAATGACACCATCCCTTTAGGCGTCAACAGAGCTGAGACAAAGCGCCGGTGTATTTGGGGTAAACACATGGCTGCGGCAGCTCTGAAGATGACAGAGCGATAGGCCGGCGTGACGGGGCCTCGGTGTCCCAGTGCTGCCATAGCCCTACATCTGCTGCTGACAGAGTGGAAAGCTACCTGACAGCTGCTCCTCACACATCAGATAAGATTACAGGTATACCTGCTACACCTGTTTAAACAAACCCTGCATGCATGCCTCTGTGTGTGTGTGTGTGTGTGTTGAGATAAAGACAGATAGCAAACTAATCCAGTGGCAGGTGTACGCTTGTAATTGGGGCAGCTAAAGATATAGACTGATGAAGGAGCTCATTATTATTTATGTGTTTGATTTATGTAAGCACCGAGGGGGGTGAAGGGGTTGGGGTTGTGAAATTTTAAAGAGTTTATGCCTTTTTTATCCCGACATACATCATGTCATGAATTAAGAATAGACACCACAAGTGTATAACTGAAGTGATGTTACAGTACATTAAAATATCATCAGAAAAACAGGTTTTTTGGGGGTTTAATTTTCACTTCTGTTGGCGTCTGATTTCTCCTCTGTGACCCTCAGCTGAAGTTCACTTTCTATTTATCAGCACTTCAGTCACTCACTTCAGCCGGTGACATCACCTGCATGATTTAATGATGGCAGCTCAAAGCAGGCGATTACAGGACGGAGATAAACCCAGCGTGCGTGTGAGCACACACACACTCACACACACACAGCCTCGTCAGCTCCCTTTGGCTCTAGCCTGACATCTAGCGACACAGGCTGTAACGTGATCCTACATGACATGGACGTGTTAACATAATGGGGCTGTGAAGGAGGAGGAATATCTGTGGAGCAGGAAGCTGCTGTGTGTGTGTGTGTTTGTGTGTGCGTGTGCGTGTGTGTGTGTGTGTGTGTGAGTGTGTTGTTCCCTGTGTGGGCCCTGATACACACTCCTGCACAAAACACTCATAATTATCAGTGTCCATGTTTCTGGTTGACCGTAATGCTGTGATGTAGAGTGCAAAGAAAAAGATCCTCACCTCACATGCATCTGTTTATACTTCCTGCTGTGATGTAATGATTTGTAAATAACAGGTTGTGTGAGCAGTGTTTGGTGGGTTTACTCTGCAGCTCCGTCCCTGCTCACCACACTGCAGTGTGACTAACACAACATGTTGTGGCTGCTTTTGTGTTTTCTCAGCACTTCCTTGCCCCCCTATTACGCATAACCTAAATTTAGTCAATACCCATCCACATGAAAGTAATGAAGGTCTAAGTATATCCTTGCAAGCTTCTCCTTGCAGCCAGGGAAAGGACACTGTGTTCCTTTAATACACACACTCACACACACACACACATATATACACACACACCAAGTTCGTCTTTCCTCCAGTGGAGTCTGACAGGAATGAGGTCAGACACACCGATCCTCATTGCACATTATTATTATTATTACCCGTTTTTTTTATTCCGCCAATGGGAGGCCGGGGGCGTGGCTTCAGTGAAAAATCAGGATGGAGACAGAAGCTGATTGGCTCTTATATCTCGCGATGAGGGTATAAAGCAGCGCGGTTCTCGTTGTTGTGTTTACAGTAATATTACAGAGCGCTCAGGAAACAGGGAGACTATGAGACAGCGCAGCCGCTCCATTCAGCCACATGGTTCCTCAACCGCACAGACAAGCTGCGCTGCAGACAGCCAGGTTCACATAAGGGACTCGCACTGCTGTTGGCCACAGCGGCGCGTACTGAGGCTCGCGGGGCGCGTGTTCAGCCGCACAGGCAGTTGAAAGTTGCTGTTAAATAGTTTCGGGATTTATTTTTTGATTCCGTGAAGCGCACTGGTGAAAGTTGAGACCAGGCGTCTCCAAAACGCAGAAGAGACTTGGATGAACTTTTTTCTAGCCCTGTAATCATCATCATCATCACCACCATCATCATCATCATCAGTGCTCTGGTTTAAAGACACAGTGAGGAATATTTCTTGTGAAGCCTGATAGGCATTTTTGCGCACTTAAACTTTGTCACAGCACTGAACTGAGCAGTGTTCCAGACACTCTGAGGACAGGATGGTGCAGCACATGAGCCAGACAGAGAGCGCCCACGCTCACTCTCCCGGCGGGGACTCCACGGACACGGGAGAAATGGACTTGGAGATGGATGTGTCTCCGACCCCCGAGTCCCCCTCCTCCGGCGAGCGGAGCGACTTGGCGTGGTGCAAAACTCCGACGGGGCACATCAAGAGACCCATGAACGCCTTCATGGTCTGGTCTCAGATCGAGAGGAGGAAGATTATGGAGCAGTCGCCGGACATGCACAACGCGGAGATCTCCAAGCGGCTGGGGAAGCGCTGGAAGCTGCTCAAAGACACAGACAAGATCCCGTTCATCCGCGAGGCGGAGCGGCTCAGACTCAAACACATGGCCGACTACCCAGACTACAAGTACCGGCCCAGGAAGAAGGTCAAGTCGGGCAGCGGGGCGAGTAAGCAGACGGACCGCGGGGAGAAGAGCGGGGAGCGCAGCGCCAAAGCCGGCGGTGTGAAGAGGAGCCCCGCGTCCAAAGGAGTGAGCAGGACGCACAAGCAGGGGGGCGTGAAGAGCGCTGCGGGGCAAGACTATGCGTCTCCCGGTGACCACCAGGCGCTCTTCAAATCCAGGTCAGTGTCTGGGGCGAGACAGATCCCGGAGAAGCGCACCGGGGAGGCGAGGCGCGGCCACATGTTCGGCGGGGCAGGCAGCCTGGAGAGCGGGCCTCCCTCCGTGGGAGTCCCGGCCAGTCCCACCCTGAGCAGCTCGGCGGAGTCCAGCGACCCGCTCAGCCTGTACGAGGAGCACAGCCCGGCGGGCAGCGAGTCATCACACACCGCGCGCCTCAGGTACGCTCGCGCCTCCTCTCCAACACCGTCAGCCTCTCACTCTTCCTCATCCGTGTCATCCTCATCATCAGATGAAGAGTTCGAAGACGAGCGGCTCGAGCTGAACCCGAGCCCCGGCTTTGAGAGCATGTCCCTGGGCGGCATGGGCTTCTCCGACGCGGAGCTGGACCGGGACTTGGACTGGAGCTTCGGGGAGTGCGGGGCGGGATCTCACTTCGACTTCCCCGACTACTGCACCCCGGAGGTCAGCGAGATGATCTCAGGAGACTGGCTGGAGTCCACCATCTCCAACCTGGTGTTCACCTACTGAAAAGGAGCACGGTGGAGAGGAGCCGCGGCGCCCCCCCACGATTTGAACTGTTCAACCCCCCTCAGACAGGGCGCGTGCGTCCAGACCAGAATATTTCCGCCATTCTTTCACTAAATAAGGGAGAGTGAAAACAGGAAAGAAAAGGTGGCCTGTGTGCGCGTTGAGCCCAGGTACGCGCCGCTCACAGACTTGGACAGCGCTCAGTGCGCCTGACGGGAACGCGCAGACGGGGGAAATGCTTAGTTTGCATTTGGACACGGAGGAGGAGTGAATGTAAGCAGAGAGCAGTGAAACACGGACTTCAGCTCAAATGTTCAAACCAATCCGCAGCGGATGAGGACTGAGACCGAACTTTGAATCTTAATGTTATTTTGGGTCGGGAAAGGGACATTTACTGGACAGCTCGTCATGTTGGCTTTTGTTAAAGATATTCACATTGACCATCAAGTTGCTATTCAGGTGTAGTTTTTTTCCAAACTCAAAATAGTTTCAATATCAACACGCATGCCCTCCGAGATAAGGAGGATTTTGTTGTTGTTAAATGCGTAAAAATGTTCATTGCTGCGTAATTACGCAATTTGTGTGACCATAGGACACAATTCACTATCACCAGCTTCTCTTTCAACGGCAGGACTTTAAAAAAACAAAGACTGACTCAAACTTCAGAAACCCTTTTCTGAACCTTTTTAAACACTCAGTGCACAATTCAGGACCAATGTTCCCCGACGCGCATCCTTTCTGCCTAGTGCTTCAACTTTGTAGTTCCTCTGTGTCAGATGACGTTTTTTATATTGATGTATTTATACCGGCCAAACTTTTTTATACATAGAAGTATTGTTCTCGTACAGGTCTCGTTTGTGTTTGTGCACATACACCTGTCTGTATCCAGCGCGGAAGGGCTAGAAGTGTATCTTATTTAAAATGTCTGACTTCTCTCTTTTAAGGAGATTTGAGTGTGTCATGATTTTCTACTTGTATTTTTGTACAAAATCTATAGAAAGGGGTGTTTTTTTCCGGCGAGTGGGTAGCCTACAACATTGTTGTTTGGATCTACATTGGTGTTTAGACGTGCAGAGGGGGGTTTGTTTGGCACAATCTGACCTCACACAGTGTTTACAGTATTTACCCACATGCTTCTTAATGGCACAGTGACTCCAGTTTCACCAGCCAAGTAAACAAAGCACCACTGCAGGCTCCCAGTCTGAGTGGTGACTGTTTCCAGTACACATAGACCTAAAGTATATGAGTGAAAGATCCCAGAGAGTCACTGTTTGGATAGAGCTAATACCTCTGTGTGCTTTTTATCAAGATAAGTTTTATTTGAACCACTGGATGGAATTTCACACTCATTCCACTTTGCCTAGACTTTGGAGGGAGGGAGATGTTTGAAGTGCTTCATCTGTTATTGCGCAAATTGCATCAAAAAAATAGTATTTAACCTTTCTGTACCTGTTGGCTAAGTATAGCAGGCTAATTGTTTTCCTATATTATGGCATGGCAAATAGCATTTGTATTTCAGATTCAGGTATATGTAGCTATAGCTGTTGTGTTTAAGATTTTTAAAAGAATAATAACATGAAGATATTTATGTAAACTGACTGTACTATAAGCAAAGATTGTGTGTTTTATGTATGATGATGATCAACGACAGGCACTAGGACAGCCATCTTTGGACATCCTTATGTTGAAGATGATTGTGGTCCAGGAGTTTCTTTTTCTTTTTTACCTTCGAGACATCTTTTCTATCGTCCTTCTTTTCTTTTTTCATTTGTGCAATATGCTGTGTATGATCATGTTTTGTCCAATCATGCCAATATCATTTTGATGTTTATAGCTCAAAACCAGCCAATGTTTGGGTCAATCACTGCCTCTCAGACCTCTGTACAGATTGTCGTTTGTTTTTTTTTTTAATTTGTTTTTCTTTTCTTCCAAGAAGGAAATAAAATCAGCTGGAACTGAAAAGTACAACCTGTTTATGTCGTGTGGTTTTTTTTCTTAATCATCTGAAGCAAATCTAGCCTCCAGTGTTAAAGCACACGAGGAGCAGTCACACACGGTGACGCCCCCTTTTTCAGAGGTGAACGCATGCTGGAGAGAAGGTGAGCCTTCATTATCACATTCCACAGCTACGCCTCATTCAAAAGATCCAATCTGGTGTCGGATGTTTACACTCCACGCACGCGTGCACGTGAATGTGTGTGTGTGTGTGTGCTGGCTGTGTGTAAAGTGTGCAGCTGCAGACTGTGAATCAATAGCCAGCCAGTGAATCGATAGGAGTGGTCTCTTTCTCCCTCTCTTACTCCGTCTGATTCTACACGTGCAGAAAACGTGGCTGCCATGGAAACACTGTATCCAAGAGAGAGGCTGCAATCCGCTGTCTGTGTGTGTGTGTGTGTGTGTGTGTGTGTGTGTGAGGGATAAGGGACACAGACTGATCCATCGGGGTGGGGTAGGTAAGGGGGGCGTCAGACATTTCTGCAAGGCATGACTGGAATAAAGGAGGAGGAGGTGTGTGTGTGTGTCTGTCTGTGGGTGAGTGTGCCAATGGGAGGCAGGGAGGAGAAGGTGCAGAGGGGGGTGTTTGTCTGTCCTGGTGGATCGTGCAGGAGACTGCTCCCAAATCCAATTAATTCCTTCTGGATGCATTCATTTGTCTCGTGCATCTGATGAGAAAGAGACACAGAAAGAGAGACAGAGACCCCTGAGGTACAGTATTTAGTGTGTATCAATTTACGCCCTATTCCACAAGAGACATTGGTAATTATTTCCATCTCTCTCTCTGTCAGGAGAGCAGAGTCGTCTCCAGCTTTCCTCTGACATGTCGGGCCGGGTAATGAGAAAGATAAGGCATGGTCATTACACACACCATCCCAAAGACGAGACGCCGGCCCCCAGATGTCTGCAATAAGCTTGACATCACACAGGAAATAGTGTGTGAGGTGTGTTCGAGGTGTCCCTGATTCAGAGGAAAAAAGTCCAATCACAATCCTGGAGTCTGAGGGATACGCAGAGATTAAAAAACGTGGCTGCTCTCCTCGTACACACACACACACACGTTCATACATGCATTCATGAGAGGGCTGGAGGTACACTTGACCCTCGTGGATGATCCCTGCAGCTTATTTGTTTCCTGTGTTAACCTGTGTGAGTCAGACTGAGATCACGTCAATAAGACACAGGACAAAAATACAGATACAGTTACAGTGCTGCAGCTCACAGCAAAGCATCCACATTTTCAGCCGAAATATTGTCACAGGGTTATTTGAAGTTTGATATGAAATGAATTTGATTTACAGGAGTGTAAAACACCAGCTGGATTCTTCTCTTAAAGCCAATTTCTTACTCACATAGTCTGTTTTGTTCTCTGAGCAGTAACACTAACCATGTGCAGACACTTAATTAAAGAAACACTGCACCAATAAAATGACCATTTATCAATTTTACAACATGTGACCTTTGAAATTGTCAAGAAAACCTTGATTTCCCTGCATCTCCTTCACAGTGAATGGAGAATCCAAAAGAGGTGAACACTCTTCATAAAGTGGAGTCACCTGGGTTCACATTAAACAACAGCATCTCTGTGTGCAGTTTGCATGCTCTCCCCGTGTTTCCTCCAGGTGCTCCAGCTTCCTCCCACAGTCCGAACACATGCAGGTTAATTGTTGACTGGTGACCTGTCCAGGGTGCCCCCTGCCTCTCACCCAGTGTCAGCTGGCATAGGCTCCAGCCCCCGTGACCCCTAACAGGGTGAGTGGTGACTGAAAATGAATGAACTGAGTCAAATTGAATTTAACTGAACTAATTTGACGCCCAAAGAGGTCCAAGTATCCAAAATTCACCAAAAGCAACAATTTGAGGAAGAGCCCGATCTCACTCAAAAGTCGTCGTCCAGTTGGCAGTGTTGTACCGACGTAGTGCTTTTATTTTGAAAGAGACTGTATGCAAACTGTACATTTCCTGTGAAAACAGAAGTGTATTTTGAAACAGACAATGCATGTAACAGGCTGAAGTTGACACGGCGTCCCAGAACGTCAACAACCAACACACCCAGGGTACCTTGGACGCCATATGTGGACGTGGAAAGTCCATGACCAAACGTGGACATGTGACGAGGTCACAGTGAGGATGGGTTGCGAGGAGAGCTCCTCTTTTCTACCTCATCAATCATCTTATGGCCCCTCAGAATAATCTTGTGTACGTTGAGTCTTTGCAACAACTTGTCTGCACCTGTAACAAGATAATAATATCATATACAGTGAAACATCAGTCACAGGGGCTGTTTTTCTGCAGAACTTTTACCTTTGATACTCTGCGTACATTCACTTATTTTTCCGTAACCACTTATCCTGTACGGGGTCGCAGAAGGTGAAAATGTGTGTGATTCTCTCATAAGTCGGCCCGTCCTTCACCGTCCCCGTCATCTGACGGTTAATGGCCTCTTTGTTTGCGAGGACAAGGAGGGCGCGCAATTCCTTGTCTCCCCAGTTGCTCATCTTTACAGTGTCTGTCAGGATTGTGTTTCCCTCTTGCTACTAGCTGCTCGCTAATTCCTGCTATCAGCTGTTTCCTGTTTATCCACCGCCAGTGGCTCGCACGTGCGGCGTCATCAACAGCTCCTCCCACAAGTCTTCAACAGCCCCTCCTGTTGCAGAAGGCCACCTCTGTCTGTTTAAACTAAAGGGGTTCCACCAATATGTCTACCCTACGGGGTGGAAAATTGGGCACCTCCGATCAACTCGCCAATCCCGCTGTGTGTGTCTAAACACTCGCAGCTTGCCGGCAAAACAGCCCAACATTTGCTGAAAATCTGGCAGTGTAAAAGAGGCTAGAGAGACAGACAACCATTCACACCAACAGACAATATAGAGTCACCAATTTAGCTGCATGTCTTTTTCACTGTGGGAGGAAGCTGGAGCACCTGGAGGAAACCCACGCTGACACAGGGAGAACATGCAGACTCTGCAAAGAAGGGCCTCACACCCTGGGGTTCAAACCAAGAACACTTTAAGCACATTTTGCCTACAATACTTTTGTTCTTTTATTTAGACAGGACTTTAAATGCAGGGCTTTTGATGTGTGAGAGCATTTCTAGATTGTTGTACTGCTACTCATACTTTAAAATGACATCATTACTTACATTACATCACATTAGTGACGTCACTGTGTGCCTATTAAAACGGTTTCACCATATATGTCTCTTCTGGGTGTTCTCAGCAGCCATGCCACTTTGTTTTTATTTAATATTCTACATATTAGTGCATTTCCTCTACATGAGAGCAGGTAAAGGTTTTATTTATACTGTCACAAGACAGGTAGCTCCTGAGAGTCCCAGGAACATTACAGTGATAACACACAAGATAAACATAGAATAAAGTGAGCAGAGATCAGCGCTACAGGCTGAGCTGATACTCTCTGAGCCTCAGAGGGAATATTACAGGACGACTTTAGAACATATGGTATTGATAGTAGAGGAGATACAGATGCCATTAAGTCCGTATAAACGCGCCTTTGAACATCACAGACACACTCACACTCCCCACAGGCAGCATATAGGAGCTTTAAAGTGATTTCTCTGCACGCTGCCGGTGAAGTTGAAGGCGGGACACAAAGTCATGCAGCGTGCACAGACAAAGAAATACACAAACACCGCTGTCATGGCATGCAGCCCAACTTTTGTTTCATTGATTGCAGCCAGTTGCGCTCCTGAAGTCTCTGCAGCTCGGAGGGGCGAATGAAACACGCAGAGTGGTGTCGTTTATCCGACAGAGGTGTGGAGATGAAAAGTTTGAGGAGAGAGACTGAACTTTCATCCCGAGCGGTGTGAGAGGAGACAAAGGGGAGGCAGCTGGACTCGGGATGTTTGTGCGTAAAAGTCGGAGAAGTGGAAGAAAGCAGGACTCTGGCAGGTAGGAAACCACCTCTGAGCTAATAATAACCTGCTGTATTATACTTTTATTTTGAAGCAATGTGTCCGTGAGCTGCTTTATTTAAAGTGTCGCAAAATAAAGTTTCTTTTTATAGAAATAACTGTCATCTTAAAGAGTTTCTCTGGCTCCGGAGTCAGTAACGACACATTTAGTCTCAGAGGGACTGAGAGCTTTGTAGTCGTGGAGGAAAAGTAATGTAAAGACAGTTTGTGGGAGACCCGAAGATGTCTGCTGCTAAATGTGCACTATAAAGGTGACTGCTGGCAGACACGCCTCAGCAGCTGCAGACTGTATCACACTGTGAGCTGTTGCTGAGCTAATTATTGTGAGGATTAAATGCTGTTTGGAGCTCCTGCTGATGCCCCGTTTCAGCACAGGGAGGGCTGGACAGCGGCTGCCTGGGACGGTGTGTGTGTGTTATGTGTGTATGTATATATATATATATATATATATATATATATATATGTGTGTGTGTGTGTAAGACAGTAGTGCATGGAGTAGTGATCACAGTTGTTTGTGATGGGAGATGCACAGTGCACATTGCAGCACAATCCAACAGTGGACAGTTACAGGACAGGGTTAAATGATGTCTGGCAGGGCAGGAGGCGGGGGGGGGGGGGGGGGGGGGGGGGGGGTATAGGACATATTTGCCCTGGGGGCTCTCAGCCGGACAAACAGGGTAGTGCCCCCATTAATCCTCCATCAGCAGATAAACTGTGGACTGACACACACTGACTAATCGTGACAGGACAACAGTTGTAAACACATTAGAGAGCAGGTTAGAATAAATCCTGGTGTTTAGATGTGAGTGACTGATAGTGATGATGATTTAGGGACTGTACAACATTATTGGGCATATAGGCTTCCTCTGTCCCCTGAGTGTGGACACTTCCTGTTCCTTTTTTGCTTGTTTGTTTGTTTTCCTGCAACATCTTGTCAACTAATGACCTTTCTGGTCAACAAACGTTTGGTTTACTATGAGCGGGCAACCCTAAAGTTTTTGGATTGTGTGTGCACCTGTTTCTCCCACTCTTGTTGAAAAACAAAGTGCCCTCCTGGGAGCCAAAACACACACGAAAGTGCCCTCTTGGGAGCCCAAATTCACTAAAGTGCCCTCTTGGGAGCCAAAATGCGCGCTAATGTGCCCTCTTGGGAGCCAAAATGCGCGCTAAAGTGCCCTCCTGGGAGCCAAAATATGCGCTAATGTGCCCTCTTGGGAGCCAAAATGTGTGCTAAAGTGCCCTCTTGGGAGCCAAAATATGCGCTAAAGTGCCCTCTTGGGAGCCAAAATGTGCGCTAAAGTGCCCTCCTGGGAGCCAAAATGCACGTTAAGTGCCCTCCTGGGAACCAAAACGCGTGCTAAAGTGCCCTCTTAGGAGCAAAACACGCGCTAAAGTGCCCTCTTGGGAGCAAAACACGCGCTAAAGTGCCCTCCTGGGAGCCAAAATGCACGTTGTGTCCTCCTGAGAGCCAAAATGTGCGTTAAGTGTCCTCCTGGGAGCCAAAATGCACGTTAAAGTGCCCTTTGTTTTCTTTTCGTCCCTGCCCTTCATAAAGTCTGTGCACGCCAATTTACAAAATAATGGCAACTATAACAAAATGGTGCCGTGAATTAGTAATCAGGCCCAACATGTACTGATCATGGATAATATGATGAGTTTACTTTACATGTTTCACGTTCTTGTTTGTGTGACTGAGTCTTTGTAGAGATAATGTTTAATCACTTAAATATCCACTGTGTTTTACCCTTTTTTATCTTGCAAGGAATTCCTTACAAAAGTAAACTGCCTCTCCCGCGCTCCCCAAAATAATTCAGACCAACTTTCCTTCAGCAACAAGAAGAAATACACAAAGCTTCTCCTCTCACCACTTCTTTCCCCTCTAATAATTTTCCTACAGTCCCTGACTGCATCAGCATCTGAATCACTGTGTTCTGGACTTTGTGAGCAGAGACGGTGGTAAATAGCAGCATGTCCTCACAATACATGCTCGTGAGGACACACAAGAGACAGTATCACTCCACCTACATCCAGGCTCGGGCCTCAGTGTGCAGTCAGACACTGTGGCACACTGTGTACGGCACATAGAGAACTCATTGTTAAGCACTGTGCAGAAACAGTTTAGCATGACAGAGGAATTCTGAGTCATAGTGGTAGGTGTTGTACTGTAATATGCTTGAAAAGATAGTTCTGAGAACACTGAGGCTTGGATCATAATTTCTGAAGGCTTACGTGGCAGAGTGTGCAGTCTGGTTTGTACAGAGCAGAACTCTGTGCAAACACTGTTGTGTAAGGTGGCACTGACGCCGCAGTTAGAACGGACACAGGCCCCGTGCTGATGTATTTATCTCCTCGGCCACGACGCAGGCGTGGTACTTTTTCAGTTGTGATCTGGATCGTATGGATCTGAGATACAAGACTGCATCATGAGACAGGCGACCTACATGCAGCGTGAATTTAAATGCTCAAATTGGAATGTGTCATTGTTACTGTGACACAACCTAAATTACATCATCTTCTTGGACAGTTGTCATGATTTCGGCGCTCCGCTCGTCTGAGCCAGCGCCAACATGGAGGACAGCAAGAGGAATAAAGAAGTAAAACGGACACAGTGTGACTTGTTTAGTACATTTGGTTTAACAGAATAAAAATGTTCACACAATAAAACAGCTGCACACAGTGAAAGAGATACACTCAGTTTACTGTTTTCAGTCTTTCTCTCTCTGACAGCGGTGCATCCAGTTTGGCTGCGGCTCCGATGTAACGCAGTTGGCAGTGTTTGTGGGTGGGAAGCCAGTGAGGGGTCATGTCCTTGTCACACATGGACAGCGTGACCTGGTTAAGCTCTTTGCCTGCAGGTGAAGAGAAGCAGCAGGTGAATAGTTGTGTGTTGGAGGTGACATGTGGCTGTGTGAATCGTCCTCACACCTGTAAAAAAACACATATCTTTAACATGTCAGGCCTTTTTACAGCTTTGGGACATTGTTACGGTGATTCACTGGGTTTTATAAATGGATTCTGTGTCACATTACTCACAAGTTCATATGTATTTGTAAAGAATCAGTGGTGGCTGTAATCACGCCTTCTGTCTGTACTGGCTGTGAAAACATTTCTAAACTAGAGGGGCACTTGGACGGCACACACCTACACCAAGACACCAAGTCCTGTCTCACAGTGTTCCTAACACTGATTTGAATGCATCTGCACATTACACAGTGTTTTCACTCTTTTGTCTTTAACACACAGGTCTGAAAGACACACGTGCACAAAGTGGAGAGATGTCAGAGTGAGGGGGCTGCCTTGGTCAGGCGCCCCGAGCGGTTGGGGGGTTCGGTGCCTTACTCAAGGGCACCTCGGCAGTGCCCAAGTCCCTATGGACTGAGCTACTGCCGCTGCATATCATAATGCACAGAGATTCGTCCTTGTCCATCACTGTGCGCTCTATTCCAGGGCTGGTCGGCCATCTTTGACCTTTCGTAGGCTCAGTCACTGGTATTTGTTCACTTATAAAGCCATGCAGGGTAAAGACCCCTCGTACGTCTGTTCTTTGATTGATGAGAGATCTGACTGTAGCTACAGTCTGAAGACTTAGTTTTGTTGTCTGTTCCTAGTTTTCGTACTGAGCTGGGAAAAAAAAGCTTTCACTTGGAAGAGGTGAAACTGCATCAATCAGTCTCTCTGCCTGAGTTTAAACAGGGTGGGCGTTTATGGGGTGCCGTTTGTAAAGTGGCTCGCACTGAAAATACCGTCAACATTTTGCCACATTTAGCTTCAAACAATGTTTAAAAAAGTGTTGTGAATTTTTTAACGTCACCTTTTACCACATTTACAGCAATTCCCGAAGGGACACTAACAACTCAAAGTACACGTCAAATAAACTTTCTCCGAACATGTTTTTTGTTATTTTAGGTAGTTATTATCACGCTAATGTGTGTTCAAGTGTTCATTTCCCCCGATAAGTTGGTTTTAATTCGTTATTTGATTCTATAAACACAGTCTGACCATCTCAAGCTTTTATTTTGGTACTTTCGGTGACCGGTGGTGTGAATTTGCATATTAGCTAAATATTTAGTTTCACCCAGAACATTTAGATTTAACATTTAACATTTAACATTTAACATTTACATTTAGATTTAATATTTAGATTTAGATTTAGATTTAGATTTAGATTTAGCATTTAGATTTAGATTTAGCATTTAGCATTTAGCGTTTAGCATTTAGATTTAGCATTTAGATTTAGATTTAGCATTTAGCGTTTAGCATTTAGATTTAGCATTTAGATTTAGATTTAGCATTTAGATTTAGATTTAGCATTTAGATTTAGATTTAGCATTTAGATTTAGCATTTAGATTTAGATTTAGCATTTAGCATTTAGCGTTTAGCATTTAGATTTAGCATTTAGATTTAGATTTAGATTTAGCATTTAGCGTTTAGCATTTAGATTTAGCATTTAGATTTAGATTTAGCATTTAGCATTTAGCGTTTAGCATTTAGATTTAGCATTTAGATTTAGATTTAGATTTAGCATTTAGCGTTTAGCATTTAGATTTAGATTTAGCATTTAGCGTTTAGCATTTAGATTTAGATTTAGCATTTAGCGTTTAGCATTTAGATTTAGCATTTAGATTTAGATTTAGCATTTAGATTTAACTATTTAATATATTTATAAGTTAACAAATATTGCTGTAAATGTGGTAAAAGGTGATGTTAAAAAATTCACAACACTTTTTTTCTGGCAAAATGTTGATGTTATTTTCAGCGTGAGCCACTTTACAAACGGCACCCCACACGTTCCCCGCAGGGTTTGTCCCTCCCCTCCATACAGACAAAAAGCATCAGCACACAGCAACGTCTTTTAATCAACATTTTGAAGTGGAAATAGACAACTTGTCAGCTAACCTAGCTAGCGTGCTAGCTAACGCCAGCTAAAGCTGCAATAGCAGCCAGGAACAAACAACTACGATTCATTGTTCCTTAATTGTGCTATAATTTATTAACAAGTACACGTCAAATAAACTTTCTCCGAACATGTTTTTTGTTATTTTAGGTAGTTATTATCACGCTAATGTGTGTTCAAGTGTTCATTTCCCCCGATAAGTTGGTTTTAATTCGTTATTTGATTCTATAAACACAGTCTGACCATCTCAAGCTTTTATTTTGGTACTTTCGGTGACCGGTGGTGTGAATTTGCATATTAGCTAAATATTTAGTTTCACCCAGAACATTTAGATTTAACATTTAACATTTAACATTTAACATTTACATTTAGATTTAATATTTAGATTTAGATTTAGATTTAGATTTAGATTTAGCATTTAGATTTAGATTTAGCATTTAGCATTTAGCGTTTAGCATTTAGATTTAGCATTTAGATTTAGATTTAGATTTAGCATTTAGCGTTTAGCATTTAGATTTAGCATTTAGATTTAGATTTAGCATTTAGATTTAGATTTAGCATTTAGATTTAGCATTTAGATTTAGATTTAGCATTTAGATTTAGATTTAGCATTTAGCATTTAGCGTTTAGCATTTAGATTTAGCATTTAGATTTAGATTTAGATTTAGCATTTAGCGTTTAGCATTTAGATTTAGCATTTAGATTTAGATTTAGCATTTAGCATTTAGCGTTTAGCATTTAGATTTAGCATTTAGATTTAGATTTAGATTTAGCATTTAGCGTTTAGCATTTAGATTTAGATTTAGCATTTAGCGTTTAGCATTTAGATTTAGATTTAGCATTTAGCGTTTAGCATTTAGATTTAGCATTTAGATTTAGCATTTAGATTTAGATTTAACTATTTAATATATTTATAAGTTAACAAATATTGCTGTAAATGTGGTAAAAGGTGATGTTAAAAAATTCACAACACTTTTTTTCTGGCAAAATGTTGATGTTATTTTCAGCGTGAGCCACTTTACAAACGGCACCCCACACGTTCCCCGCAGGGTTTGTCCCTCCCCTCCATACAGACAAAAAGCATCAGCACACAGCAACGTCTTTTAATCAACATTTTGAAGTGGAAATAGACAACTTGTCAGCTAACCTAGCTAGCGTGCTAGCTAACGCCAGCTAAAGCTGCAATAGCAGCCAGGAACAAACAACTACGATTCATTGTTCCTTAATTGTGCTATAATTTATTAACAAAGAACACATTTTCTCGCGGTGGTCCTTCTGTAATGAGCAGTGGTTGAAGTTACTACACTCTGTTATGATCCAGGAGTTGATACGCAGACGCTAGCTAGTGTTAGTAAGAAAAGTAGCCATTGGCTGTCCTAAAAGTCGCTAGAAGTCGCTAAATGACGTCATCGCCTAATTTGCATAATTGTCCATATGCATGTAATTGTAATGGCTGCTGCAGGAGAGAGGAATGACGCCGTATGTTTAGAACTACAAATGAACCTTCTCTCAGTGATTTATATTAGACAAAGAAAATTTTACATTGACATCCAAAAACCAGAGTGGGATTACATGATTACACGGTGCAACCACAAGATCCAATTGAACTTAATTCTCTGTCTTTTATAATTGTCTTGAATTCCCCCCGAGTTACAAGATGTGTCAGTTTCAAGTCCTTCTGCACATCGTTCCAGGTACACGGGGCAGAACATTTAAAAGCCTTTTTCAGTTCAGTTCTGACTCTGTGACCTGCATCTGAGAACGCAGGCCAAATCAGCTGAGGTTTCTACACATGTGTAAACACAAATATGTAGGCAGAAGTCCAAGAATAGATTTATAAATAACAGTCAGCCAGTGAGAGAGTCTACGAACATACAAAGATGGACAATGTGCGATGGCATATAAGGAACAGTGATGTACACCATCGCTGCAACCAGTAATAATGGTGCGTTCCAGGCAACCTGTAACCCGTGAAAGTGCACTGCAACAACAGTCAAACCCGTAACTTCCCACCCGTGAACTCGTACCAGATCGATGCACTCCCAGTTACGGTTTCTGACGTCACACAGCCCTCTAAACCAATGACCTTACTCCTCTAGACAACAATAGCAGCCCTATGGTTGCGTGTTGATGCAGGTGATACATGGTGAGAAAGAGACATAAAATAACCCTAATGTTGACGCATTATGGCAGCCGCTCTAACAGCTGGTTTCTAGTGCAAGAATAAATCAATACAAAATATGTTTCCAAACACACAGATAACGTAAAATAAAAAGTAGCCTATAATAGCATCTGTGACTCTATGCGTCGTTTCTCTCCCTCTGTTTCGCTCAGATGAGCAAGGAGCAGGCACCTTTGGCGATAGCAATAATGAGGAAGCACAAACAAACGGTTCGCCATGTTCAGCGTTAAGCAGGAAGTAACTGGCAGTTTGCCGTAACTTTCCTGGAACGCTACAAAGTCGTAACTCGTGACTTGAAGTCGTGACTTACGAGTTCAAAAGCCTGCCTGGAACGCACCATTAAACTGCAAGGTGATTGGCTGAAATAAAATTAAAAGCTTTTGACTGACAGCGGATCGTGAGCCTCTGATTGGTCACATCAAAAATGATGGACAGATACCCCGCCCTCTCGAGCTCGCGCATGCGCACTTCTCAAACGGTGGCTCTGCAGGGGGATGAAGCCTTTGTGTTTTATTAATTACTTTAAATGTCTCATACAGAATGTGAAGTCATCTTTGGTGAATGAAGTAAAACATATAATAAATAAAGATTAAATTATAAAAACACACATCTGTTGGTTATATTTGCGTCACAGCTGGAGGCGTACGCTCATTGGTCCGGTGCTCGACCTGTCACCTGCGGGTTTGATTTGTTGTCATGACGTCGACGGCGCCACAGTTTTACCTGAGCGCGAGTTACTGTCGGAGACATGACATAAGAACCACAGGACACAGAGATGATGATGATGATGATGATGCACTCGGCTCGTGCACTTGTTGCACTGAAGCTACAAAGTGACTTCTGTCAAACACGCGTCAAAATGTGGAGGCTCCACAGTCGAGACGTGTTTCCGGACCTGAGACGCGTCATGCTCCACAGAACAAAGGCCCAGGTGGGTCAGCAGGTGTGTGACAGGTGGAGGGACTCTGTCCTCAGGAGGGTCAGCGCCAACAGACGCCTCTTGCAGCTTCTGAAGGTTAGACATGTTCTTATTTCACCTCATGGGCCAGCCTTGGCTTTTATTATCACGCAAAATGTGGCGTGTTTGTGTCAAACATGCGGCCCGAGGCCCAGAACCGGCCCTCCAGAGGGTCCGGTCCGGCCCACTAGATACTGAGAGGTGTCAGCTGTCAGGAGCAAGGTAAAGGAGAGTCCTCCCTCATGCAAAGAGTCTTTTCAGTGATCATATTTAAAAACATTATTGTGCAAAATATTGTCAACCAGCAGCTCCAACACTTTTGGTGGAGCCCTGCAGCTAAGCTACGGCCAGAACTTTATATATGTAAATGTTTGTGAGGCAGGCGAGGACCTAACCTGCTTCTTCATAACTTCCTCTTCAGTTTGTTGTGGTGATGATGGCATGACTGCACAGGAGTGGACATGTGTGGGAACATGTAGTGACAGCGAGTCGCAGACTGACTGGACGTGGAAACACTGACACATATTGTTGAAATTGCAGTTTTTTCTTAAGTTATCTGTTCATCATCTGTTATGTAAGTAAATGTTCTGAAATGTACTTCTTTAATAATAATACTATTTGTACAGCACGTATCTTAACAAAGTCACAAAGTGCTTCACAGAGTGCATGAAAATAAGACAACAAAACAACACAAAGGAAATAAAACACACAATTTACAAATAACAAAAGTACAAATCAGGCTTTAAAGTGGAACTTCACTATAAAAATATGTTTTAAGCAGTGATTAAAAAACGAATAATGTGCCAGCAGCCTGATCTCCTCAGGCAGAGAGTTCCAGAGCCTTTGGGCCGTGATGAAGGCGAAAGCGCAGTTGCCTTCAGTTACCAGCCTCGATCTAGGGACGACTAGTGAGGGCAGGCTCGTGTATCTCAGGTCACGACCTGGAGCACAGGTAGTCTGAAGCTCAGCTGTGTAACTCTGCGCTAAACCATGTTGGGCTTTAAAAGTTATTCTAAGAATCTTAAAATCAGTTCTTAAATTTACTGGAACAAGATGATGTGAAGCTTGTTCTTATTTTGAGGTTGTTCTACAGTGGTTTTACTGGTCCGGCCCACTGGAGATCAAATACAGCAGAATAAGGCTGATGAACTAAAATGAGTTTGACACCTCAGGTCTAAATCCAGCCAGTGAGTTTGGAGATTTGTCATTTTGAATGATGCATGCAGTGCACTATATATGTGTGTGTGTTGTTTGAGAGAGAGATGGTTTGCATGCTGGCCTTTTTTTGCAGTTTGGGTGTGCAGGACACTGTGTGTGTGTGTGTGTGTGTGTGTGTGTGTGTGTGTATTAGAAAGAGAGACTTTGCAGAATGTGTTGTAACAGGAGCTGGTTTCACGTGTTGGTGGTTGAAGGCAAATATTAAGGCTCATATTTAGAGGCATTTACATCACAGGGAGAGCGAGGCACAAACTGACACATTAAAGTTTGGGCTGAATGTTATTAAAATTATTATTGAGATGAATTATTTTTTGTTTTATTCTAACAACGTGTTGTTTTTTCTAGTACTTACCTTTCTTCAGTTTACTTCTGGCTGAGCCTTGGAGAGGCATTTTAGGTGAATGTTGCAAAAGCGTTATTAACAACAGTGAATAAAATACTTCAGATCTGCTTCCCCAGTAGAGGGTATAAAGCAGTTCGAGTGTCAGAAATGGCCGACAAAATTCACACTGCACACAGGCTTTAGGTTGAGTAAGATATATGGAGCAACACCTGCAAGCTAGTTCAGGCAGTCAGGTCTAGCTGCACTGATTCATACACTCACCCTCCCAATATGGCGATCAATTTAAGCTGCAAAATCTTCTCAGATCTCCCTTTGCATTGTCAATGCTGCTGCCCTGCATCAGCCCCACCTCCACCTCCAGCCTCCACCCCAGCCTCCACCTGCAGGCTCCGGCTACAGGGTGAAATATTTAATCATCACTCCCCAATTTTTCATGTAAACATATCTGCGGGGAGCGACTGTGTTCTGCTGCTGTTTAAAACGTGAGGTGTGTGTGACTGAAATGATGAAGTAATGTTCTCGAGTATTTTACTATGAAATTCTCTCCTGTGAGTGTCGGTGAGACTTCACAAACATGGACCTTTCCTGAAAAGAATATATTTAAAATACTAACGAATGTGGATATACATGGTTTTTCAGTGGACAGTGCCACACGTGATTCATTCTGTTGTCAAGTGAAGCCGGTGCAGCAGAGGCTGTGAATCACATCCTGAAAGAGATAAGCTCAGATATAGGCAGCAATTAAGCAGAAGGCAGGGAGGTGTGAAAGCAGACTACTAATAAATAGGATATGCTAAACAGCTCCAGTAGTAGGATTACAGCTCCATAGGGGCCCGAGGTGCTTGGAAGGCTGTCAATACCAGACGGAGGCAGACAGACTAACACCTGAGCAAACTGTTCAGGTGTTGTGCTGTGTTTTGCTCTCAGTGGACCAGTGCCGTCTCTCAGATGAAAGTTTTCCATGAAACACAGCAGTAGGAGACTTGGTGACAATCTCTGCTGTCCTTTCCCTCCGCCGGCTGCCAGCCCAGCAGCAATACAGCGAGGCTTAGAGCAGAGGCGGACAGCAACGCAGGATGTGAAGATGCTTTTGATTACTAAACCGAAGAGTCGGTTGTGAAGCTCTGAGCTACCTGCGGGGTCCTCGGCAAGCAAATCCTCTGGTGGGCTTTAGGAGATGTTCTGGTGCTATTTGAGGGATGATGGTGGACTATCAAAACATTACAGACACGGATGAGTTCACTGGTGAGCTGTTCATCTGCAAAGAGATGATGAGCCGGCAGTTTCTTTCATGTCAGTGCTCCGTGTTACCTGCAGGTTTCAGTGTTCGGCTCAGAGTTATTATTCTTCCCCCGTGGAGAGAGACTGTCCACCTCCTTCTGATTAATGGACGCACACGCAACACAGGCCTAGAGAAGCCGATTTAACAAACTGTCTTTCAATAAATACAAAATCATGTAGTCAAATACTTTTGGTTAAATGCATGGAACTGTGTGCTTTCCATTAGGGTTGAGCTGAATACTCTTATGAAACGAGTATCCGGTACGGATATCCTCATTTGTGTAGCTGTGTTTAATCTGTTAGTCTTGTGATTAAAATGATCTGAAGACTTTTCTCAAAGGTAATAAATATCACAAGTTCCTATTGATCATATCAATTTCAAGCTTAAAATTAGCCTTTGGATTCAAAGCCTACCCACTTCTGGCATAAACTCCGCCCACTGCGAGTAAAGATATAGTTGGTTAAACAGATACAGACACAGATACAGATAATGGTGAACTGGCTCATCCCTACTTTTCTTGGCACTTTGATAGCGCCCTGTGCAACCCAGATAAAAATATTGGCCTTGTACGTTTCTACAAACCATGGCGAGATTATATTTTCACGTTATCATGTGGTGGAAACGTTGAAACTTTACGTCTCAACAACACTGTGGTTAACGTGAGGTTAGGTTCAGGCACCAAAACTACTTGGTTATGTTTAGAAAAGATCATATTTCATATGTCGACATTGAAAGACCATGCAGGGCTCTACGCCAATGCAAACATTCACTTTGCCTCTCATTTTCATTGTATAACTGATAAATAATTTGATAATAAATGCAGAAATGGCTATTTGCTTTCAATTCACAGTGACATATTTTATTGTGCACTTTTAAAAAAGTAACATTAACAATATAGCTGCAAGCAGCAATGGCGGGGGGCAAACTACACGGCAGGGCACATTCTGTAACTGCCTTGTAAATTCGCGGAGCCATTCATCCCGAAAGTTGACGCCGGAGGTCCAGTTGATCCGTCACGTGCTCGATTTGGCCGCGGCACAGACTCGCTCCGTCCTGTGCCGGGCGTCAATGTCCACTGGAGCTATAGTGGCGCACACGCGAGCGGCTGGAATTGGCGGATTGGGAGATCATAATATCACACGCTAATCTACAGAAATATCCTCTGAGCCCCTCTTCGTGTTTGACTTCAGGCCTGGGGCCACCCACTTTGACGTCATGTTTTCATGGGTGTTTTATTTTGAAAATTGACTGGATACACGTGTCTTTTCTGCGCCTGACTTCCTGTTTGACTCATTTCGTCTGTGCACATTGATGCGCCGTGGTGCGGTGCTTCTGGTGGAGCATCTTACATTGGCCTGAATGGCCGCGATTAGCTCTGGCATTTGCACTTCGGCAGGGTTGTGCACGCGGTGGATCCAATGGACATGCGGCTCCTCGATATGCAAAAGTGAAACTTTCACCGCATTTTGGATGTGCGCGATCGATCCAAAGATCCTCCCACTTTAAACACATTGGCCACTAATAGTACCCTCCCACCCCCTTTGTTGTTTGTTAGTCTCCAACAGTGGTGCAGCAGAGTAAAACCAATGGACTGATTTGGCCAATTAATCTGTGCCGATAGGACATTCTATATTTTACCAGCTACAAAATACAAATACAGACTATCTCTGATCACCAACCAGGGCGGCTGAGGCTCAGAGGGTAGAGCAGGTCCTCCGCTAATTAGAAGATCAGCAGTTCGCATGTCAAAGTATCTTTGAGCAAGATACCAAACCCCAAGTGGCTCCTGATGGCTGTTCCATCGGTGAGTGAGTGTTTCAAAAAACTGAGTAGCAGGTGGCACCTCGTAGGGTAGCCTCTGCCACCAGTGTGTGACTGTGTATGAATGGGTGAATGTAAAAAGTGCTTTGAGTGGTTGGAAGACTAGAAAGGAGCTTTACAAGTGCAGGTCACTTTACCATTTTGCATGGAGGCTTTATTCAAAGTCAGGGTAATGTCACCGTGCACTTGAGAATCTCAGGTTGAGTTTGAGGGAAAATAATAGCTGAAAAATTAAAATGAATTCCCACCTGGATATTTTTTGGTTAGTTTGATGTTCAGTTACAGACTTATATATTTATTTAGTTAAATATTACTTTGACTTAGATGTTCTGACACTGACAAAAAACGTTTGTGGTGTGGTGGAGAGATACCAGCTGATGATTTGGTTGTTGGCTTTTTCCTGTTCCAAACTATCATTAATTTATCAGCCTTTAAAAGTTCACAACCAGTCGACCTCTGGTCTGCAGATTAGCAGCTGTCACGCCAAGGTGACACGCCATCCAGCATCCCCTCCACCTCCTGATGACAGTCAGCTCTTACACTATGTCACTTATATGATTTGTATGAAATACGTATTCATAGTTTGCAGAAGCGTGCAGTGCCAACATTTCCCTCTGATGACAGGGCTGCCGTGTGACGCCTGGAGAACGCCACTTCAAGTGACTTGTTACACGGACCAATAATTGTTCGGTGTTTGTGGCATCCACAAAATTACGCCGTTTGACAGGAGTGTTGCAGGAGGCACGGTCTGATGCTCTGGCAGCAGAGGAGGGGAAAGAGCAAAATATTTCTGTGATGCATTTAAGAGCCAGGGAGCAGGGGAGTGGAGTGAACCACACAAAGTGCTGTCTTTACTACAGGAACCATACGGCCCATTAGAGATGGTCTGGACTACATCAGGTACAGTAGGCTGGCTCTGAAGGTTTATGCTGTGATTATAATATTTAACTCACCAGTGCTGATGTAGAGATGGAAAAAACAAACGTTCGGACATCAGCCTCGTGGAGCTATGTGAAAACTGTTCCTTTATGACCTTGTGATTTTAAATGCAGACCATTGGGTGCTTTGTTTAACTGGCTGTGGTTGAAAAAGGGCCTGAGAGTTTATCAAGTTTTCATCCATGTCTGAGGCGAGGATGAAAATCTGCAAAGGTCACTTTTGTTAAAATATCTGCGGGGTCAGGAAGCAAGGAGATATGGATTTTTTTTACACGGCAACTAAATGCTGATCTGCGGTGACTTTCCAGAGGAATGCGCTGTGTTGATTTTCTGCTGCCGCTTTAATAGCAGTTTAAAGTTCAAATATGGACTTTTGAAGCACGTTCCTAAATGAGGCCCCCGTGGCTATGGCCATGCTGCAGAGTGGATACTGAAATGAGTCCACACAACAGCAAGAGCAGTAATGCTACTCACTCCGGTGACTCACGGCAGTCTGATCTGTTTTCCTGTTTTGTTTTTTTTCATCATTTTGTTTCATTTAAATTGGCTTATTAAGGACAGTGATGTGTCCCACGGTGACCTCGGCACATCGTGTGCAGTCAGTGACCTGTGCAGCAGAGTTAGCCTCCAAACTCCTCCAACAACATAAAAGTGTTCTGTCAAGACAAAAAGAAAAATCTGTGTTGAAATAATACCCTCCAGGTTGATGATGGATTTAACTGAGCAAAGCTTCCCGAAAATATAGAACATTTGTTTTTCAGCAGCCTCCGTGTCTCTAATCCAAGAGGTAGGCATGGTTTGTCAAATCATTTTTAAATGAATGCATTTATTTAGAGCTGGCAAGTGAATTAGCAGATGTGTACAGGAGAGAGAAATTGTGTTATAATCTTTCCATTTTCTCATTTGTCGTCCCCATGCCTGTCAGCAGCAGTTAGGTGCAGAGTAATGATTTCTAATTGTATGCTTCTCACTGCCGCCAGTTTCAGAGCGTGGTAAACTGATGGTTAGTTCTGTCAAAGACTGTGAGTGATCATTCCTGCTACTTTTGGCCCGTCGCCACCCTCGCTGAGGTGAAACAAGCTGAGCAGGGAAGTAATATTTGAGCTGGAAAGCGAGGTGCAGGATCTCTTTTGTGGTCCCATATGTGCAAACGTTGTGTGCCTGTGTGTTTAAGCGCCTATGTGAGCGCGTGTGCACCGCTGCACGTCTGGAGGAACTGCGAGATATGTTGTTGTGACATGCCTTGTCTTCCGTTCTGTAGAAAAACAAAGACAGTCGCTGCTGGATCCAGACAGCATAACTAATTAGTCACGAACACACATGCGAACACACACACACACACGCACAGACACACAGGAACACAGCATGGATACATGCGACAGCCAGCTAGTAGGATATGATGTCACCTCCATAACCATAATTACCCATCATAAATCATGTGGTGTGACACCCTGTCACAGAGTGAATGGGTGTCCTATGTGCCAGCCAGGGATGGCTGCACTTTACTGCCGGGTGCCACCGTGCCACCGTACTGCGGACTCAAGTGTGTGTTTTGACGTTCCTTTTTCTCCGCTCATCACAGTCTGAATGATACAAATGTTCCTTTATGGTTCCTGTGCTATCGTTTAGTAACAGTCAGCGTGGGGCTGACAACACTGCACAGTGGGGTTTACTCCTGCTAGTTGTTTGTCTCTTTGTGGATCGTACAGCGAGGGTGAAGTTACACCGACGCGGCCGACAGAGTGTTACTTTATTTAAATCTGAGCATCATCACACTATAAAGATTTGAATAGGGATTTGTTGATATCCCATCATTCTTCACAGGACGCCACAGTAGCAGCAGTACTGTGATTACATTTGAATTGCAGCAGTTACATTGCAGTTACTAATCTCAGTAATACTCAACTACTCAGACAGTTTGGGAATAGACATGGTTGTTGTCTTAAGGTGGATTTATATTTGTGCGTCAGCTCTATGAAGACCCTACACTGTTGTGAGCATTTATAGTCCTGGAGTGGTGCGTCTGTGTCACACCTCCAAAACACTAGTTGGTATCAGGGTTTCTGTGTTTAGTTGATTCAAAACACACATTAAACACACATTAAACACACATTAAACATGGCTTCAGAGCAACTATTTCAAACACAAGTACACAAATCAGCTTCACTATAACTCGCAGCATTCACAAACAAACACTTGTCTTTATCTGGACACATTTTCCCCACAAATACAACATGCTAACGTTATTAGCACAAGCCTATGGCATTTTACATTGTATAAATTAGCCTAGCAGCTAGCAGAGATTTCCTCTGCTCATATGAAGCCAGGATAAATCACACACAAGACTTAAAATGCTATATTTGTGGAGGCTTTATTGTCTTCACAATTTATTGTTTCTTATCAAATCAAAGCTTTGTTTCCACTGAGGGAAATGGTTTCAGCTCACAGAGACAGACAGGAGGGCTGCGTCACTGTGAGGTGCAGTTACAATCCTGGGGAGGTGCACGTCAGATTGCGGCGTCGACTTTGCATTGACGCAGAGCCTACGCTGTAGGTTCAGCCACCATGTAGCGTTGCCTACAGTTGGCTGATAGGCCTTCAGTTGAAAACTGGACACCTTCAGAGTTGTGAGCCTCTCCGGCTGTGATTGCGCCAACAAAACTGTGTTTTTGAAGCCCAGACACGACCTCTTCCTCACTAAGACTAAGTGGTTTTGCCTTAACGTAACTGCACATTAACCACTGTGTTGAATTGTAAAGAAATGTGAAGTATGAATGTATCTGCTCAATTATAACACACAGATGTAACCTGTCCATGGTTTGCAGAGAAAGTACAATACCAATGTTTTTTCTAGTGATCTGGTCGGTTCAGAAGTCATATGGCCTGCAGGATGAAGCTGAGCCTGGCGGCGCAGGATCGGATGCGGCGGTACCGTCTGCCAGACTGCGACGATGCCATGTCACCCACATGTCAAGATGTGACATGGTGGCGCGGAGGTGTTTGAATTGTGACGGAGCCGGGCTGAAAAGGTAGCGTCATGTAAGTAATTACTTTAGCTGCTGTAGTTAGTAAATTAGTAAAGCAATGTAATTATTTTTTCAGAGTAATGTAATGAGAAATCAATTACACCTTTACAAGTGACACTGAGTCATACATATTCATGCAAACCTGTGTGGAATCAAATCAAAATGTCACATGGGAAATAATTAAATTTAAGGGCTCTCTGCATCAAAATTTAAATTAAATAAGTTTAATCATGCGCATTTAAAGGTGACTGAAAACGTGTCTGATATCTGAGTTTTATTAAAAAGGCCCGTATCAGTGTGGCGGATAAGCTCAGCAGCATATCAGTGGATCGTATGTGGCCATACAGCAGTACGTGTGTACTTGTCCTTTGTGCCTATGTAGGAAAGTGTCCTTGCTTTATGGAACAACAACACAGGGAGTTTTCATTCCCCGTGGATAGGCACACATGTACCCCACACACACACACACACACATGCACACACACACACACATGCACACACGGGTGAGCAAAACTGCTGATGGTGCTGAATAGAGCAGCCTCCCTGTCACTGAAGCCCTTGAAGTGTGGAAGCAGCTCCAGCAGTCCTTCTGCTGTTTAAGTCAAACCCACACCTCCACTTCCCACACCTCCTCCTCCTCCTCTTCCTCACCCCCTCCCCACCTCCTGCTCCTCCCAGCTCCCTTTTTTGTTCTCACACTAATTCAATGCATTAACTTGACTGCTGTGACTTTCATCTGAAACAATACTGCCAAAGTAGTTGTATAAAATGTAAATTTCCAACAGCCTAAACAGTTTATACGTTCGAGCTGCGCCGACATGATAAATTGCTCCCTTTCTCCCAAACCACAGAGACTGTGTGCAGCCCCCTGCCTCCTTCCCCTCCATCTCTGCCTGTGTGCCTCCACCCCTCTCTGACATATAGACTCATGCACATCCTTCTTTTCTTTCAAACACACTCCACTGCTCCCCTCACATACACTGCAGCTCACACGCTTGATCAAATATACACGGAGATTCACAGAGCTATATTCGTCTGCTCCTTGCAGTGTTTTTTTTTTGCTTGTGTAATCTTTCCTTATATAAGTGGACTGGAGGCAGGCGGGGTCATTACATCTGATACAGTGCACTCAGGAGAAAGCACTCGGGTTTTGTTTGTGTGTCACGGCTCGTCTAGACGCTGATCAAGGTCGAATATTGGCAAACTTATGAGACTTGGCACGGAGGCGCTTCAGAGTTCTGTGTTTGATTTTTTTTTTTTTTTGAGAAAAGAGTTCGGAAGCAGAAGCAGGAGTATTCAGGTCGGGTATGAGCAGGATGTAGCTGATAGAGATAAAGGCCAGAGTGAGCGACTTACAGTACCTCACCACGAGGCAAACTGCTGCCAATAACAGACAATTGATCTGTGTTTAACTCCACTCACGAGCCATGTGCTTTCATGTCATCATTAGGTCCTTGTGCACTCCCTGATATGTCTTGTGTCTTTGGCCTCACATCAGTAGATTAGAAGTATTTGTCAGGGTAACAGGATGTAAGAATCATGTCTAGTTTGGTGGGTTTAATCCTGTGGTGAGAGGGTGTTACTACAGGCCTCGCTAATCTGAACCTAATATCTGACACTCACACCTTGTAGGTTTACAGCAGCTGTAGTTGACCAACATGTTCTCATCCCAACTTGTCAAGTCCTGCCGCTTTGTCAGTGGACCTAAACGTCAAAATCTGATGCGCAAGGTAACCTTACTGCGTCCGTTTTGGACATTCAGGGACGGCATCTCAATTAACCAACGTATCCTCAAACAACAGTTCGTATGATATCCTAATGTTCACACCGGGCACCCCGTGTGAGTTACGCATAAAGTCAACGTTAAGACCAGATTGGACAAGACTTCCTGCGGGGAAATGCAATGGACACGATGAACGTGATGCAAATGATGCAAAATTTGCAAATGAAGCAGCATAAATTAAGCGACTAGCGCAAATTCACATCATATGCTTATCTGTGAAAGTTGAAAACTCTGAACTTTAGCAACCAATTCGCCCCACAATAGCCAAACAGCACTGAGATCCTCCGGGGACGTATGACACCAAGGGCGTACCGGCGGAAGTTCATTTATCAATTCAGTGATTTTATGCACGTGTGACGCAATTTATTCACGCATAGGAAGCGGGTCAACACAAAATATTCTAGCGTCCATACTCGTGTGAGTAACGTGGTGCAAAATTTGCGTCACATCTGGTGTGAACAAAACATAAGAATTAGCCCCCAATAAATGACGTTACATCCTTAACGTTAAGCTACATAATTAACGTTAAAGCGACACTTACCCTTCTGGAAATTTTACACTTCTTTGTTGAGGTTAAAATGCTATTAATAAGCTGATGGCACACTAAGATGTAATTGACTTCGACCAGAGATAAAAACTCATAATTATACCATTCTCATGATTGGCCGAGTGTCCTGTCTGTGTTCCCCACGTGGAGGCCTCCGACTGACGTCACCACTCGTGTAACATCTCCCCCAAGAAGCTTTAATTCACGGAGGTTAAGTTAAGGTTAAGTTTAGGCACATAAAGTTCCTGTGGTTATGTTTAGGAAAAAGAAACGTGGTGAGGACGTACCTCACGACGTGACTCAGAGTTCACACGGTTCAAAAACACAAGCCTCTTGGGAAAAGTCCAGAGGGAAAGTCCTGTGTTTTTTGACCCACCCACCACCTCAGCCTGCCCCCTAACTAAACCACTCATGGCTGCTTTCATCTTTACTGCTGTCAGTGCTTTGGTCACGTGACCGCAGCCTTCCAAAATGTGTGGGTTATGCACAAATTACTAGTTCATCATTACGTGGGATATGTATAAATTTTGGTGCATTACTTTTTGTAGGAAAATGTACGAACAGTTTCTGCTCGTGAAATGCATACAGTCTTGTTCAAAATAAACTTACAACAGAGGTAAAACACCTCGTTTTAAGTAGAGTTGTACCGATACCAGTATCGGAAATGCCTCCGATACTGCCTAAAATGCGGTACCGGGTATCGGGTATCGGCGAGTACAGCCTATGACCAATCTGATACCACGTAATGCCTCACGTCATTACACATACACACGCTACAGGCAAACGACACGGAGCGGAGTTTAAGAAGCATTCTACTGTCGCCTTTAAAGTATCTTCTTTACCAAATTGTGTGGCTGCACTTTAACCTGTGTCTTGATCTGTGTCAACACTGGATAATAATAATTAAAAAAAGTTTTATGGCATTCATTCTACTATTATGTATTTATTTCTTAATATTTTACACAGTGTTTTAGGAATTGAGACACAACAATTCATATCCCATCCATTTTTATTTTGTACGCGCTGGTATTGGATCGGTACTCTGTATCGGCAGATACCTAAGGTTCAGGGATCGGAATCAGTATCGGGAAGGAAAAAGTGGTATCTGTACATCGATACATCATTTGTAGGTTTAGGCAACAAAAGTCTGCGGTTGGGACACCCAGTAGCTCAGTGGGTCAGACGGGCCCCCGTGTACAAAGGCACCGTCCTTGGTGCAGCGGCCTCGGGTTGGATTCCAGCCCTGAGGCGTCTGCTGCGTGTCGTCCCCTCTCTGTCTCCCTTTTACACCTGTCCTGTCTCATCCAGTTATGATATAAAAACACCAAACGTGACCTCACGTCACCATTAAAATAACTTAATAATTGACTTTTGGTTTCACACAGGAAACAAACAACAGGCTCCCAGGTCAAAGTCCAGTGTTTGTTCGTTTGTTTGACCCATAAAACCCCCGACCTCCACCTGCCCTACGCCGACTCTCCTGCTCTTCATACTACAGTTGTTACCTGGAGTGTTTAAAACAACTCGTATATCATGCCGCCGTGATGGGTTCCTCTGTGCCCCGGTGTCTGCCTCTGAGGTCCACGGATGAAGCAGCGGTGTTTGACGAGCTGGGAGTGAAAACAGGTCAAAGGAACATAAGATCAAAATCAGGATCAGAATGTCTTTTATTGTCATGTACCATTAAAAAAACACAACAAAATTAGGAGTGAATGGGGATGGGCTCAGGCACCAAACGCGCCAGGTCCTGCACTGCAAGTTTACTCCAAATATAATGTTTGTTCACTTTAGTAAAATTCAAATTCTGACATCAGCTGTGAATTGTCACTCCTAAATAGCTAATTACTTCTTTAACTGACTGTCACGAGTGAAATGCTGAACGTGTGACAAACAGCACTTAGCCAAGTATCTGCTCTGTGGCTTTTTGACATGAGCTAAATGCCGTGTGAAAAACAAATGCATTAACTGTCACTGTAACATTGTGAAAAACTTAAATTAAACGTACAACAGAGTTAAGACATTGAAAAATGTCTGACGAGGTCACCAAAGGCCGCACGTTTCCTGTTAGCGCGCTCAAACCACTGATTTTGCCTCATTAGAGGAAAGTGACAGGAAAATGAAAGACTGTAATGGACAAAGACGGCGGATGTATTTAACTCGGATGAACTTTAATTTGTATATTTAACACAGCCGCTACTTCCAGAAGTTTGACAAAAATCTCATTAATATCTGGTATAATGAATTTGTAAAAACAGTGACTTGTACTTACTGTCTTTATCGTTCACGTGGCGACGGTGCATCTGCAGTGGCCTTTCTTTCAATCAAACAGCAGGTTCATTACTGAACATCTTTCCTACCTTTCTGTGGGTGGTGCACTTATTTTTAACACACTTTTGTTGCTGCTTGTGCTGGAGGAGTGAAACACATCACTTTCTCTGAGCCAGAGATGTTTTCAACAAAGAGCTTTCATGAACTGGCTGCAGGTTGAGTCACTACTTGTTGGCAGAGATTGGAGCAAAAATAGAAGTGTATTTATAGAAGATGCTATTTTCACTTTCCTTCAGCTCTAGTGACAGTGAATGATTACAACTAGTTTTTCACACTTTAGTTTTTACCATGTTATAACAGTATTATATATTATTATATAGAAAAGTATTATCTCATGCTTAAAGGGACAGTTCACCTCAAAATGAAAAATACAGATTTTTCCTCTTACCTGTGGTGCTATTGTTAACCTTGATGGTACCGTGTTGTCTTTGGGTAACAAACCCCTTTTTGGACATTTACATTCACACAGCATATCCTCAGTTATGTGCACAAGCACCTTAAGTTTGCTAAGGTTTAGTTTTTCCTTAACTAAGGAAATTACCTCAGGGTGTTGCACTGAATCTCTTAAAAGGTTTCCTTTATAAAGGAAAGATGTTAAGACATTTACAGCAGTAAAATTCTACTGTTTGCTTGAGCGTGCACTTAGCTCAGGCTACCTGTTTTCACACCTGAGTATCCTCTCACAATGTCGGCCTGATAGTAAAAAAATGGCGGAAGATAAGAAGACAGGAAATTGGTCGGAGGAAGAAAAAAAATCACACTTCTACAGGAATTCAACAAAAGAAAGAACAAAAGACAAGTACATTTGACCAAACCACACACACCAAATATGAAGCATTAGCCTTTTTTAGACAGGAGTTGTGCAAATTTGCAGGAAAGCCCAACCAGTCTTTTTTCAGCATTGGCAGTATAAAAACAAAATCGTGTGCCTTTTTCGGGGCAATGGGGGGCGTGAGCAAGTAACAAAACGTGTAGCTCAGCGTGTGACGTAAACAGTGACGTGGGAGGGAAGCCGCGGCTGGTCAGTCTTTCGGCGATTCTCTCGTAAGTCGGCCCGTCCTTCACCGTCCCCGTCATCTGACGGTTAATGGCCTCTTTGTTTGCGAGGACAAGGAGGGCGCGCAATTCCTTGTCTCCCCAGTTGCTCATCTTTACAGTGTCTGTCAGGTTTGTGTTTCCCTCTTGCTACTAGCTGCTCGCTAATTCCTGCTATCAGCTGTTTCCTGTTTATCCACCGCCAGTGGCTCGCACGTGCAGCGTCATCAACAGCTCCTCCCACAAGTCATCAACAGCCCCTCCTGTAGCGGAAGGCCGCCTCGTTCTTTTAAAACCAAAAAGGTTCCACCAATATGTCTGTGCTATGAGGTGGAAAATTGGGCGTCTCGGATCAACTCGCCAATCTGCCTCTGTGTGTCTAAACGCTCGCAGCTTGCCGGCAAAACAGCCCAACATCTGCCGAAAATCTGGCCGTGTAAAAGGAGCTAGTGAATGTGGGAGGAAGTTGCTACGTTGGGACAGGAACTTCAGCGTGGTGTTCAGCAGACAGGTGATGACGTCTGAAACCAGGTGAATGTTGCATCACACCGTTGTACGTGAAATACCTCACCAATAGCAGATTGGAAAGATCCTTTCACATGAAACTGCACAGCGATCATTAACTGTAGCGGGGTTGGAGGAGAGCAGCTTTGAAAGTTGAGTGAACCGGGTCATGGTTTCTGTAAAGAGACATCGCAGTTTTTCAAATGTAGTTTTTGGGCGCTTTAAGCACCACAAGCTGAGTCCCATCTAGGTCCATTATAGTGGAGAGAAGTCAGACATCTCTACGGATGTTTTTTCGACACTTGGTTTTGGGGTGAACTGTCCCTTTAAACATAAAAGAGCATGTGCCCCTACTGAAACATCAGTTTTCCTACATCATGTAAAATGTTATCATAACTTTGTACAGCCCTCTGTAATAAACTGTTGGTAAATAGGTTTTAGTTGCTCTGTCCTCCCTGTGTGTCTGATCAGGAGAGGAAGAGGAGAAAGTCCTCTCCTCCTGTGCTTCTATACATTGAGTGAAAGGATATGTTTTCCAGATGGAAACCTCTATAAGTGTACACAGGCGCAGCGCGGGGCACAAGGCAGAGAACCATGTAAGTGAAGTGCAAGAGAAAGAGAAGGGAGGAGGAGGAGGAGGAGGGGGAGGGGGATGCAGAGGCAGAGGGAGGTAGATGAGTGTACAGAGAGCACATCTGTAAAAGCCATTTCTCTATAAGGTATGGAGAGGAAGAAGGGAATAAAGATAAATGTCCTGTGACATTCTGAAAGTGGGCCAAACCCGGGTGTGTTTAAACTGATCCATATGGGCTTTGAGAGGCAGAGAGGCTTTATCATCTTAATACAGTTTGAAATACAGCAGTACAGTATTAACCAGTGTATGTTGGCTTTTCAAATACTAGGTTACGCTCACTGTTTTGGCAGCAGTGTTTCTGATTAAAACACATGCCAACGTAGTGTATGAATAAATCCATCCAAGAGAGAGACAGAAGACAGAAGAAGAGAGCTTTACTGCTGCTACTCCAAAAGATATATATACACACACTACGGCCAAAAGTATACAGACACCTCTTCTCACGTACTTTGCTTTTTAGTGCCAACTAAGGGAACTCTTTAAACCTTCTGTCAGTCCTGTAAAATTCACCCAAAACACATAACCACGGCAAAGTAAACTGAAAGCTGTTCTTGTTTTATGACAGTACATGTACATGCATGGTCTCATTTGAAAGGTAATCAGTCAGAATCACTGTTAGTGCTTCTCTTATTAAAGTATTTAAGTTTCAACACACTGCAATAAACGTTTATTTTATCCTCGCCTGAATGTTTTCCTGAAAAAAGCTGCAGCAGATGACCAGAACTGGGAGGAATTAACTGGAAAACACAGTGAGACCATAGCATGAAGCCTCGCGCTGTCCAAATTCAAAGTAGATCACAGAAAATAAACATTTTACACGTTTTTCTGAGGTTTTGTTCAGAAAAAAAGAGGGTGTAACATAATCTGAATGTGTGTGTAGTAGATAAAAACGAGTCAACAAAGACAGGAATGTCTATTTAGGAGCGTACTGCAAACAAAAACACTTATAGAAAACCTAAATTGATTAAAAAATGACTGTTTTCCCCTTAAAACAACAGAGGAGCAGTTTGTTTTTCATTTCTGTACATGTATAACACACTGCGGTGCCAGGAAGGAGTGTCACTGACTACAAGACCCATAAGCCACTGGGCCAGTTGCTGTCTATTGATTGACTCTGAGACTTTTGAAAGTAAGGCAGGCACTTCCTTCAACACAGGCAGACAAAGGAAGTCGGTGTCAATCAGAAGGTCCAATTTTAGCCGCCATTTTGAGAGCAAGCTATCTGCAATATTTACGTGCAATGCGGGGATATTAAAGACAGTATGTGGAGACATACGAACATTTAAAGTGATGCAGTGGCAGTTTGTGAGTATCTGTAGAGGTAATAATGTGTAGATCATTCAGACCTTTGGGAGTGTATGAAGACTGTATGAGCACTGTGTTGTTGACATCTGTGGATTATAATAATGCTTCATGGGTGAGTCATATGCGGTGGTTGTATGTTAAAATGATCCGCATCAATTGAACCGCAAGGTGCTTAGCTTTAAAACAACAGGTCGTATGAGTTAAACACGTAAATACAGCAAATTGCGCACATGTCATAACCGTCATAGTGATGGGCAAAGCAGTTCTTTAGATGTTACTGAATCACTAGAATCAGTTAATTGAAAAGATTCGTTCAAAAGATTAATTCATCGAATTGTTCAGTGCTAGGAGCCCTGACTGTGTGCTGCGTAGTCCGACTCACTGAACTGATACACGGCTGAGTTGCTGCTGCGTCTGCTCTGCACCGGTGAGTCTCATTACTGGCCAGCCTAACGTTTTAAGTTTGTTTATCTGGAAACTAAGTCTGTAAAACAATGGGGAGGTGAGTGATTGTGTTCATGTGGCTTGACTCCTGGCTACATTAGCCGTTAGCTTGGAGAAAACGGTCCCTATCAAAGTGTATGGCTGAGAAGAAATGATTGAATCACTCAAGGATCGGGGTTACGTCGTTCACCGAGTGATTTGTTCGCTGAGTGATTCGTCACGCGGCAGGCAGTCCCTCTCTGCACCCTGGCTGCCTCATGAGTGATTCATCATTTGCACAGACCAAAGTGATTCAGTTCAGTACATTCACTCAACAGATTCATTCTTTTGAACGATTCGTTCGCAAACGACACAACACTAAACGGTCACATAAAACTTTTCCAGGACTTGTGGACGGTCCTCTATTCTCTTGTATTTCTTTTCTTTTCCTTCAGGATTAATTCGTTTATTTGTTTATTTTTACTGGATACATTTACTAGAGTATTCCTCCTTAACATAAAAATATCCTATCTTTTCACCTTCAAAACTAAACCATTAATTAATGTGAAGACTCCAAAAACTTCATTCAAAAGTCCAAAAGTACTGGCACTGGAGGCTTCAAATTTTGCACTTATTCAATTTTTATGTTCTGGACCCTGATTGGCTTCCAAATTCATTGAGGTGTCACAACATCGTGCTGTATAAACACATCTCAAACTTAGATTTAAGGTGAGTGCAGAGAAACTGGGGAGGCTTGGTTTACTGTGCGCCGCCATGTTTCTGAGACATCAGGTGTGTTTATGTCATCGAACTCAGGCTGGATGGATCTCACCTGAATCTCTGGTTTTGAAGTGCGACTTGAATGATAGATCAGTTGCATCAGTTGCATCAGAGGTCATTTTTTCCCCAGATGTGAAGTGCAATGGATCGCAGCATTAGACTGAGATATTCAGCAATCATTAACGAGTGCAACGTTTGAATCTCCACATACTTCTGGTCGTAGTGTTCGTAGCCTCTTTTGCCAACGTCAAAATACACCAGTATCTGAAAGGGTCCAACAGAAGCTTGAGTCGAGCCCTTTCCACCTGGCTTAATATGGACTCTCATTTCCTAATTCATATCAATAAAATGAACAACTATGAACAGAGACCAACAGAACCAACAGAAGTCTGAAGCACCACGTCATGAAGTGAACATACTGTAACACAGCATCAGGGACATGTGATATGTGGCTATTCCCTTGCTGTTAGTACTATAGTGCTGGCCAATAGATCACACATGTAGAGGCCATGTTTGACCCCAGATTCTCCAGTTTCCATAGCTCCTAATCCCGCGGGATGAATCTGTAGCAGTTCGCTCCCCTCCTATACCGTCTCCCCGCCGCTTAACCACCACGTTTTACAGTTCTTTTTCATCTTAAGTTGTGATGAATTACATTAGAGATTTCTGCTGTGTTGGAGAGGCTGCTTTAACAGTTTGAGCTTTTCTTGGTAACGAAATGTGAAGTGGGTGGACTCGGGCTTCGCCATGCATGTGTGAGAGTTAATGTAAACCAGCTATACTGTAGAGGGGAAATGTGATTTTTGGCAGGCTAAGATGTGGTCTGCAGGCTCCCTCTTTCTCTCTCTCTCTCACGCGCCAGCTGGGGTTAGACGGATATGAGATTTTGAAGGCCAATACTGATATTTTTGGTTTGATATTTTTCAATCTTTAATGTAACCGTTTCAATGTCAAAAGATTCCCTGTGCAGCTGTTTCTCTGATGCAGCTCTTACGGGCGGATCAGCCGCTCTGAGCGCAGAGTTAATACTCCCACACCACATTTAAGTTATTTCTGACATCGTTTGACATGTTTTTATCACGAAACAGTAGGAAATAATGCCAGAATATACACACCATGTCCAGGGATGATCACCTCATGGTGATAGTGATTGGCAGGTTTCCTCTTTCCACCTCCACAGCCTCTACAGGAAGCTTTTACTTCCTCTCAGTTAGTTTTTGTTTCTGTAGTTTTCATTGCTTGATGTAATCATATCTCTGAGAGGCCTTCTGCCATCTTCCTTTATGAAGAGCTGAAATGTTATACGTGGGCTCTTGTTGGCTGAGCTAAATTGGTGTCTCTAAAATTTAAAGCCAAAAATAAAAGACTGAAATTGATAACCTTGAGAAAAGTAGTTTGACAAAATAATTTAGGTTCAGTGAAAGAAAACTTGAAAGCTCTGGTTAAAGCAGGTCCGAAAAAAGCACGGCCACAGCACACACCACGCAATTTCTTGCCTCAGATGTTTCAGAACCATATTTTAGTTTATTGATCGTTTGGTACCAGACAGCTGCCATATTGTTTCCTGTCTCAAATAGGCCAAGCTCACATCACGTCACCCACCAGTAAGAGCATTCAGTTTCTGGTGTGGCGCAGTGTATTCTAGGAGTTGTAGGTTTTCTACCTTTTGCAAAAGCAGATGCCTCAGTCCTTTCTCTCTGTCTTGCACCAATCTCAAAAGTATTTGTGTCTTTCTGCTGCAGAGTCAGACTAGTTTGATGACAAGAACGTCTTTCCAGCACAGAAATACTTCCTGAAATAGAGGTTGAGACATTGGCAGAACATCGCAGATGGAGACCTTATTATCAGCTTTGATGTATTATAGAAAATCCATTATAGAGGTCTGTTGACAGGACACACTGGAGGCCAGACAGGGTTGATTATTGCTCTGTGCTGTGCTGTGAAAATTAGGCCATAAAGCCAATATTTAGTAACACTTACACAGATGTCTATGACACTGTGACAATGTAAAGTCAGTGGAACATGTTGGTGGGGCCGGAGTGTGACACTAATGAGCATGTGTCAGAGTGGCACAATGCAGAAGCAAATCAGGGAGTATTTTGAAGCACACGATGGGTGCATAGATTTATGATTATACCTAGATACAGGATCTCAAGATGGAGTTGCTCACCTGGCTCGTAAAAAGTTTCTAGCTTCTGGGTTTCAGCAGTATGAGCGCACTTTACGTTGTGATGACCTCATACTTTCAAATCGCTTTTCTCAGCTAGAGGAAAGTTTTACAAATATATAAAACCTCCATGGATCAAAAATTCATAATAGAAAGATTAATTATTGACCTTGTTTGCAGTTTGAGGTGTCCTGTCAGTTTTGCAGATGTCTCTTTTATAATGGTGACCTATCAGGGATGTACCAAGAGGAGGCAGGGCTCTGTTCATTCCTATGTAAGTTCATAGTGGCACATGATGCCAAAAAAGCAATCTCTCTAGTACGAAGGTACTCTGATCTTTCTCACTGTGGGGCCCATAGAGCAAGTGCACTACAGACTCATGGCCACCGAGCATGGCCAGGAATTGCCAAGTGGCCAACTTCTGCCGGCCGAGCAGCTGATGTCCGTTTTAACCTTACACTAACTTTAAAGCCCTGACAAATCAAGCTCATGGTCAGCTGCAGTAAATGTTGGGCTGTTGATGAACGTCTGTTGCTCTAATCGGTGCAGTGTGTCCCACATGTTGATGAATAAAATCACTCTGATTGTCAGTTCAGTTCAGCGCACGAGAAGAGAAACTGAAGTGAGGAAAGTAAACAAAGAGCTAAAGCCAAGAGGGAGGGAGAACAAAACAAACTTGTTCCATAAGGTCAGATTACTTTTCGTAAACCATTGAACTCTTTAGCAGAAATGTTTCCTGATTTTTTCTCTTATTGTTCAATGGCGCATGGTAAATATGTTCTGTTCCTTCAACATTGGATTGTGTTGTCAATGTGCTAACTGGCTAACTAGCATCAAAACGGTCTTCCGTTTTTAATTTTTTGAATGATGAATACAGACTGTTGCCACCTGCATTCAATCAGACATCTCCTTCACAATATAAGCCAACAGGAGAAGTCTTTCTGGGCCCAGTAGCATCATGGTCGTTGTAATTCCACTTTTGGCCATTATCTTAAACTGGCCTCAAAGCCGGGTGCTGTTCCTGAGGGCTTGTGACCTATGGGGAAATGCTTTTAGGGCTTTTGGGGGCCTGGCTGGGTGATGGATTTTAACTGGAATGCGTAGACACCATATTTAGTTCTCATATTGTTGCAGAACACCCAAGACACAACTAACTATCAAACCATTAGCTAGCTCATCTAACCCACACGTTCCTGTGTGAATCAGTTGATTTATAATCAGCTTAAGTTGTCAAACAGGATGAAAATAGATATTCCAGTGTGCACAATGAGGGGCTTTCCTTTGCTTTCCACTTTCTCCATTTCTCCCTCTGATATCTTTGCTCCATTAGTTTGGTTTAAACATTTTATTACAGTGTTTAGACTTTTATTTAATAGGGAGGAACTGAATGTTCTTTAGAGAACACTCAGTTCTCCCCTCCGCAACTACGTACAGGCCTTCACAGTGTAATCCACAGGTGGAGACCACCCTTACTGAAGGCACACACACACACACACACACACACACACACACACACACACACACACACACACACACACACACACACACACACATACAGAGGCACAGGCAAGAGCACACAGACACATACATGCACACACACTCTCAAAAGCACCTGGATATGCTGTAAATATGTACATGCAAAGGCCCAGAAATGTGCACACATACACACACAGATGCACTGATGTGGACACATGTTCATGCACTAATGTGGACACACACACACACACACACACACACACACACACACACACACACACACACACACACACACACACACACACTGGGGTGAAAGGATCCCTTGTCCTTTTATCACACTGAGGCCTCCCTGGATTGAGATGACACGGCAAGTTTTCTAATGTCAGAGAGGTTTTCTTCTACTGTTACACACACACACACGTACACACACACATGCACACACACACATGCAACCCTGAATGCCAGCAGCTGGCTCACCGAGAAGACCACACACACTCGCTAATACACACATGCCACAAACTGAGTCACAATCAAGACTGCTGATCTCTATCACACACACACACACACACACACACACACACACTCACCCTCAGCAGTGCCATATGGGGAGCAGCGTCGGTGGCTGTGTGTGGGATCAATGGGAACACCGGTGGCAACTGCAGTAAAGCTCTGGAGACACACCATTAACCTTGACAGCGAGACACACAGACGGAGAGGACAGACAGCAGAGGGAGTGACTGAGAGTGAGACACGTCTCTGCAGCGTCAGACAGTTTTCTCAGCACAGCGGAGGGGAAGTTGTCACACAATCTCTCTGATACATTTCTCATGGTTTTATCTTCACCTTCTTCTGTTTCATGCTGTAAGGCCCCTTTCACACAGTGTGCAATAATAACTGGGTCATTTCCACTGTGGGAAACAGAAACGAGCCCATACACAACCCATCCATTTTCCCTCCTCCTGTATTTGTTCCTGTCCTCCGTCGCTCCCACTGTCTGCTTCCTCTCTCCCTCCTTTTTCTGGGATCCTGGGGAAAGTCCCAGTCGCGCTCTCTCTCCCTCCCTCGCTGTCTTTATCCTTGCATTCCTGTCCTGAGTGGAAGGCGAGGGCCCCTCCACACTGCAGGAATTCTTCTGTGTTTGTGTGTCAAACTGTGTGCGAGTCGAAGAAAACGCCTGTCCATTTCTAATTGCCCGCCGAGTGTTGAAAGTGGTCTGTGAGAGCTGTGTCACTAAATATAACAATGGACAGTAAAAGGCAGGAAGCTGCAAATATGTTGGGGTTTTGCATGGTGTGTGTGTGTGCATCTGTGTGTGGGGGTGTGTGTGTGTGTGCATCTGTGTGTGTGTGTGTGTGTGTGTGTGTGTGTGTGTGTGTGTGTGTGTGTGTGTGTGCATCTGTGTGTGTGTGTGTGTGTGCGTGTGTGTGTGTGTGTGTGTGTGTGTGCTGTGCTCAATTGCTTCTACAGCTGCAAGCCCCCTAACAGGCCCAGTGTAATCAGTACACTTCAGCTGCACTGTCTCCCACTCAGTGGACTAAAGCCATTTCTCTTGTTTCTCTCCTCACTGATGTCTCAATTTAGAGTTAGAGCAACACACTGGACAACTTTTGTTTTACATTATGTTTATTTCACTTATATTATGGAAAACATTCATTCCTTTGGGAATAATTAACTTTAGAACTTTAACTCTCAGCAGTAGTAATAGTAGAGCTTTAACATCTACTGTCAGTTATAGTAGCTGTAATAGTAGGGAAAGCAGAGGTCACATGATTAGGGCTCGAATCACAAATTTGATGACATTGCCGAGTAGGTTCTACGTAGCCTGACGTGCACCTCCCCAGAAATGTAACTCCACGTCACAGTGACGCAGACCTCCTGCCTGTCTCTGTGAGCTGAAACCATTTCCCTCAGTGGAAACAAAGCTTTGATTTAATTTCACAGATAAGAAACAATAAATTGTGAAGACAATAAAGCCTCCACTAAAATAGCATTTTAAGTCTTGTGTGTGATTTATCCTGGCTTCATATGAGCAGAGGAAATCTCTGCTAGCTGCTAGGCTAATTTATACAATGTAAAATGCAAAATGTTGCTGTTGTCCCTGGCTTCATATGAGCACTAACCTGAAAATCTTGATGCCCCACCCTTCGCAAATTCAAATTTGCACTGCACGGGGATCTGACCCCGATGAGCAGAGCCCACTGAATTGCCAATCGGACCAATCAGATCAGTCTATCTGACTGAGGCGGGCTCTGGGCGGGTGTAACATGATGAGGACAGCGCTGCGAGTCTAAAAGTAAACAGCCAAGATGGCAGTTTAGCTTTGGAAGAAACACTAAGCCAACTACACTTATCTTTTCCCTTGAGAGAGGAACAGAAGACTGCCCTAGAAGCCTTCGCTTCCAGGAAGGACGTTTTTGCCGCTTTGCCAACGGGATACGACAAAAGCATAATATGTCAGTTAGCCCCACTGGTCGGCAAACAAATGGGGCTTTGTGCAATGAATACGCCACATTGTTTTTTGCTCTGATTGGCCATCATGCTATCCAGTTTTATGCGACGGCATTTGAAATGCCTCAGTTAGCGCCACCCCTTGGGTAGGAAGGGTGTATCGTGAGGGCCAGACTCAAAATGTTTCTAGATTTGAGTCTGGATTTCCAGGCTATATGAGCAGAGGAAATCTTCGCTAGCTGCTAGGCTCATTTATACAATGTAAAACACCATAGGCTTGTGTTAAAAACATTAGTGTGTTGTGTTTGTGGGGAAAATGTGTCCAGATAAAGACAAGTGTTTGTCAGTGCTGCGAGTTACAGTGAAGCTGGTTTGTGTGTTAAATGTGTTTAATGTCTGTTTTGAATCAACTAAACTTTGCAGCACTTTACAGACCACCACACAAGTATAAAAGCTCACAACAGAGTTTCTTCAGAAGCCTATGGGCGCTGCCATGACAGACAGTTACTGTCTGTCAGACAATTATCCGCTATCCGGCAACCTGTTTTCGTTTCAACGCCACTGCTCACTCAGCCTGCCACGCGAGCACGAAAGCAACGGTTGAGCTATCGATAAACTAGCACCATAATTGTATTTTATTGGAAACATGGCTTCAGGTTCAACTTGCGCCGTAGTTGGCTGCCACAACAACTCAAAGCTCAAGATTTTGTCAGAAACCGTCTGTTTTGAACACCAGAAACTTCACAAGACATGTCCGTGCCCTGCGCCTTACACACCATGCCGAGCTAGCTTGGCTTGCGGCGTTGAAATGAAAATATCCTCCAAAGAAAGTTTATGTTTGCTCTTTTCATTTCGTCGATAAAAAGGCCACGGACCTGCACCCCGATCCATGGCGAAAAGCCGGCGTTTACAGTGGCTTTCACCGCTAGCTCAACCGTAAACACTGTTCACCCGGAAGTGTTTAGCCGGCTTCCGGATGAAACAGGAAGCTGCTAGTTGAAGTGATAGTCGTAACAGTGATAGCAATGAGAGTACTAGTACCAGTAAGAGTGTTTGTAATAGCTGTACTGCAAACTAGCAGTGGTGGTGGTAGAATATACCTAGTTGTAATGATAGTAGCAGAAGTGGCAGCAGTAACCGAGATGTAGTGACATCTGCAGAGGTAGTCGTAGTAACGAGAGGTACAGTATTGGAGGGAGTCGGCCTATCACATTTGTTTTCAGTGGGCAGTAGCAGCCTCTGGGTTTTTCACCTCTCCTGAAATGAATTTCATGGAAAACACTGAATAATGTAGAATGATTTGTAAAAGTATTGAGTATTGGCAGCTTCAGATCCCAAACCATCAGTATGAGCCTTCAAAGCGAGTGTATCCTGTGAGCTGGAGTCTCAGTGAATCAGTGTCCGAGCTAAGCCTGAGTTCCTGTTTGCGCTCCACCACAGTATTAACTGCACTGTATTTCTTCTCTGTTTTCATTAGAGGGTTAGACGGCAGCGCCCCAGAGATTCCTCCATTTCTCCTACTTTGCTCACTTCTGCCTATGCTTCAGTGATTGATATTAAATCTGTTCTGTTTGATCAATAATTAAAGGTGCAGTGCCTAGTGTTCCAGACTAGACTGAGCGTTATGAATTATAGATTGTTATTCCTGCTGGTCTGATCAAAGAATAACAACAACAGCCCTTCGCCGGGTTGGAGCACTACCAGTACTGATGCTCTCTACTGACTGGATAACACAGGATTATTATTTCATCTCTCTAATACTGATCCTCGATCAGGGTTTTTACTGCTTGGTGTAATGGTCCAAGTTTTTTCAGGAAGAGAGGGAACCTAGAGAGAGGAAGAGAGGGGAGATGCGTTAAAACGAAGGTCTTCGGCCAGATGGATTCGAACCCTGCCGTGTTGATGCCAACGTTGGCCAGCGTGTGCAAAAGACAAGCTTGTTTTAATTATGCCTCAGCACAACAAATTGAGTATTGTCACGCTAGGACGAGGCACGTTTGTACACTGTCAGTGATCAAAGTCAGAGCACACACAGGAAGACAAATGAACACATGCTCATAGCTTCTCTTCTTCTCTCGTTTGAATGCACCGTCTGTGTTGTGCTGCCTTCACTTACACCAGTTACTCTCAAGACTGCAGGGAGACGACAGTTGAGCTTTTAAGTGTAACAGTTTTGACATTTTGTGACACGAGCTTAATCGCTTAAAGTTAGAGGCGAACACTGATACATGTAGTGACAAACACACTGCAGTTCCCAGGCTGCTTAGTTTGTGAGGTGTCTTGAGTTTGACTCTCGTTTCTGTTCCTGACCTGGAGATCCACAGTCACATGAGGCAGGGAAAAGCTCAACAGGTTTGAGGATTGGTGGTGTAGCTGCGGGGCTAGCTAACATATTCCTACGGAGGTGGAATCATTTTGCTGCACAGAATGTGATTCGGTGCGACCATCGTTGGGGAGATATATCATCAGGAGGAAAGCGCCGCAGAGAGTGCATCACAAGGAGTGAAAACTTTGCAGCAATCACAATCACTGTGACGTATCACCGCCATACCACAGTGATACGTCACTCTGTCACCGCTGTGAGAAAAAATACATACCGTCACAGCTCTATCCAGCAGCACTTGTAAAAGCCATTGTTTCTTGCAAAGATGACGGAGAACAGGCGCTCTTCTTCGGCGCTTGTCCTCAACACCGACTGACGCGCGTATACTGTCCCCGTCAGTTCCTACAGGAGTCGACACGGCCCGCTGAGGGCAAAGTTGTCCGGTACTTATGGTACCAAAAAAAAACCCCCAGGTACTGACGTATTTTTTTGCGTGTTGGCATCAACTTGGTACCGCAGTATCGGTTCTCATGACAACCCTAATCCCGTCTAGGGGTCACACATCGATTGCCTCAGCCTCAAATCAATATGTCACTTCAGAAACGTGGAAATGATTCGTATGACATGTACAATGTATTTGTGGTTTGCAGGAATGTACGATGCCAACGTGTTCATCAACTGGGCTGGTTGTGTTAGCTACTAGAACTCTCTGGATGTCAGTTTTTGTCAGGCGGACCAGACGTCCCGAAACATTCAGGACAGTCCCAAATTACGAGCAGCTGTTCTGAATTTTGAGGCCCGAAAATGAACCATTATAGTATTAAATAATATGAAAAGTGTCGTTGCTGTGAGACAGATGACACAGTAATATTGAAAAAAGAAACAGAAACATACAATGCCAATATTTATTACGACAATTGAACTAATGTAAGGAGCCCAGTCCCTCTACAGCAGGAAACAGCACTTCAAAATAAAAGCTCTGTGCTCTAAACTTACTGTACTTGGAAATAAAGTGTGATTTTTACAAATTCAACACGTGTGGTCCATTCAGAGTCGACCCATGACCCACTTTTGGGCCGCAATCCACCAGTTGGGAACCACTGGTGTGAAGCATCCATGTTTTCACAGACATGGATGTAAACTGTAACTACAACTTGACGGGTTCACGGAGGCGTTCAAGTGCGAGGTGGTAATTGAAGTTCCCTTTGCTGTGTGTGTTTACCCTCCTCTACAGAACAAGTTAACCGCTTTTAAACCCACAGGGTGTCCTTCTTTCACTATTTGTATCAACAGAATTATTGTAATAATAATTTGTGTTAACTGGAAAGAGCCAGGCTTGTTGTCTCAGTCCCTAAGCTAAGCTAAGCTAACCAGCTTCATATTTAACCAACAGATATGAGAGTGATATCTGTCTTCTCATGTTTCTCTAGGGAGGAAAACGAATTGTAGTGTTTCTCAAAATGTCAAAGAATTGTCTTCAAGTTAGTGTTTAAACTTCAGAGTGTGTAAAGTGAGCTCGTTTTATCTGGATGTGACGTCATTTCCCTCCTCAGCTCAGGAACACGTATCAATACTTGCAAGTAAGCAGAAGGGGAAAAACAGCCTCCATGTGACACCATTGTTTGACACTTGAGCATTGTGTGTGTGTGTGTGTGTGTGTGTGTGTGTGTGAGAAGCCCAGACAGAAGCAGTCAAAACAGGAAAAACCCACCATCCAGCTGCCCTTGTCTGTCACCCCGCTCACCTCTGGCTGAGGCTGAGTTCATGACATACTGTATGTGCGCACAGTGTGTGTGTGTGTGTGTGTGTGTGTGTGTGCGCGCGCCATTAACACCTGGCAGTGTGTGTCTTGTCCAGTCATTAACGGAGCGTCTGAATGGGCTGAAGCTGCCTGTAGTGAGAGAAACATTGTGTTAGAGACAATAATAGACCATCACACTGTGGGAAACTGGACTCTCTTCTCAGGGCCCATTCATTCATACAGGAAACAGAGAAATCCACAGAAATCCACACACTTTAACACACACACATCCAGCAATTACACGTTTCCTTTGTTCACACACTGTACCAGAAATGAGTTCATTTGATAATAGGCATGCAGAGCAATGGGACATAGCGCTACCTAATATGGCTAATTTAATAAGTGGATTCTGGATTCGTGGCTCGTATATTTATATCCACATTGTCTTTTGGCACAATTTCATTTTCACGTGGCAGCTCTCCAGATCTGATGCCTTGGTTTCAACTTTTGCCAAAACCTCCAAACCACCTTCCTCCTTTCTAATTCTAATATTCGCTCTCTCCCTGCTCAGTTACACACACACACACACACACACACACACACACACACACACACACACACACACACACACACACACACACACACACACACTGGTGCACGCAGACCCATGCTGAGCCTCGGCTGTGGTAATTATATACAGTCTGTCTAACTGTCAGACATCAACTGGTACCAGACACCAGACTCCAACATCATTGGCTAATCCTCCAGACGCTGCTACGCATTCCGATTGGCTGTTGCCTCCTCCGCTGCTCTGACTCTGACCCAGTAAACTCGCGTATGAACCAAATCCCCGTATTTCCATTGGCTGTCTCCGAGACACATGACTGGTGCTCACAGACGCTCTCCGGCTCGGCTGCTCCCAGAGGAGGATACAGTTATCCTCCTTACAGAGAAAAACAACACCATTCATCACCTCCTTCTCTCCCTCCTCGCCTCTCCTCATCTATCTCTCTCCCTGTGTTTAGGCTGTTGTGCTGTGTTGTTATGTTTCTGTCTTTGTCCCTCTGAAGGTTTTGTAGCCAGTCCAAGTCCTCTGGATGCCCGGGTCAAACTGAATTACCTCCTGTCAGACTGTTTAACAGCTGAAGTTGATTCTATCAGATCCAGGCTGGAAAGAAATAATCCCAGAGGACGTCATTTATCCAGATTGGTCCCCTTATACAGTCTTGTTTTCTGACTGGGAACTCTAATTATTTTTACATCCATTTCCTCCCACATCAGACTCTCACACCCCCATCAAGCCGATGACCGGTGAGCAGGATAGGCCCAGTCACGGAGCCATAAATATTTATCCAGGTCTCTCATCTGGCTCTTACTGCTCAGCACCAGTGTGATGAGGCAGGATCGGTTTCACACAGCAGGTTGTGTTGTCGTATCCTGTCGCTGACAGTGGTGGACAAACACACTGCTGCTCCCGAGGCGCCGAACCAGGAAGGATGTTTGAATTCTTCCTTTAGTTTAAGTCAACCCTGACCCTCTGTTCCTATTTCTCATGGTATTGTGCCACTTGCACCTGCGCGGGGGCCATGTATGATTATATAGGCCGACCTGTGATCTAACGTCACTGATTTGAAACCCAAAACCTTGGATGGAGATATCACAGCCCACTTTATTAGGTACACCTTGCTAGCACCAGGTTGGACCTCCTTTTTAATTCTTGGTGTCACAGATTCAACAAGGTGCTGAAACATTCCTCAGAGATGTTGGTCCATGTTGACATGATGACATCACACAGTTGATCCATGATGAGAATCTCCCGTTCCAGCACATCCCAAAGGTGCTCTATTGGACTGAGATCTGGTGACTGTGGAGGCCATTGGAGTACAGTGAACTCATTGTCATGTTTGAGATGATGTGAGCTTTGTGACATGGTGCGTTATCCTGCTGGAAGTAGCCATCAGAAGATGGTACACTGTGGTCATAAAGGGATGGACACGCTCAGCAACAATACTCAGGTAGGCTGTGGTGTTTAAACCATGCTCAGTTGGTACTAAGAAAATCTCCCCCACACCATTACACCACCAGCAGCAGCCTGAAGCGTTGATACAAGGCAGGATGGATCCATGCTTCCATCTGAATGTGGTTTTTCCAATCTTCTATTGTCCAGTTTTGAATTGTAGCCTCAGTTTCCTGTTGTTAGCTGACAGGAGTGGCACCTGGTGTGGTCTTCTGCTGCTGTAGCCCATCTGCTTCAAGGTTGGACAAGGTGTTGTTGCTTCAGAGATGGTCTTCTGCACACCTTGGTTGGAACCAGTGCTTATTTGACTTCCTGTTGCCTTTCTATCATCTTGAACCAGTCTGGCCATTCTCCTCTGACCTCTGGCATCAACAAGGCATTTTGGCTCACTGGATATTTTCTCTTTTTGGGACCATCCTCTGTAAACCCTAGAGATGGTTGTGCTGAAAATCCCAGTGAATACTCAGAGCAGCCCGTCTGGCACCAACAACCATGTTAACCACGTTCAAAGTCACTTCAATCACCTTTCTTCATCACTCTTTCTATCTATATGTTGTACCTTCCTGGTGTTTCACCTGGGTATAGAGTCTATAACGAATGTGTGTGTGGTGCTACCCGTCTCCTACCCAGGCTATCACATTAACAAAGTTTTAAATGTCTCGACATTAGAATTTCACATTGTGTGGACGTTAACGTGAAGAAGTTTTGCAGATGTTGGATTTTGTTCTCCGTGCCTTACGACTAAATGTCATTATTCTACATCAAGTTGTTGGCATGAGACGTTCAAAAGGTGCTGGAAATTTGAATTCAGAAAAACACAACTTAAAACCAACAAAATATCAACTTTTATCCGTTGTTAGTATTCTGCGTCAAATTGGCATTAGACGTTGTCCTCACAGAATTTTGGCGTCCTGATGTCACACCTACATTCAACCGAATATTGACGAACAATATTGGTGGGCAATCACCAATTCTGGTTTGGTTGAAAAGAATAATTTCACTGAGTCCTACGTGAAAATATCTTGTTTTCCCCACTGTCTCTCTCTGCTGTCACTGGCAGGCTGTTTATTATCCCATAACGTTATCCCCACCGCTCTTGGTTTCAGCTGCCTTTTCTCCCACTACACACTGACCTCTGGTGGTGTGTGCTGTGCACTACATACAGTACACCGTCAACACATTATCTCTGTATCAGTCCAATAGAAAGAGGAGCAGCTGAGGAGCATCTGTAATTTATTGAAAACCAGGATTTCTAATATCCTGGTAAACACTAACACCATTATACCGCTGAAGCCCTACACATATATATACTGTGTATTACCTCCCTGCAGACAAAGATGCCAGTGTACACAGTGATGTATGAGGGTCAATCGACTTCACGTCACCCTCATATCCCTGCCAACGATCAGAGGATATTTAATCAGCAAGTCCCATTAACATGTACAAAGCACAGAGCGTCATGGTACGAGGAGCTTTAACACACACAGAAGATCACAGATAGAAAGCCATTCAGCATTCTGTATCAGCGTGTTCACATGTTTGATCAGGCTTTGTGTTTGCTCATATGAAGTGTCACTGTATATGCATCTATGTACACACACTCAATTATCTCCTCTCAGTCGGCCCCGACTGGAGCCACCGAGCCAGCAGTCTACTGGTGTGTGTAATCCAGAGCGCCTGGGCATTAAGGCTGGTCAGTCAGGCTTGTGCACACGTTTGGTAACACAGCAAATGGTCCGATCAAAGTTTTTTTCCTTATCAGTTTATATAACAGAGACTACTTGGGCATGCATGTTCTTTTTTTAGCCATGCCTTGTTTCACACCCTCACACCCGGCAGCTTCATGGTGCATTTCATTTCTGGCCAATGAGCAGCTCACACGTTAAGAATCGGGGGTTAAGTGCCTTGCTCAAGGACACACTCGTCTGGTAAAGGGGTGGAGCAGGGTTTCTTATTAACTTCCCTTCCTGAGGAGATGTTCCCAGCTGGTTTAAGATTTAAAATGACAAGAGATCACAAGGTCAGAACGTCCAGAGGGGAATCAAATACCAGTTTTATAATTTGATCAAATCAGAAAGAAATCATAAATATACGTATCCTCTGTGTTTGTGACTTTTCACTTATTTGGTCAAAATTGAAATAACCAAAAAGAAGTTGTTTATATTTTAGTTTTTTGTTTTTTTTTACTTCTGACAATTACTTTAGTTATAACTCCCTGACAATCGTAATTTATTGTACTTGTGACTGTGACTGAAATTTCCCCAAAGATCTGACTGAAAGATGGAGATGTCTGCATTATTTCATCCACCACATATCCAGCCACAAGCTTCATTACTGCTTTGTTTTTTGGAGCCTGAAAAATCCAGTTTCCAGCAACAGCGGGCTCCCCTTTGTTGAGGTACATTTCAACACGCTTCACATGCTGCTGGTCGCAGTAGGTTTTTCAGAAGGTTTGAGGTCGTGTTTTTCGCAGTGGAAGGAGTCTTGGTACCACTACCTGCCATCTCTCCTCCTGCTAGTAATGGGAATATTTCCAGCTCCTGAACGTCTGTAAAAGTTTTTTAGTGATGTCATATGTATCAATTTATTGAAGCATATCATGCTTAAACAATAATGGCACCCGGCTGCATATCGTGCTGACGTGAAAGGACGACTTTTTTTGTTGGTGTCTGATGCCGGAAGGGCCTGGCTAAGCACTGGTTTTCGACAACTTCTGAGTGAGACTGAGTTGGCAACAATTACGAAAATGCATGTGGAGATTGTGATTCATTGATGGATTTCAAATCAGTTGGGGAGCGACAACAAAAGCAAGGTTGTAATGAGTTGTTGATGATAAAGGTCTTAGGACGTTTAATGATTTACGAGCTACTTATGATGGTACATCTTTTTTCCTCTATTTGCACCTTAGATCTGTGATGCGAGCGTACGGTGTGCCCTGGGGTACTCCCCTTGCCACTCACAAGTTACACACGTTAGTAGATGTAGGAGTAAGGTCGAGAGGCCTAGTTTCTGCTCTTAACTCTTTTTTACTAGAACCCTCTAGTGGGCCTCTGGCTGTTCATCAAGTGTGGGCTAGAGACCTTTGTCTATCCAGTGACGAAATATGTTGGTTGACTGTCTGGGACAATTTAGACGAAACATCAAAAAACCTTAATCATAAACTTATAAACTTCAAACTAATACGTAGAATGTATCTTACGCCAAGAAAACGATTCCTCATGAAGCTCATACATTCTCGTGTTTGTGATCTATGCTTTCTGGGTCATGTGGGATCTTTCTTACATATGTGCTGGGAATGTCCTGATGTGGCGTCCTTTTGGAAATTAATATCTTCTACTGTATCAGAGTTATTGGAGGTAGACATACCGTGCTCTCCTGGAATACTGCTTTTGAATAACACCTCACCGTTGAGCCTGTCCTCTACTCGAACTCACACTCTATTAGCGGGGTTGACTGCAGCTAAAAGAATGATAGCCTTGCGCTGGAAGCCCCCCCACACACTCACACGTACCCAGTGGCTGCAAACATTTTTGAGCATAATCTACATGGAGCTGTCTGTAGCAAGAATGCATGGAGCTAGTCAGGAAACAATCTGAACCTGGGCCTCTGCGGCTGCAGTGGTTAAAGATCTACTGGAATGAGAAACGTGTATTTATCTGTAATTATTTTGTTTGTTTATTTCTATTCAGTTACTTTGGCCATCAGAACACTGATACGACTAGTGTATTATGTGCTGTATAACTATATTTTGGGGGGGTATGCTGGAGGGGTGGGTTGAAGGGAAGTGTATACTATTTGTTGTATTACTGTCATTGAATTATGTCATGCCCTTCTCTTTTGAAAATAAAATACAATTGGTTGCAAAAAAAAAATCCGGTCCTTGGGCAGTAACTTCTGGCGTCAGTCACAGATGAAAAAAGTTGTCCTTTCACATCCACATAATACACAGCGGGTCGGCATTATTGTTTAAACAGCACCCAGCAGCATCAGGGGAAAAGCAGAAGGACTACAACAAAAATGAAGGTGGCAAAACACAAGAGGGCAAAGTAATACTTGTATATGTATTAATACAAGGAAACAAAACTACTTGTAGGTATTTTTATTTTAACATAAACGTCTTTGAAAACATTTACATACCTACACATTAAAACACATAAAGCAATTATCTGTTACATTAACGACCGCGGACCTCTCGGTCAGCACTTCCGCGGGCGGTGTGGCCCTGGCTGCAGCGCGTTCAGTGCAGCGGCCCAGGCCAACGCCCACTCGCAAAGAGGACAGCTGCAGTGGTGGGTTTTTTTTCTCCACAATTGAATATCAATTTTCACATTCGAAGGTCCATTTTTTTTCAAATTCAAATTTGAAGGAGGGGTAGTGGATCAATCCAACAACCACCAACTTTAATCTGGGAGGCTGGTGTTTGCTTCCTGTTTAATTATAAAGCCAAATCTTTATCTTTTTTCCTTAACCCAACCACATACGTTCAGTGTTTAAGGTAAAAAATGTCAATTTGAGGTCAACATGCGGCTGAAGTTGACACGGCATCCCAGAACGTCAACAACCAACACACCCAGGGTACCTTGGACACCATATCTTGTTTTGGAAAGTTCATGACCAAATGTGGACATGTGACGAGGTCGCAGTGAGAATGTGTTGAGAATTCTTGTTTCAGTTTTCAGACTTTAAGGACCTTTTTATCTCTGTTGGTAAATCATCTCCAAAACCAGCTTTTCCAGGAATGATGATGAAATTGTTTCACACAACACCCACATTTTCCGTTATCTTACATTCTGATTTAACAAAACACTCAAAGTGGAGCTCTCTGCATGACGACACTGATACGATGTGCCAAAGCAAGGACAGTTGAGCGTGCCTGTGTAAAGATTAGTGTGAGAACTCCAGTCTCATAAACATCCTGGAGAAATTCCTCTAACACTAACAATGTGAACCCGATTTCATGCCTCCATTCTTTACACCCAAATAAGCTGAAAACTCCATGAGGTATATGAGTCACTGTGGCAACGTGTCATCCCACATATTATGCAATCCCTCTCTGGGCCAATCAGCAGCCAATATGTCACCTTGATCTGACCTGTAATCGTTTAAGGCCCTTTTGGAGCAATTAGCACGCAGAGGAAAAGGCTGCAGAGTTGTGCTGAAGTGCATCATAGCTTTAGATTTTACATGACAGATGGATGAAAAAGCAAATGAAGGGAAAAGACAAACACCGGAGAGATGATTCACTGACTTACCCCCACATCATTCATTTTCTGAGAAACACTATCATGCTTTTGTTTATCAGTGTGGGTATTTTCTAAATTGAATCAGCTGGGAAAGCATCAGTGGTGTAACCTCAGAGATAAAGGAGGAGTCATCACTATCTGAAGGATACACTGACTGTTCAATAACGCCTCTAAGAGATAATCACAGACAGTCCAGAATTTTGAGTTATTAATCTTCTTCATGTGAAGCAGTCACAAAATAAATGTGAATTCATAGAGGATATTTTCAGGCATGTTCTTGTTGTGTGTGGAGAGAGGGGAGTTAATGAGGAAGTGTTGTTCAGGAGTGTTTGTGTTACTCGGGGTCATGGACAAGCTTGAATCATCTGGCTGTCAGAGGAGGAAGGGCAGCCACAGTCACTGAGTCTGTTAACCATTTATTGGACAGTCTTAATTAACTTCTCTCTGGTTGTGGTTGTGTACATGTGCTGTTGATGTGTCCTCCAGTGGAAGCGGCTGTTACTCCCCAAATTCCACTGAAGGATACAAAATCTCACATCAGCTCTCTTTTAAAGGGACACTTCAGACTTTTTAAAGTGGGGTTGTATGTGGTATTTACCCATAAGTAGGTGTATTACATACAGTGGATGTCAGTCGGCATGCCTGTTTGGAGTTTGGAGAAGCCAACACATCCTCACTGTGACCTCATCACATGTCCACGTTTTTCCACATCCACATATGGCATCCAAGGTACCCTGGGTGTGTTGGTTGTTGACGTTCTGGGACGCCGTGTCAACTTCAGCCTGTATTGTCTGTTTTCAAAATACACTTCTGTTTTCACAGGAAATTTACGTCAGTAAACGCCATGAATAGACATTTTATTTCCTTCAACAAAGACACCTGGTTAGGTTAAGGCAACAAAAACATGTGGTTAGGTTAAGGGAACAAAAAAAATACCTGGTTAGGTTTAAGCAACAACAACACTTGGTTAGGTTTAGGCAACAAGAAAAATGTGGTTGGGTTTAGGACAACAGAATAAGGTTTTGGCTTTAGAATCTAACAGGACGCGAATGCGGTGGTTGTTGGACCACTTCTGACCAACCCGCTTGGACTTTCGCCACCTTAACTTTCATCCTTGTCCCGCTGCCTTTTCCCCCTGATGCCGTTTGGCACCGTTAACGGCAACCAGCTGCATATCATGCTGACGTTAAAGGACAACTTTTTTCATTGGTTTCTGGCGCTGCAGCTCACTGCCCAAGGGCCGGATTCCGACGACTTAGGAGTGAGACTTGGCTTGAGAAGCAGGCTGGAGTCTGACACAGAAGCTTAAGAAAGTACTGTGGCAGATGGGGGTCAGCACTAAAACTTATTTTAGCTACCTAAAAAAAAATCAATATCAGTTTAAATGTATGCTACGAGTGGCTGAAATGAGTTTCCTCCAGAGATGGGGGAGGAGTCAGACATCCGGAGGGAGCTCGGAGTAGAGCCGCTGCTCCTTTGTGTTGAAAGGGGTCAGTTCAGGTGGTTCAACATCTGATCAGGATTCTCCTGGGCGCCTCCTGTTGGAGGTGTTCAGGGCAGATCTCATCTGGTCTGGGAACGCCTCGGGGTCCCCCAGGAGGAGCTGGAAAGTGTTGCTGGGGAGAGGGACATCTGGGGTGCTGCCCCCGCGACCTGACCCTGGATAAGCAGATGAAAATGGATGGATGGTAGATTGAGAGTATTTTCACTGCTTTAGCTTTCTGTCAGGCAGCCCATTCCAACAGGGAAGCCATTAACAATATCAGTTCCCCATCTATGTATGCTCTAGTCAAAGCCACCAGACTCCATAGATAAAAATAGACATTTTAGCTCACTGAACACAGGAGCTGCTGGTGTACCGCTGCCTCGATCAGTGTGTGATTGTGTGACTTTGGTGAATCCAAACTAACCCATTTAAATGCCGAAGTCACACAAAAACACAAACAAACTCCCTGTTTGAGGCGGCAGTAGACCAGCAGCTCCTGTGCTAAAACATTCTTAAAACATTGTTTTTCTCAATGGAGTCTGGCTTGGAAGAGAACGGCTTCATTTTCCTGTTGAAAATCCCCCTGCTTCTCCAACTGGGTGAGTGCCGACTGACATCTACTGTATGTGATATACTGTCCATGGATCTGAACTGAATTAAAGATTAGTTTCGCTCTCTTCCTGAAGTAGTTATTTCCCTATAAGTCTGCATATTGTGGAATATTATACGTCCTGAACTTTGCCCTCTGCACTTTTTATTAACTTGTAACTTTTCTGGAAATCGGAGCTTATTCTACAGCTGTGCACATTTCCTGTCACGCCGGATAAGAGCATCAGCCAAACACCAAAATGTAAACGGAAATGAATAAATGAAAAACAGAAAATCCCTGAATGCTTTCCATTGGTCTGATCCGCAGCATAAGCTGTTCTGAGATACTTGGTGCTCAAAGCTGAAGCGCACATCCACAACTCCTTGCTGACACCTTGGGGTTAATCTCAAAGAGGAGATGGTTTCCACACACACACACACACACACACACACACACACACACACACACACACACACACACACACGCACAGAATGAGAGTTTAGTGCAGATTAGGTTATTAGAGATGAGCATCAGCACTATTCTGAAGCTGATTCAGGAGTTTTTCCAGACTAAAGAAGGAAAATGGGCTAATCTCCTGCCCGCACACCTACAGTATGTCTGTCAGCTGAGGATTTACACCTACAGGGCTGTCTGGGCATATGCTCTGTTCAGGAGAGGACCATGTGCACTGAACAGACCTGAGTGTGTGTGTGTGTGTGTGTGTGTGTGTGTTTGTGTTTGTGTGTGTGTGTGTGTGTGTGTGTGTGTGTGTCGGTCAGCTTGAGGGTGTGACTGCCAGCATCTTTCTGGAATCATGACCACTTCTTTACCAGCAGCTGCGGTGATGATTAAGTGACACATGTGCTCATTAACTTCCCTCCATTGTCCATCCAGTAAAATGAACCACAAGCAGAGAGCAGGAAGAGGGGGGGCATTTATCGATAGGGAATGATGAAGACTGTGTTTCATTTCCTCTCCTGTTTTCATTTCCTTTCCTTTCAGTTCTTTTCCTTTCCTTTCCTTTCCTTTCCTTTCAGTTCTTTTCCTTTCCTTTCCTTTCGTTTCCTTTCCTTTCCTTTCCTTTCCTTTCTTGCCTTTCTTTTTCTTTCAGTTCCTTTCCTTTCCTTTCCTCTCCTTCCCATTCTTTCCATCCCTTCCCTTCCCCGACCCGTCCTTTCCTTTTCCCTTCCCTTCCCTTCTTCCCTACCCTTCCATGTCCTTTCCTTCCCTTTCCTTTCCTGCCTGTCCTGTCCTTTCATTTCCTTCCCCTTTCCCTTCCCTTTCCTTTCCTTTCCTTTCCTTCCCTTTCCTCTCCTTCCCATTCTTTCCCATTCTTTCCTTCCCTTCCCTGTCCTGTCCCGTCCTTTCCTTTCCTTCTTTTACTTTTCCTGTCCCTTGCTTATATTTCTTTTACTTTTCCCCATCTAATCCCCTTTTCTCTTCCCTCCCTTCCTCTCCTCTCCTCTCCTCTCCTCTCCTCTCCTCTCCTCTCCTCTCCTCTCCTCTCCTCTCCTCTCTCCTTCCTGTAATAGTTCAGGGAGGCATGCCTGAGTCTCGGCCACCCTCATTAACCTTATCATTAAGCTGACCCCCAGCTGGACTCCGCTGCCCTCACACTGCTGTGGCTTTGAGGAGCTGTGTCAATACATACACACTCGGCCATTAAGCTGGAAAAGCAAGAGCTGGTAGGAAGGAGGGAGGGAGGGAGGGAGAGCCGGTGGATGCACAGTAAATTTATATAACGGCTGAGGCAGCGAGGGAGGAGAGTGTGAGAGAGGAATGAATGATACATCCAGGTTGATCTGAACTTTCCATGTACTCCATTCCTTTTGATGTGCTGTGAGTGTGTGCGTTATGAAAGCCTGTGGTGATTAGCCTGTCTACGTCTCTGCGATATGAATACGACCCCAGGGGAGTAAAGATGTCTAGACTTATTCAGAGAGGAAGCTTTATTATCTGCTGTACAGCAACTATGAAGAGGCTCATATTCTCTCTGCAAACCAGCCGCTGCATCGGCCTTACGCAACCGTCCAGAAGCAGGAGTCAAATCCCAATCAAGTGATCACACAGGAGAGTGAATGAGGGCAGCGTGAAAAGAGATGGAGAGATAATGTTTCTGTATATAGACTACACATTATCTCTTTAACACTTTATTATAAATAGAGTGCACATGAATGTGGAGTTCATCTGAAACACAAAATGATTAACTTTCAGATAATAGTAGAATTCCTTTGAACAAAGCAGGAGCGTTCATGTCTTATAATATTTAAATAAACTTCGTTTCCTCAGCACATACCCACACAGATAGATTCCTTCACAAACCAAAGCGCCGCTCTTTGATTTCAAACAGAATCGACACATAGCGCTCAGTGTTCGTCACAATGGCAGATGGCGGAACAAGAAAAAGGAAGAGATGAAAAATGACATGTTTATCTTCTTCTGTAAGATGACCTTGACCAAAGGAGCAAAGACAAACTATATTTTCAACATGAAATAAAAATGTAGTTTTACTTTTTGCATTTGAGAATTAGCATTCAATACAAAGTACAGCTGAGTTTGATGGGAATGTCATTAAGCATTGGATTTGGTGCTAGATGAAGAGTCAAGAGATTACCAACGTTATGAAAGTGTGGACCAAAGTTTATGGCAGTTCCATCAATACTTACTGAGATGTTTCGCCCAAAATCAGTAACTCATCGTGGTACTGGAGAAAAAAATTCAAGTTAAGCAACACACTCTCACTCAGACGTCGTCACATATCGACATTTGGTCATAGACTTTCTACATCGACGAAACAAAATTGACACACTGCATCGGCACAACGCTGCGAATTGATGGTTTTTTTCCTTCAAAAACAAATGCATGTGGTTGGGTTTAGGAAAAAAAGAACAGGGTTTGGGTCTCGTTCATACAGGAAGTGAACACCAGCCTCCTTGGTGAAAGTCGGTGGTTACACAAAATACCACCAGGGTATATTGTGCAACAAATTCATCATCATTCCTGAAAAAGGTGGTTTTGGAGATGTTTTACCAACAGAGATAAAGAACGGGTCCTTAAAGTCTGAAACTGAAACATGAATTCTCAACACATTCTCACTCCGACTCCACACTCTCATATCGATGTTTGGTCATTGACTTTCGCTGGACTCATCCACTACCCCTCTTATTCACCCCACTTGGACCTTCGCCCCCTTAACTTGCGTTGTCGTCCCGCTGCATTACCCCTGATGCCACCTGGTGCTAATACAGAGTAGTGGCGACTGGCTGCATATAATACCAACATCAAAGGATGGCTTTTTTTGTCGTTGTCTGACACAGGAAGTCACTGACTTCTCGGTGGCTTCAGAGTGAGACCAGGTTGAGGGAACACCAAAGTAATTCGAGGGACAGTTCAGCGTAAAATCAAAATACATATTTTTCCTCTCACCTGTAGCAAGAGGACACTGTGCTGTATCACGGTGCAGCAGGAAGTGCGATTCTACTCATAGACGAGAGGCTTGCACGAGATGTAACTTTAATGGCGTCCACCTCGGCTCAGCAGCAACATTAGCTAGCTCAGTGGTGCTAGGTGAGCTAGCAGCAAATGCATCCTGCATGGTGAAATGCATCCACGTACCATGGTTCATATGTTATCCTAAGAAAATTCAAATACAACAGTTTGTATGATATCTACAAATTTGCACCCAACAATGTTGTCAAATGTTGCTCAATAAACGTTAAGTTAAAGGAAAAGGAAGGACGTACCGTAAAAGTTCATTCGAAGTTCACGTGGTTCCAAATACCCGTCTTAACAGGAGAAAGTCCTGTGTTTTGTGACCCATCCACTGTCCCAACCTGCCACTTTGAGACTGTTCAGGACTCCTTCCTTCTTTATATTACGTTGAATATGTACGAATTTCAGTGCTTTATGTTTTATAGAATAGACTGTGCAGTGATACGATTGGTGGGTGTAGTTTGGCGCAAAGAAGATGTACATAGATTACATGGATTATCTTGAGTAACCAGGTAAGGATTTCTAGAAGAGACATTCCTGTTAAGTTTTCTAATTTAAAAAAAAAAAAAGTATTTATTTTTTTATGGCGCTTTGAGCACCACAAGCCGAGTGCCATCTAGTTCCATTATATTGGAGAGAGACAGACATCTCCGTGGACGACAGCTCCAGCACTCTGCAACTCACACCAAAGCAAAGCAGACTGATTAAAAGCACCACAGGTACAAGGTGATTATGATCCCGTTTATACGACAATGATTTCAGCTGAAAACGGTAAACCTTCGTTGCGTTTTGGCCGATCGTTTACACGACAGCAGCGTTTTGGGTGCCTGAAAATGCAACGTTTTGTAAACGGGTTCCAGAGTGCAATTTTTTGGAAATGGCGGCGTCTCCGTTGCCATGTAAACCTGCAATATGCAGTTCCTCTGAAAACGGAGACTTTTCGCACATGCGCATTACGGTTCCAGTCACTAGACATGCGTAAGAAAGTCGACCATCACAACAACAATGCCGAGCTCTGTTTGTGCTGCTCATGCTGTTGAATTTATCAACGCTTCTCCAGAAAAGTGTAGATCTACTGTGGCAACTCCACCTCGTCGTTCGTCCAGATAAAGTTATCTGTGCATGCTTTCGCTATTGTGTCGTCTTTGTTTTGGTTTTTAATCACCGCGTTGTAGAGGAAGGCGCTTCAGCGCAGGCGCAGGGTGTCATGCTGTGGTGTTGCTTTGCAAATTTACACTGCCACCCACTGGCCTGGCGTGCATACTACAGCGTTTCCAGTAGATTTTGTGGCTCGGTGTGAACGGGGATCGTTTCAATAACGTTGTCATATAAACATTTTTTAAAACAGACTTTTTTTAGAGAATTCATTGTCGTCTAAACAGGGCCTTAGACACATCATCAAAGACAGGATCATTGTCTGGGAACTATCAATATCTGTAGCAAGTTTCATGGCAATCCTTCAAACAGGTGTTGAGACATTTCATAGACCAAAGCTGACTGCTTCGTGGCGGCACTGAGGAAGAGACATCAACAAAGTTTTCGGGTTTCATCCTCCAAATTCCCAAGATCCAAAAGCTGATGAGAGTTTTCAGTGAAAGTGGTACCAACTCAGCCTCCCTCAGATCCATGTGTGGCTGAAGAACATCATGAGTTAGCAGGGTCTGTATTTTTAATGAAGCCTGTAGCATGATATTCAGACTTCAGAGAAAGGACTGCCTGGCTGGACCTGAATATCTAATGCATCTAGTTAAATGTCAAATATGCCAAAGCCTGTTTTTGCCAGCTACTGAAAAGTAAAGCCTGCGAGTTCTTCGCTACACTCGGCAGTGATACGTTACATAACTAAATAACACTTCCACTACTAGACTTACTGCAGTGTGTTAGGGCAGTGGTGGCAATAAGTGACTGTGATTACACACAGAAATGCGTTTGTTTTTCCTCATACTCGCAGTGAGCGGCTATTTAAAGACGTGTTACTTTCATTGTAATGATATCCCAGAGATCTCACTGTGCTTCACACATTGTCATGGTGATGAGGATGGGATGGGGGGGCTGAATCACACCAATTCCTCATCTCCAACAAGGTGAGAACTTGTCGTCATTGAGCTAAAACACTCAATGAGTGAGGAGGAGCAAAATATTCGGTGGATTTCTGAATGACCACTCAGGCCCACTGCTCCTCACGTTACCTCCTCTTTGTTTCTTTGTGTTCTTCCTGTCTTTCCCTCCTCCTGCCCTCTCAGTCCACAAAGATCTTTCAAGTCTCCAGGATTGAAGTGAGGGACAAATATCAGTGTAACATGTATGTAATGTAGATGAACATGTAAATGAATCCATAATGTATTCAGATTGGCTCTTTGTCTCCGTGTTTGGAGCTCCTATAGGTGATTCTTGCCCCGGGCATAACAATCATTCAACGTGTTAATGGGTCGCACACTGAGCTCGTTAGCTATGCACAGTCCTCATTAACATACAAATTCAATTAACTTTCTCTGCAAAAAAAAAAAAAAGAAAAGAAAAAGAAAGGAAAGAAAACAAATCTTTTGTGTGATGCCTCCTCTTCCTGCATTTTATCTTCATCTTAGTCACAGTGAGTGGAGGAGAACGCCAACGTCGCGGTGACTTTCTCTGTTTTGGGCTCGTTGATGAATGCTTTATGGGTTTTTCGCGAGGTGATGCAGTTCAGAGGCGCAGCCAGACATCCTTGCGCAGGGTGAATGAGAATGTTTTGCCCTCACACTTTGTGAAGGAGACTGTCAGGTATTTGTCCGCTGCCATTAGCTGTCTGTGGAGGCTGGGTGGCAGCTGTTTCAGGAGGCCGTTGCGGGGGAGACAGCACGGGTTTCTAACTGTGGCAGAATTAAACAGTCCTCACTATGTTGATTGAAAGCCAATTTTCAAAGTGGTGTGTAGTCAGAATGTTCAATAGCTGTGGCCTAGCAGGCAGAGCCTTCATCTTCCATCATGTATTCTATGGGCAATGCTCTTATCATGGGAATTGGTAATTAGTGGCATGCATTGTGTCAGAGGACAGAGCACTGAATACCAACGACATTAAAGGGCCGATGAGATAAGAGGAGTGAGTGCTTGTGCTCGCGGCTGTGTGTATGTGTGTGTCCCCGCTCGCATTCATGCTCCAGGGACGACGGTGAGGTGCCTCGGCCATAGCAATGCATGACTTCAATTTACATGTTTGCATATTTGACAATTAACCAAATTGATTTCCTGCGTGTGCTGAGCGGCAGCACCGGATGTCTGTTTTCCCAAGGATTTTCAATACCGCGTCCATCCCCATATCAAACAGGTCCAATAATGGCAGTGTCTCATTTGCATACCATTAATTAGACATTCATATTAAATGGCTAATTAGCATATATAGCGTTCTGTGTTTTGTCAGGGTGAAAGCTATAGCAGCAATAACTTTTCCTTTCATATCACTTGTTTTTGCTATCTATGCAAATGCGGGTAGTTTGTGATGGTTTTAATCAGTTAGTGTGTGTGTCTGTGAGCAAAGAGGAGGCTCGGGGAGAGATGTTGAACACACCTTTTACAGTACAGGCTGAGAAGAAAAGCTGTCTTGCAGGCATGGTGAAAGAGAGATAGAGAAACACACTAATGATTGTGTTTTTTTCCACCACAGAAAGAAAAAGAGACTAATGATGCTTTTTTTTTTGTTTGTAGTTGACATTTTCTTTGAAGACTGATAATGAAGCTCCTCAGAGAGCTGCAACCACAGCCAAACTTATCCGAGCAGTTCTCTTATTACTATCGCTGTTGTTAGTGTCACCCAGGAAATGCAGTGCGGAATAAACCCACCTGAACTCAGATGAACCGTTAATGTGCAGAACAGGAGCGGAGATATGATTTCAAAGGTCTGAGGGGGGACACAGCTGGTACCTCAGGTAACCCTACCCAAACCAGAGCAAAACACAACCACGTTTGTTTTTTATAAATAAATACAGTATATGAAGTTGATCAATATATTGATGCACCCTGTAAAAGTGCAGAATAAAACCACTCTGGAGATGACGGGGGACCCATTTAATCTCATGTATTTTTTCACCTAATGCTTGAATGTACTTCAAATTTGCAATAATAGTGCCTCGATGTCTGCCCCACACCACAAAGTAATATACCATGGTATATTGGCACAGTTCAGGCCGTCACATGGATTAAGGAACTCTGCAATAAAAGCAAATATGTAAAATAAGAACTAAAACGTATTTTTCTTTCATGTTAATATGTGACAAAGAATACAAAATATCCTTTGTACATTTGGGGATGTATCAGAAATACAATTTTAACCCCATTAAACCATGTGGAGCTCCAGATTTCACAATATATCTCCTCTTACAATGTTTAAACCAGTCTAACCTGGTCTCACTCCAAAGTCATCAAAATCCAATGCTTAGTCAGTGACTTACGGCGTCAGACAGTGACGAACAAAGTCGTCCTTTCATGTCGGCATGATAATGTTTTTGTTAAACAGCATCCGGCAGCGTCTTGGGGAAACGTGACGTGATAACAACAAAAGTTAACGTGGCAGAAGTCTGACTAGGGCGGGTAGGAGGGATGGTGGATGGATCCAATGACCACTGAATTTCACCTGGAAGGCCGATGTTCACTTCCTGTAAGATTGTAAAGCCAAACCCTGTTCTTTTTTCCTAAACCCAACCACATTTGTGTTTGCAAAACCTAACCACGTGTTGTTGTTGTTGAAGAAGGAAAAAAAAAACATCTATTCCCAGTGCTTTTATTTTGAAAGAGACTGTATGCAAACTGTACATTTCCTGTGAAAACAGAAGTGTATTTTGAAAACAGACAATGCATGTAACAGGCTGAAGTTAAAACGGCGTCCCAGAACGTCAACAACCAACACACCCAGGGTACCTTGGACGCCATATGTGGACGTGGAAAGTCCATGACCAAACGTGGACATGTGACGAGGTCACAGTGAGGATGATGTTGACGAAACGCTCCAAGCTCCACCACAACAGATGATGTTACCACAGATTTTACAAGTTCTTCAGTTTTCAAGTTATTTTCATTTCCATATTTTCCATTTATTCTCTGTGTAATCTCCCACAGCTTAAAAGCGTCCATATCTTTTCGGCTATATATGTGAATATACATTTTTAAATAACTGCAGCGTCCCTCCACTAACCATTTTTGTTTTTGTTTACCTTCTTGGTTGGCTTTTTTGACAGAGGACACTAAGTTATCAGCACCCAGTACCTCCTTCTAGGTCTTTGATTTACCTGTCCCTGTCCCAACACTCCTAACAGAGGAAAATAAAATGTTTTTCTCAACTTCACCTAAAAAACTTCCGTCTCACTTCAGTCTTTCTTTGTTAGCTGCATGTCCGCAGGCCGACAGGATGCACATATCCATAGTAATCATCACCTCCATATATGTTGGTCACTGGATATTCATGAGCGGGGATGTATGCTAATTACTGACAAGCAGGAGCGTGCTGTCAATATATGATTGATTGGCATTCATTAACAAACACACGGCCCACAATCAAATCTGAGTTTCCTGTTGGGTTCATGAATACGGTGTAGGTTTTTAGTACCAAGTTTTTTTTATGTGCAGATCTTCTCACAGATTTATTAACATTTCATGAATAAGACCAAATGATTCTTATTTTCAGGTGATCAAACGCTGAAGAAAACATACTCATTGTATTCCATTTCTGCCAGTGTATATCCCCTAAATCTTACGCAACTAATAACTTGCACATCGTCTTACATTTTGGACTCTTTGGCTCTCTGCTTCTTCAAAGGTCAGTCGAGACCGCTTGTAATTTGTGGGTCAACGTTCTCCAAAGTTGAACCCTGATTTACTTTGGCCCATGACCAAATCCACTGGTTGATTCCATTGAATTTAATTCATGTCATTTAATTAAGGATGACCATGGTCCTGATGATGATTTTAAATTGTAAAAATATAACACTCCTATCAGCTGTGCAGCCCAGAGTCTCTGCTGCAAGGGGAAAAAAATAGCAAGGAATAGCGCTGGAAAAAAAGTGCAGTATAAATAAAGAAAGACAGAGAGAAAGAGGTGGGAGGGATGGGAACGGAAAGAAGGATGAGGTAAGCCCTATGGGAGAGGCCTGCGCCGACTTGCTAAACCCCTCCAGCCTCCTCCTCCTCCTCACTCCTTTCCTCCATCACTTCTCTTTCCAGGGCGAGACAACAGGAGGACAGATTAAATAGGAGACGCTCGAACATGAAGGGGGAAGGAGTGACATCAACGGTGACATCAGGTGGATGAGAGGTCAGAGGTCAAACAGATGATGCTTTGTTTTCGCAGAATTTATCAGAGGTGAAGCCCCGAGAGGGGACGAAGCTCTGCTTTGTTTGCTCTGACCTGTGCTGGTGGGTGTCCTCAGGGCAGCCTGACGGGTGTTTCCCCGGGGCCGAGGCAATTTTAGATGAACTTTAGGCTCCCTCTGCCCTCCGTCACCCTCCCTCTGCTCCAGCTAAGCTCATACGCTCTCGGGCCAGCTTGTGTCCCATGGCGTGTGTGTTTTTTGGGATGGAGTCGGCCCGTCTGTAAACTGTGTCTGACCCCGTGTATCTGCAGGGCTCTCCCCATGAAAACACACACACACACACACACACACACACACAGAGACACACGAGAGCGTTCTCTTAGTGGGGTACACACTGCTTACAGCATGATGTGATGACTTGTGTCTCAGTGAAAGGCCTCTTTGATTGGAGGGGGGGGGGGGTCCCATCATCATCTCATGCAACGTTGCTGAAGGAAATGGCGTGTAAAACAGCGTGCGGCTCACACTGCACAAGCTTCATGACTACACCACCGCTCTACCACATAGTTGTTGTCAGGTTTTGTTGTGCATCCACAACAAACATCATTTTCTTTGTTTACAAACCGCAATTAAGGTGATTCATGCAAATTCTGTAGCTGCAACAAGATTCATTATCAAACTTAAATTACCACCGACTCCACCAACCTGTCAAGTTACAGTTTATGTCCATGTCTGTGAAAACATGAGATGCACACACATCTTTTCCCCGACAGCTCAGGAGGTCCAAACAGTCAGCACAGATTCAAGGTGGACACTCAAGATTAGTGTCACCAGTTCAGTGTCTGACCAAATGTCTCCCTGAGTTAGAGCATTGCATAATGGCCAGGTGCAGCCCTGTTTGCAGGACGTTATGATGTCACTGTGAAGTTGACCTTTGAACTTTTGGATATAAAATGTCCTCACTTCATTATTTTATCCTGTTAGACATTTGTGGGAAATTTTGTCACGGTGGCATGATTCATGAGGTCACAGTGACTTTTGACCACTAAATTCTAATCGGTCCATCCTTGAGTCCAGATGGATGTTTATGCCGAAATTGAATTCCCTCAAGGTGTTCTTGAGATATTGCATTCATGTGAATGGGATGAATGTTAGGTCACACTGACCTTGACCTTGACCACTAAATTCTAATAAGTTCATCCGTAAGTCCAAGTGGGCGTTTGTGCCAAAAAGGAAGAAATTCCCTCTGGTGTTTTCAGATATCACATACATGAGAATGAGACCAATGTTAAGTCAAAGTGACCTTTGACAACCAAAATGGAATCAGTTCATCTTTTAGTCCAAGCTGATGTTTGTGCCAAAATCGAAAAAATAAAGAAAATCCCTCAGGTGTTCTTGAGGTATTGCGTTCACAAGAATTAGATGAATGTTAAGTCTGACTTTGACCTTTGACCACTAAATTCCAGTTGGTTCATCCTTGAGTTTGGGTGTATGTACGTGCCGAAGTTGAAAAAAAAATCCTTCAGGGTGTTGTTTGGATATCAGGATACAGACGAGGTCACAGTGATATTGACCTTTAACCACTAAATTCTAATCAGTTCATTCTTAAGTCCAAGAGGACATTTGTGCCAAATTTGGAAAAAAAAAATCCCTCAGGCATTCTTGAGATATGGCGTAAATGAGAATGAAATGAATGTGAGTGCACAGTAACCTTGACCTTTGACCACTAGATTTTAATGAGTTCATCCTTGAGTCCAGATGGACAATTGTGCCAAATTTGAAGAAACTGAAAATGCGTTTTTGAGATACTATGTTCACAAGAATGAGACATACATAGTGATGGATAACCTGAACCCATAATGCCCCGGGCCATATATCCCAGTGTGGAGAAATGAAAACTCAAATGACAGAGTGAATGAGCAACAGAAGAGCGTGGCAGCAGTTTACGTTTTATTCTTATGCATTGAGAAAAATATACAGTGCGATAGTTTGTGGTGTTTTGGCTCAGGCTAATCAGTGTGTTTGTTAATAGTCTCCTTAGAGGAAGGCACATTTCCCTCCCAGTCCCTAATGCAATAAAAGGCTTTTAGCATCTCCTTCAAATGCGTCAGGACTGTGCTTTTCCCTATTTCCTTTGTATCTCATTAATTTCCATATTTAATTAGCTCGGCTCATTAAACGCCATGTGCACAGGAATGTATGCAGGAATAATTGCATGCGATGTTATAGACACAAATTATCCATAATGTTCTTGTGTGAGTTGTGACAGAACATGGAGGCCTTGTTGATTAGTCCACTCTAATGGACATGGCACTTGATTTGTTTGTCTATCAGTGTGTATGTGTGCCGCGTGTACCCTTGGGTGCTCAAGTGTGTGTGTGTGTGTGTGTGTGTGTGTGAGCATGTATATGGTATTTGTGCATGTGTCATGTGTGTGTGCAGCTTGTGTGCCAATCTATCCGTCAACTCTAAACCATGTTAAAGAGTGAAATTACCCATCAGCTCTAGTAAAAGCATGGCTGACAACCTGTAATCATGGTCACTAGAGAAAACAAATCATTGTCGCACACGGGCAGGCGCACACGTACATACACTGCTGGTCAGGACAAAAAGATGGAGTGACCAGAGAAAACAAAACAGAAATCTAAATACAAAAATGCAAATGTGTGTCCATTTGTTTCCTCTGTAAAAGGCTGAAGGGTCATTACTTCAGTGACAACAGTCGAATTTTGTATTGGTGCCAAATTTGGTGCCACCTCAATTGAAGTTAATGTGGCGGGCGTGACAAGTCCTGCTATAACCCATCATCTGTGTTTTTCTTCTTTGATTGAAAAATGCTTTCACAAAATTAATAAAACACATTTTGTGATGACTGGTTGAAGAGTTTGGTAAATATCTGCCAAACTAGGATTTGACCATAGGTTCCAATGCCTCGCAGTTTGCCTCAATGATTTACATTTGTACTAATGTTAGCCAATTAACGTTAATTAGCTAGCACACATATAAGTCAACGCAACGATTAAGCTAGAAAGGCTATAACATTTACTATTACTCATCAACAGCACAGCTCCCTGTTTGTTTCTTTTTACACCTTCAGGAAGATTATTTCTTACTAATATTAACAGTTTTATCGCCAACTTAATGTAGGACGTCTCAACAGAGTTATTGCTGGCTAACATTAGCTAAACAAAGCTAATTAATGTAGGACGTCTCAACGGAGTTATTGCTGGCTAACATTAGCTAAACAAAGCTAATTAATGTAGGACGTCTCAACGGAGTTATTGCTGGCTAACATTAGCTAAACAAAGCTAATTAATGTAGGACGTCTCAACAGAGTTATTGCTGGCTAACATTAGCTAAACAAAGCTAATTAATGTAGGACGTCTCAATTGATGTAAATGCTAAGTTCATTGATAAACAAAGCTCCAATTACTAGGGTTATAATAATGTGGCAGTTAGCGCCACCTCCTGACAAGGAAAGCTTGCTAACATTAGCTCTCCTGAATATTAAATATGAGTAAGCGTTTCAGGTTAGTTAGTTGGTAATCAAATACATGTGACATTAGCATAATACTACCTGCTAACAGCAGAAAGCTTGGACCTGTAGACCATGTTTAAAAATGGATGACATTACAGCTCCCTAGAAGTGAAGCCAAAACATCTTGGTCGCCCCCTAGTGGCTGGCTGCAAGATAGGGTCCATGTTAGTGGAGGGGCCATGGGCCAAACTATAAGGTCAAAGTACAGGTCAAATAATGTTTTCCTAAAGATGGTTTCTGTCATTTTAGGTAGTTGTTATCCCGCTGATGTCAACACATCCTCACTGTGACCTCGTCACATATTGATGTTTGGTCGTGGACTTTCCACATCCGCATATGGCGTCCAAGCCACCCCGGGTGTGTTTGACTTTCTGGGACGCCGTGTCAACTTCAGCCCGTTCCATGCATTGTCTGTTTTCAAAATACACTTTTAAAACATGAAATTTTATATTTTCATACAGTCTCTTTCAAAATAAAAGCACTATGTTGGAACAACACCACAAATGTACGTTGTTTTCATTTTTCCTTCAACAACAAATGCACGGGTTGGGTTTAGGACGAAAGAACAGGGTGTGACTTTATAATCTTACAGGAAGCAAACTCCGGCCTCCTGGTTGAACGTCTGTGGTTGTTGGACTCCTCCTGATCGCCCTACTCAAACTTCCCGCGCCTTGACTTTCATTATCGCACTGCCGCGTTCCCCCCTGATGCTGCCAGGCACTGTTACAGAATAATGGCGCCCGACTGTGTATCATGCCGTCATAAAAGGACGGCTTTTTCGTCAATATCTGGCGCCAGAAGTCACTGCCCAAGCACTGGGTTTCGACAACTTCAGAGAGACCAGGTGGCTAATGTATGTTCATATGTTCATTTTTGCGATGAGTTTGGTTTCAATTAGTTATTTGATGCTATTAAAAGTTGGTTTGATGTCATGATTGACAGCTGTGTTTGCCAATCGGTCAGTTGGTCAGCGGGTGAATGTGTTGGAACTCGGAGATCACTACTACACAGACTCTGGCTCCAAATTACGTCACTAGCACAAGATGGCGGCGGCCATATGCAGGATATTTTGGCTTCATTTTTGTACAGTGGGGTAATCTGAGACAGGTTGCCCATCTTTATATACAGTCTTGGGCCAAACAGGGACTTGGGTGTTAGAAGCAGCTACTGGATAGATTCATAATCTGTATGGAGTCCAATAACAAGTATAATGAGCGTGTGTGTTTTGCTAGCAAACATCAGCCAACATCACGTTATGTGTTGCATTTTTCAGTTAGAGGTGAAACAACACAGATAGGCTATGATGGGTTATAGTGGGACCTGACCCTTCCTTCTTTTATAGTTTCCTCATCTTTGAGTGTGTTTGCTGGGAGCAAAGCTAACACTAAATAAATAAGAAGAATGATTAACAAGAGATCAACTTTGTCTTAATTGTCTCACTGTCGAATCCTCACCAGTCTCCATGGTGCACTCTGCTTTTTATACATCACAGCAAATTAATGAGGGATTCTTCCCAGGCACGCTATCTCCCACTCAAAAATATATTTACAGCTTTTATATGAGATGTTCTCGATCACACATTTGAAAAGAACTATAGGTGATTTTTAATCATGTACCGTGGTGAGACGCGCATGAATAACTCTGACATTTACAATTAGCTGTTGTCAGCAGTCAAAGGCAGTAGTGCAATTTACTAGGTACACATTACTGTCGTAAATGGAAGTGACAACAATTTGATATGTTGTTTGAAAGTGGCGTGATAGCGAATTGTATTTGACCCTGTTTAAGTGGGCTCGCTCTTGATAGGCGAACACCCTTTATTCAAAAGAGATAATTGGTTTTGTAAAATGTTGTTCACGCAGGCCCTGGAACGTTTTGGGAGAGAAAGAAGCGGGCGTTGATTAACCTTGTCATAGTTCTTGACATCTCACGACCACGCAGCTCTCAAATACAACATGCTTTCCTGCATCGAATGTCGCTCTTTTCTTCCCTCCCTGCACGCCAAGGATAAGTGTTAAATTAGTGTTTTTCTTTATCATTGTCTTTGCCGTGACAGATGCATTCAGAGTGGAGACACGATTCTTTCAGGCAGGGTTGGAGACTGAGACGGTTAGTTTCTGATCCTGAACTTCTGAGGCAGTGATAGTTTATGACTCAGGAGGTTTGGGGGGGGGCAGTTTGGGGTTGCAGGCGGGTTCGGCCTCTCTGGTCTCTTTGGTCTCCTTGCTGCGGTTTCCCCACACTTGGCTGGCACACAAGTGTATTGTGCATGAGTCCTCTCTGATGTGGCGCTCTGATGATGAGTAAGCACACATATGATGGAGTGGGTATGTGTGTGGTATCCAGAGCTCTGCCTGACACATGGCCATAAGGAAATTGAGAGGCGGGATCCACGAGGGAGTTTGGAATATATATTACGCAGCGTTTTACAGGCCAAACTTTTTCCCCCCGTCTAATTAGAGGACAAGCTGTGGGTTCTGCCAGTTACGTAACCTCTAAAGACTTCCTGGTGAAGAAGTGATATGTTCAACATGACACATCTGGGTAAATTATTCATACATTTGGCTCCAGTTCAAGGATATAGTGGAGGATGAACTCACCTAAACTTTCCTAAGGTTTTCCATGCTTTTTATGAGCATTAAATAATTCCTACAGTCGACACTCGTGATGTATATCACTGGTTATAGCTTCTCTCAAACGTTCGTCGCAGATTCCAGATGTCTTCTAGTCATGACAGCTAAAGACTGATGTTATCTTCTTAGATTGTCTCATTTTAAAATGTTACTCCAGTGATTTGCACCTTCAAAAACTTAGGAGACCTGCAGGAGAGAGAATTAAAAAGAATTGTCAAAACTGTAACAGCAGCTTTCCGAACTTTCAGTCCCCAACAAGCAACTTTTTCAAGAGACCATTCTGAACTTGTTCTGAATTGCTAAATGCCCTAATTATTGACATTTTTTTGTCACATACAGCCTCATCAGGGTTGTTTCCTCAGACCTAGAGAGCTCCTTGTCAGAGTTTGTAGAATCCCAATGAGTCAAAACTCTCCAGATTTGAGGGAAGCACTGTCACATTAATCATCTTGCCACCCATCAATTTTGCGTTTCAAACACTTGGGAGGTCCCAACTTCGGATTGGGAACCACGCATGATCATTGTACTGAATCATATCAAGCAAAGATGAATGCAGTACCACTCTCTATTAGTGTAAACATTATAAAGGGTCTAAAAACAAGTTTTTTTATGCTAAATAAACACTTAATTAATCTTTAATACTTAAAAAAGAGCCTATAAATTATGATAGAGGATTATATACTTCAGTTATACTGAATTTTTACAGCATAACTAGTAATAAGTTATGGCGCATTACTGGTAAATAAAGCAGTAATTAATTATTTATTAACAGTAAATAAGAGTTACACCTATTAAACTCTTTGTTAAGCACACGTTATTATGAGGAGAAACCATAAATGTTTCATAAAGGAGACTTAAAACCAGCAGCTCTGGGAGGCTAAGCGATAGATAACAAGGGACAGTAACAGTAAGCGCCATTTCGCAGCCTGCACTTTTTGGCAAGAGTTGAAAAATCTGAACATCAGGGACTGCTTTGTGCTGCGATAGCCAATCAGCATCCTCCGGGGACGAATGACACTGAGGACGTACTTGTGGAAGTTCATGAACTAATTCAGCGATTTCACGCACATTTGACACAAGTCAACACAAAATGTTGAAGCGTTCAAATTCACAATCTGGACACATTTTCCCCACAAACACAACATGCTAACATTATTAGCACAAGCCTATGACATTTTACGTTGTATAAATTAGCCTAGCAGCTAGCAAACTTTTCCTCTACTCATATAAAACCAGGGACAACTGCAACATTTAACAAAGGTAGCGGTACATAGTTTGGCTCACAGAGTTCACTGACAAAACAACTGTCTGATACTAAACACGTTTTCTAAACAAATACAACATGCTAACGTTATTAGCACAAGCCTATGGCATTTTACATTGTATAAATTAGCCTAGCAGCTAGCAGAGATTTCCTCTGCTCATATGAAGCCAGGATAAATCACACACAAGACTTAAAATGCTATTTTAGTGGAGGCTTTATTGTCTTCACAATTTATTGTTTCTTATCTGTGAAATTAAAGTAAATCAAAGCTTTGTTTCCACTGAGGGAAATGGTGTCAGCTCACAGAGACAGACAGGAGGGCTGCGTCACTGTGAGGTGCAGTTACGTTTATGGGGAGGTGCACGTCAGGGTACAGTGTAGGTACACGGTTGATTTGATGCAGAAGTATAAATCCCACATTAGGACCACGGTCAAATGACTCTTTTACCTCTGAGCCGCAGCTGAGTGAAGGCTTCATCTTTTGCATCTCAGTCGTCTCTCAACACTGGGGTTTTCTAACATCTGAAACCAGAAGTATCGTGCTGTGCTGCGACCCCCACCCACCTGGCACACCCAGGAGATTAAAACAAACGTTGAGGGTTAATTGCACGCACTGTTCAGTCCGGCTCACATGGTGTGTTTGTTCACTCAGAGGTTTTGGAGTAGCTTTGATTGAGGCAAAGTGTTTGAGTGTGTTCAGGCTGCGTGTCATTGAGGTGGGCCTATGTTCATCATCATCAGCTCATAATGACGCCAGTACTGCCGCTGTTATCGCAACCTCTCTCTGTGGGTGGTTTTCCTGTGTGTGTGTGTGTGTGTGTGTGTGTGTGTGTGTGTGTGTGTGTGTGTGTGTGTGTGTGTGTGTGTTCTTTTAGAAGTGGGATTGAATAGTGCTACTGCCCTTGATCCCTCTCACTCTCTTGTACCTCTCCTTTTCTTTTCTTCTTTCTCTCATCCTTTGCTTTTTTCCCTTGTCAACGTCTGGAACTCCCACAGAACTCCCAAGCAGCTCAGATTCAGAGGAAGTCCTTCCTGGGATTAATACACACGCACACACACACACAGGCACATACACAAACTTCCTCGTCAGATTTACCCCCTCTCATTCGTCCTCCCACAGACATCCTGTTTGTCTCCTTCAGCTCCTCTGCTCCCTCAGATGAACATAAGCCAGGGAGGCACGGAGTAAACAGCAGAGCAGTTTCTGAAGAGAAGGCGGCACGAAAGCACAAAGAACTTCCAAAAACAACCGCAGTTCCTGTCAGCCGGGTCTCCAGCTCACGTTTTTATCCCCTGTCACCTTGCTCCTGTGTTTTTCCTCTCTATATTTAGAACTTGTTGGTGCTGCGGACCAAATTCACTGACAATCAGCTCTAACCAGGATCTGGGACCTCGCCAATCATATTACAGCCACGTTTTTTGAGCTGTGCTCCTGGAATGAGAGAAACCTTGTTGATTTTTTCTGTAATCAGTTTCCATTATCTCTCGCCGCGGCGGTAGGCATCAGCTCTCCGTCCTGTCTTCTCATCCGTAGAGCGGTCTATCCAATCCATTTTACTCATCTGCCAATCTCCATCATTTCGATCTCGGTTTGTCCCCTCTTCCCTCTCCTCTCTGTCTCCCTTCACTCTCTCCGTGGCTAATCCATTACATCTTCTAATGACTGTTGTTTCGCTCTATAAAGAAAAGTGTGGGGCAGATTGGCATTTCTGAAGCCATATGTGTGTGTGTGTGTGTGTTGGTTACTATCACCTCTTCCCTGTGAAGCCTCGTCCTATATACTGTAGCTTCTGTATGTTCACACACAAACTACAGCCGTGAGCAGATCTCAGCGCCAGAAGTTGAGCGATTTCATCCAGAGAAACATTTTGTGATCACAGTGGGTCAGTGTTTCAATAAAGCCTCCACAGTTCTTCTCATTCTGTTGTTTCTGTCTCAAGAATGAACATTTCTCTGTGTGTGTGTGTGTGTGTGTGTGTGTGTGTGTGTGTAGGATCTCTTCCCACATCGATTATTTTCAGCATTCTGCAACTCCAGTTAGTCACAACAAATATTTTAGTCTCCTCTCCACATGTTCTTAACATAAATCTAAGATAAATTTATATCAAGTGATTTGAAATATTGATTTACTTTTCATGACATTCTTCTACATTAGCTGGCATTTCTACCCATAGGCGGATTATGACACAATGGGCCCCTGGGCTCAGACATGTAAAAGCCCCCCCCCCCACCTCACAGGATCACTTCACTTTAACACATTATTGAAACATGTGTCTCTCAGTATACATTAGTGACCAACAGGGATTCATAATTCTCTTGAAAACTGAACAAAACGACTAAACTGAGCACAGACAGGACACGATGTCAAGCTCAGCTCACACCCCAGCTACATCAGCTGATCTCAAGCAGCCCAATCAACTGATGGATCAGCTGATAGATCACATGACAAAACTAGAACAAAACAGGCTAATGAACTCCCAGCAAACAAGGTGACATGATGAACAACGCAGCTAGGAGCTAACGTTAGGCTAACTTTAGCTAACGTTAGCTAGAGATGTTAAAGATAACTTTATATTTCTTTCCAGCAAAGTGACAATATGTTGCCTCAAACACAATGTTGACTTACCTTAGAACAGATGTAGACATCATTGTTAATCTTATTCACGTTGAGTTGATGTTGTGGTCTAACGTTACCACACAACTTTATCCAAAGGAGACACTTTTCTGGCTTGAGATGTGGTTTAAAGTGTAAAAACACACCTGGTCGCCCAGCCTCTCAGGATACCTTGTGTCAGAGCTGCATGTACCCCATGCACACCGTCTGACCATTTTTAAACTGCACATCTCAGAAAAAGCTCATAAAACCGAACAAACTGACTTTCTGTGATGCATTTCAATGGACGTCCAGGCAGAGGATGTCACAGTGTATGGGAATGGCTATACGCACTGTGATTGGCTCATCGCGTTTGAGGGCGGGGCTTAGCGATAGGTCAATTAGTGAATCTCATTCAGGGTGTCCTATATAAACTGCTCTGGCCTGCCTCCACACCAGCTCCTCCTTATCAATGTAATTTCTGTTTGTCATTGATGCTGCTCTTTTCTGTTCCTGGGGATCTTTGCTGTTGCTTTCCCTGCCTTAGGCTTTCCATGTAGGCGCATGGAAGGGCAGAGAGGTTTGCTCTATCTGCCTCAGGCTTTCCTCATGTGTACGTGGAAAGCCAGAGAGGCCCCGGAACAGAGCCATACCACCAAATATAATACTGCAAATGGAAATAAAGTTTTCTTTGTCTAAAGTGTTCCTGACTGACCCACATTTCTCAGTAGCGCGAAGTTGATTAATTGACCTAGTTGCACAGTAGTGTCCATAATAATGTCCAAAAGCTCTGAAGTGCAGCAGACTTTTTTCTGCTGAGGTCTGGATAAAAGTTTGTCAGTGACTTCCAGCATCAGACATGGACAAAGAAAGCCGTCCTTTCACGTTGGCATGCTGTGTGGCCAGCCGCCCAGCAGCATCAGGGGGAAACACGGTGGGACAACAATGAAAGCTAAGGCGGTGGAAGTCCGAGTAGGACAGGTGGGAGGGGTGTGACAGGTCCAGCAACCACCGACTGGCTGGCGTTCACTTCCTGTAACCTTCTAAACCCTGTTCTTTTTTCTAAACCTAACCGTGTGTTGTTGAAGGACAAGAAAACCCCCATCAATTCGTGGTGCTTTTATTTTGAAAGAGACTGTATGCAAACTGTACATTTCCTGTAAAAACAGAAGTGTATTTTGAAAACAGACAATGCATGTAACAGGCTGAAGTTGACACGGCGTCCCAGAACGTCAACAACCAACACACCCAGGGTACCTTGGACGCTATATGTGGACGTGGAAAGTCCATGACCAAACGTGGACATGTGACGAGGTCACAGTGAGGATGAGTTTGCAAAACGTTTACATATTTCTGATATGTTTATTTTGTTTGTAGCAGCTTATTTGGTTTACACCTTGTACATAATTAGTTTTCTCCCTTATTATTCCGTCATTATTATATTTCAGAGGATACGGGAAACAGTATCCTGTCTCCTGGGTTTAAACCCGACCCCAACACTGCAGCTAAATGAACACCAAGCTCACCAACACACCATTACAATTCATATATAACAGCTTTAATTATAATCCCCTCAATAGATGGGCTTCTATCTACCAGGGGTGCCAGTGGGGCAGCTCAGGCTTCCATGAATCATTCAGGGTTTCACTCTCATCTTGTTTTCATCATTCTGTGCTTTGCTTTTAATTATTCGGTCTTTCACATGATCTTTTTAATCATTTCACAACGTCTTTATTTTGACGCACATCAAAAACTGAGGTCATTACGTAACAGGCTAATGAAGGATGGATCTGCACAAGGACACCTGTGATATACGTCTTCTTTGCCTCATATGACTCCATTACAACAGCAATGACATTAACTGTGCCGTCGCAGAAAGCTTGTACATTGGAATTGCAGGTTTTCATAAAGATATTACCAGAACGGGCAAAGATATGGCTTTCATACCGCTATCTTACCGCACCACACACACTGCATGCTGCAAGGATACAATCGGAAAATAAAAAACATCTCTTCATCTAACAGTTATGGTGCCCTTGAAATTGTAAAGGGCCATTCGGAGACAAATTAGCAGTTGTAGTCGCTCCGCTGGAACCCCCACTGTGCCAGTCAGCGGCGCTCCCCTCTGATTTAAGATCATGAGCCTTCAGTGTTCAGCCACATCCACATGACAACTCTCTCCATTCATATGCTTTATGGAATCATCACTGTCGCCACCCAGCAAATGAGCACGGCAATATTTAGGACAAATGCCACTGTCGAATGGCCCTGCGAAACAATGCTTTTGAATATTTCATCACTCTGAAAAGCCATATTAAAGCCAGAGGGGGGAGATGACATCCATTTCCTAAAGCTGTGTGGGTGTTGCAGCGCTGTACCTTACAGGGAGGTACCGGGATTAGCAGTCGGCACCGAAGCGCTGCTGTGGCTGATGGGTTGTTTGTGTTGCAGGGTGCAGTTTCCTCAGCGCAGCGAGGTCTGGCTGCCAGAGAGGCTGTGGAGCGCGCTGGCTGTGGCCTCTGCTGACTGGCTTTCTACACAGCGTCTGTGGAGGCAGAGATAAGCAGCCACACACACTTTGTGCACACACACGCTGTTGATGTATGACGTCATGGGTGGATTTTGTGTGTCTGTGCAAGTGTGTGATGTGTTTGGTTCATCTATTTTTACGAGCCAGGGGGCATCTGGGTGAGGTTCCAGCAAGACCTGGAGGCCAAAAGTTCAGAGGAAGGCAGAGGGAGAGGAGCGAGCGGCGGCTTGTGTGGATGAAGGGGATGAAAGACACGTGGGACGACGGTGAAAATGGTGTGAGTCGTGGCACTGAGCTGCCTCAGATGCATCGCAGTTGGTTATTTTCCATTTACTCCCATCACATTTTCATAGAAAACACATCACCGTATTTATTATTAATCCAAACATCTCCCTTCCTCCCACCGGGTCCACTCGCCCTCAAAGCCGTGCGACCCTCCCTTGCCTCGCAGGCCAGCCTCCCTGCGAGGCAGCTCCAGGTAATGGCCTGTGAAATGACTGGGCTTTTGTTGGTCGGGAGGCTCGCTGGAGGCCCGGGCAGCTTATTTATGGAGCTACTGTGGTCTCTCTCCTGGCCTCGACACCTATAAATACACGGGGAAGGTTAGCCTGCTAAAACAAACAATGATGTGAGCGCGGGCCGTCTGAAATAGAATATGCAATTCTGCAGCTCGGCCCTCTATAAAAAGAGCTGCAGTCTATCTTTAGGTGGGAGGAGATTAGATTTAGAAGTGTGGTGTGAATGCTGGTTCAGATCTAGTGATGACTCTGAGACGTAATAGACGGTATTAGACTTTAGACTTTATTGACCTGGACTATACTTGGTGCTCAGCCTCCTCCTCGCAGTGCAGAATGTTTACAGTGAGGTCTGAAGGCGACCACAGTGTGAAAGCAGCTTTAATTTTCTGTTACAATGACGCAATACGGTCAGCCCTTATATTTCATGGAATATTCTTGAAAATCAATCAGGCACAGCTGCAAACGTGCTTCTCGTTTGTATGATTTATATTGTGCTTTTTTTAATTTAAATCTCTACCGAGCGTCCACGGTCCAGAACACATCACCGCCAGGTTGTAGTTGGAAGAGACCCGGTGTCAGAGAAATAGGTGTTGGCAGTCAGGTTCCATATGTTAAACCTGGACAGGTTTCAACACATATACAGCACAGCAGCGCAGGCGAGCCGACGGTGGGAGCCACGGTAGATCTCCATTATGGATATACAAGGGGCTCTTGTTAGTGTCTGGTTTTAGCTGAGCGGAGCTGAGCACACAGCAGACAGGACTGGAGAGCAGCCCAGTCCTGGAGATGGCAAACGTGGTTAAACTGATAAAACTGTCATTACCGTGTTGGAGGCAGCTGGCGAGGTGCAAGGGCGAGAGAGAAAGAGTAAGAGAAAAATAGGAGCGAGAAAGCACACATCCTGTCAGGGTTGCTGGCTTGTAGCTTTTGGTTTAGACCAATATCCTGGGCCAATATTGGCCTGTCAGATACTGGTCAGTCATGGTGCTGATATTAGAGGCTCCTCCCAGACCAAAGCTCGAGAATCTATTTACATATCAGGTCTTAACCAAAGAGCTCTTCCCTGCCAGTAAACATTAAAGATAGATCTGCTTTATTAGAACTGTGATTCCTGTGTTTATAACGTTGGCCATCAGTTTAACTGTCATCATTATTACCCGCCATGTTAACTGCTAGTATCTGGAAATTTTGCAGCATCTCTAAAACAAAAGCAGCCAGTCAGACAGGCTTTAAACAGAGCAGAAGGTTGGCCAAACTTATTTGAAGTGAAAATGAACAAATGATAATCTTATTAACCAAAAAGTCCCTTTAAATTTCCCCTTACAGCTACAGACCGCTATTTTTATGCCTCTTTTTCACCTCTTAGCGACAGTTTCAGGTTGTCTGTCCATACATCTTTTTCTCAAGTTTCCAATATCACAAAAACCGAAGCTTTGATTTACTTTAATTTCACAGATAAGAAACAATAAATTGTGAAGACAATAAAGCCTCCACAAAAATAGCATTTTAAGTCCTGTGTGTGATTTATCCTGGCTTCATATGAGCAGAGGAAATCTCTGCTAGCTGCTAGGCTAATTTATACAATGTAAAATGCCATAGGCTTGTGGTAATAACGTTAGCATGTTGTATTTGTTTGGAAAATGTGTTTAGTATAAGACAGTTGTTTTGTCAGTGAACCTTGTCAGCTCTGTTTCTTTGTTTTTTTTCCTGGTGTGTCACGTTCGATGTCATGGATGGGCTGTAAAACAGGTTAGTAATCAGTAGAAAGCAGCGTTGAGGCCTGTAAAATTGTTATGGTGGTTACTTCTCTGTTACATATTCAGTCCCTTTCTCAAACTTTATGTAGAACAGTTTTTAAGTGCTGCTTGCACAGAGAGGGACGGTATTTTGTGGCGGCCCGTCAAGGGGACTAAACTTGGCACGTCCACTGGGTTGTCATATTTTTATCACTGCCAGTTGGAGCCAAACAGAACTGGAACCCATGAATACTCGGGACTACAACTCATCCTCACTGTGACCTCGTCACATGTCCACGTTTGGTCATGGACTTTCCACGTCCACATGTGGCGTCCAAGGTACCCTGGGTGTGTTGGTTGTTGACGTTCTGGGACGCCGTGTCAACTTCAGCCTGTTACATGCATTGTCCGTTTTCAAAATACACTTCTGTTTTCACAGGAAATGTACAGTTTGATACAGTCTCTTTCAAAATAAAAGCACAGTGTTGGTACAACACTGCAAATTAACGTTTTTCCTTCAACAACAAAAGCACATGCTCACGTTTTGCCAAAACACAAACATGGATAGGTTTAGGTGAGAAAAACACGTGGTTGGATTTAGGAAAAAAGAACAGGGTTTGGCTTTACAATCTTACGAGAGATGAACATTGGGTTCCAGGTGAAGGTCGGCAGTTGTAAGAGCCACCTACCCGCCCTACTAGGTGTTCCACTGCCATTTGACCTGAGAGTGAATACTGATTGTAACCTTGTAAAAGGGGCTAAATCAGCAGTGGTGGAAGAAGTATTCAGATCCCTCACAGTACCTCAGTAAAAGTACTAATACCACTTTAAAAGTACTCCATTACAAGTCCTTAATTTAAAACTTAACGAGTATGTAAATACTGTCAGTAAAATTTAATTAAAATACTTAAAGTATTCAGATTAAAGCTTGTTGGTCCTCATCTTGACTATTTCCATATTTATGTTCATCAATGACATGTTCTTCCTTTTTCTCTTTGACCTTCCTCTGTCACTTAACCAGTCAAACAAAGTTGTCATAGAAAACCTCAGATTTTATTAAAGCTTCAGTGTCAGTGAGGCGTGATGCACCCCGTCATTAGTCACTCTTGAAGTCCAGAGACAGAAATGACAGACAGACAGACAGACGGAGCTGCTGAATCAACTACAGTAGTTTCATGACTTTTAATGGAGCATTTTCTTTCCTCACAGTCTGAAGCTGTTTCACAGGTTTTTCAACTCTGAACAAATGATGAAGGAGCCTCTGAAAAGACCGAAGTTTTTGCTATCAGCAGTTTACGTCCAAAAATATCAGTATCGGCCTTGAAAGCCCGTAGAGGTCAAACCCTCGCAGAGTTAGCTCCTGTAAAATCAAACATGCTGTTCTGCCGTGCTGAGAGGAAAAGGGGAGCAGTGCGAGGGAGGAGGAGGAGGAGGAGGGTTTGGAAGGTGTTATGTTGCAGCGTGGTGCCAGGGGAGCTGTGAGGCTTGGCAAAGAGGTGTGTGTTCACATCCCCAGTTTCCCTACTGCTGCTGGAGAAAGGGGTGGGATGGAGCGCGAGGGGAAGGAGGGTGAGATGAATGGAAAGACAGTAGGCGGGGAGGCTACGGAGACATACGCCAGGGACAATTTACCCATCTATCACTCTCCTGCGTTAATCAAAGGCTAAATGCGTAGACTGGTTGCAGAAAAGTCCGCATCACCCCAGGTTTACCGGGCGCGCATCTCTGAAATGACAACCCCTCAAAACATTTTTCTCCCAGGTGTAAATAAACCGCACTGATCTGTCCTGCTGGGTCTGTACTCTGCAGCTGACCACATGCGGCTGCAGGATGTGAGTAATTCAGTCTGTGCCACTCTGCCCCAAGTGGAAGGATAGCAGTTGCCTGCAAAGATATTCTCTTACAACCACATGAGCGTGCACACCATATTTAGACATTGAAATGATTTAAACCAACTCTGTCTCCTAGAAATTATGAAGTGTTGCACTGCAGGCTGAGTTTCACATCCATGAATCCCACATGTGGTGAGCTGCAGGCAGCAAGAGTACAAGGTTATTAAGGTTACGGGGGGAAACTAGGTTTGGTTAAACAATGGAAAACTAAGCACATCCTGTCTTTTTTCCGTATTTTAACAACATCTTAATTTTTTTCTGACCTTAAACTCACTTTAAAGCTCCAGTGTGAAGGATTTAGGGCAGGGGTGCAGTGGTCATTAAGATTTCATCCATAATACCACTGTTATCGTTTTTTTTTTTTTATTATTATTTCTAAATGACTGATTTTTAGAAAATATACTGATTTTAAAATGAATAAATTCAGAACAGGATTATTATTTATTATTATTTTATATATATATAATGTTTCTAGAGCAGCAACAGCAAAGTCAATAAATAATATTCCTGACATGATAATACTGATTGGCGTTTAGTATTTTAAGGCCCAATCCCAACACCCCCCCGTGGCCCACTACCCTTTGGCCCTCAAAATGAAGCAACGAGGGGTAGGGGTTGAAATCTTTCCCTAGGAATTGGGACACCACTCACTACGTCACCGCATCGGTTGCATTCACGCACACGTAACTATTTTAAACAGGAAGCTGCGAGCCATCTACATTTCCAACCGGCATCTACAATGGAGTCTCCAGCTGAGTTCATCCTACGATCATGTTTGCTGTATTCATCATGCTTCATTTGATGAACAGACGACAGGGGACTTCTGCTAGCTAGCTAACCAGCTAACATTACGAGGCAGCATAGTTATGCTAGCTGGCGTGTTATCGTAACGTGAAAAGTCCGACAATTTTGCAGAACAGGACAGATGACAGACGCCAGATAGTGCGAGCTAGCTAGCTAGTTAACAGGCAACCTGACGACGGTAATGTTAGCTATGTGTGAACTTTTTTTCCGTCTCTTGCTCGGTGGTAGCCATGGCGACGTCCACCCCTCGCTGGCAAGTCAGCATCTGAAATCCGTCGCTCCGAAGGGCTGGTTTCATACCCACCACCCCTCATTATGCCTCCTACCCCTACACGCAAAAAGGAATTGGGACACCACTACCCCTCGTGGGAACACGCAAATGTAGGGTTAGGGCCAAGGAGGGTGTTGGGACGGGCCCTAAATCACTCCTCCTGTCCTCTGTCCTTCTGTCTCTCTGCTGATGTAATCCACTGTGTGCAGGTAACATCAGCGCCGGTAGAGAGAGGAGGGGCTAAATACAAAAGCCAGATATTAGCGGGTGTTAGTGGGTTTTTTGGACGGGGCTTTAGCATCCTTTGGGCTCTGCTCAGGCACCTCACTTCACTGATATCAGTGATGTTTGGTAGATGGGTACCAATGATGTTATGGGCTGTTACAATCACCGGCTGCAGAGGACTCATGTCCTGGACTTCGCACAATCCAGGCAAGTTTACAATATTCCCAGTCAGGATGCTTTTACATTTAAATGGCAAATACTTGAACACATCAACAAGCAGACGCAGACCTTCGTTAACTTTCCCTCAGAGTCATGTTTCTGGTCACCACGTCTTTTAGCCCCTCTGTCTGCTTAGCTGAGAGCTAAACACTTCACCAGCTAGTTGCTAACGTTACCTGGGGTTCGGTGCTGGTCAGGTTGCGCACAGTAGCTTTTCAAGCTGTTTCTTTTCCTGTGAAAACAGCCGCCTGCTCTGTCTCTGCTCTGGAAACGATGCTCATGAGAGGTTTGTGGTTGCAGCACAGAGCTGAGGGGAACTGCAGAGTCAGGTCATGATTATCTGTGGCTTCTTTTCTACAGTTAAATGACCTCTTTCACATCACACGTGCTCTCCTGTGTTAATGTAGAAATATTGATTAAAACTCCTTTAACTAAGTGCTGTGAGTGCTTCAACCTAAAAAACATGAATCATTCCCAGCAGTGGATTTTATTGGGGGGAAAAATGAAAGACGTTGGTAATGAATGTGATTCAGTTTGTGACTGTGCAGGTTTTTTAAGGTGATGCAGCACCAAACAAGTGAGAGACATGACAGAGACGACACGTATGTTGACAGTGTGGAGTGGCATTTTGTGTGTGTGTGTGTGTGTAAGTTGATGAAGTAGTAAAAAAGGGGGATAAGTTAGAGCAAGAGGAACAGGCGAAAGGGGAAGAGTCACGGGTGCAGAGAGATGAAGCAAACTTTAGTTAGTTTAGGAAAAAAAGGAGACAGAAAAATAAATAAATGTAATGATAATTAATGAAATAAAATAATCTCTTGTTGTCAGGAACAAACAGAGGTCGCCTGGTTACATCTAGACAGTTCACACTCTCTGAATTTGGCCCCTTTAAAAACATTTTCTGATTATGAAATTAAAAAAAGAAACTGATGGCGGTGTTGTTTCTTTCAAAAAATGTTTATTGCCGCAAATGAGTGGAGACAAAGTTACTCACACACCAGTGCACCAGGCAAATTCTCCCAAGTACACTGCAAAAAACTGTCTATTTAAGCTTCATAATCAGCTGTAAAACACATGATTCTCTTCGATCCAAACCAACAGTGTGAGCTTAAAGAGATGAAATGAGGTCAGACCTGCAGATGAGACGGCACTCTTGTTGTTGAAGGTTGAACAGAAGCCTGTTGTTTCTTTGAACCAGCCGTCACAAAACTTGAAAGATGTGAAGTGTGACTCTGCCGGGCGTATGCTGTTGATTGGGTGTGTGAAATGGTGTAGGATGTGTCACCTCCAGAGCACCGGCTCAGATGTTATTGACATTTTCAACCAGGACAGGTGCGACCACATGTGGTGACGAATACTCTGTTTCTGTGTTCTGTGGTAAAACACCAAACATATAAATATATTTACAATTTATTATCAGGAGGGAACTTTTTTCTAGTCCAACTATTTCTGTCATTAAAAATATAATTAGGTACACCAGTGTGGTAGAAACAAGAAAGAAAATGATTTTATGACAACACTTGTTAAGATGAATTTTTTTACAGTGGACTTGTGTACAAAAACATGCTGCAAACAAACAGATGCTGAAGCAGAGATTCAACCCGACGCCCGGAGGCTCCCATTACTGCAGTGTGGAGTCAGCTGAGGTCATTAGGATGATTTTATGAATACAGACTATTTCAGATGAAGTATTCATGACAAGGCTGCGGTCGGACCGGTGATTAGTCCAAGATCTCTTTGTTGGAACGTTTAATTAGTCTCCCACATAATGCGCAGAGCTAATACTGCTTTTTAAACACAAAAGAAATAAAAGGCATTGATCGTGAGCGATCAATAGAGCGTTGCCCCGGGGTCTCAGCGTTTGAACATTCATGAACATTTGAGCATTGTAGTTGTAAATTGCTGTTCTTCGGCCCCCCTCTCCTGTGTGCTGTGGGAGAAGCAGGAGCGGCAGAGGGTGAGGGGTGAGCTAAGGTGAGGCGAGGAGGGGGAAGCAGGGTGATGACACCAGAGTGAAACTGAAGGTGTTGGTGTGGAGGACTGGCGCTCTGTGGTTTGGGATTGCTGCTGATGTTGAGTGTGATCCGTCTGTCACTTCGACTCACTGTCAGCAGTGTTTGCCCCCGATAGATGCCTCACCTGCTGCTGGGATCTGGCCCGCGGCGTGGTGAGAAGTGGCACACACACTTTGGTGTCATGTTGGCCAGGGCTGGCTTTTTTGGCTGCGGGCAACACGGGCCACGCCCACTGTTACATTCATGACCAAAATGTTGGAATTACTGCGCTGGTTGCCAGTGTGTGTGTGTGTGTGTGTGTGTGTGTGTGTGTGTGTGTGTGTGTGTGTGTGTGTAACATTACTCTGCTGCCCAGCCGCCCTCGTGCACATGAAAGGATGTTGTCCAATTTAAATGCAAATTTCCTCGTAGCAGGAGACTCAGTGTTTGGCTAACGTTAGCCTGACAGTGCAGATTAATATACAGTTGGTTTGATTATTCATTTTTTGATAGATTTTGTTTTTAATTTGATGGTTTTCATTACTGACTGCTACGGAGTCCTGCGAGGGTCAGAGGGAACACAAACAAAACTGCAAAAAATAATTAATAATTAAATTTGGTCAAATTTACAGGACACAGTGTTAAACATGCTCCTCACTTGATCGTGGACAGTCACTCTTGACCTCTGGAAACTACATCTGTTGTGAAATATTCTCAGTCAGACTCAAGGTTCACTCTTGTGGAGCTCTTTACAGAGGTTGTACTCAGGTTGCACCAGGGATAGAAATCGTATGTCTCTGAACTCGTAAGTTCCTTTTATCAGTGGCATTGTGTCTGTCTGACAGTTCAGACTCATCCTGCTGAGCTGCTGGAAACTTGCAACAAGAAGGAAACTGCTAACATTTGTATGTGCGGCCCATGAGGGTCGTAAATGGCCTGAAAAATGGCACTATATGGGATTATCTACGGGCAGTGTTGGGCTTGTTATTCTAAATTACTTATTATTTGTTATTCTTTTCAAAAGTAATAACACTACTTTACTTATTACTCCCTGCCAACAGTAGTTTGTTACACTACTTGTTATGTTACATTTCTGTTACACTCCATAAAACTGGGAACTGCGTATCTCCCCAAACTCAGATGTGTCTCTGTGTGAATGTCAGGGTGATCATCGCTAAGTGTGGCTAAGGCTAGACAGCTTCTCTTTACCTGGGGTCTTCTGTTGCCTGCGAGCGGTATTTTCCCAAATATCTGCCTGAAAGACACTGAGTTACTGATGGAGCAACATTTCATCCACCACATATCCAACCACAAGCTTCATCACGTCTCTGTGTCTGCAGCTGTCCACGATCAAAATCCAGTTTGGGTTGTTCAGCCAGTGTAGACCTGCACAGCCAAGGAGGGCTCACCTTTGGTGGGGTGTATTTCCTGGAGCTTCAAGTTGTTGTGTTGTCAGGCGTAGTAGCCGAGGTGTTTCAGAGTGGCGGAGGTTTGAGGACGTGTTTTTCGCAGTGGAAAGAGTTTTAGTCCGACTGTCTGCAGCAGCAGAGTTCTGGTCATCTTTCCTCCTGACAGAATTAGTGTAATGTGAATATTTACAGCTGCTGAGGTCACATTTCCAACTAACTTTCTGCTTTATGACGTGCACGCTCAGTACGACGATTACTAAAATGAGTGTGCTAATGTGACTGTTGAAGTCAGTAGTGGTGTGACAACAGAAGTAACGAGTAGTTTGGTTTTGGAGTAACTCTAATATTATTACTGGAGTCTCATTAGTAATTAGTTACACTAGTCGTTACTGGAAAAAATGCAGTTTTGCTAGGGTTACGTGTTTATCAAGTGAGTATGGGCCCAAAATGGACGTCTTATCTGGCGTATCTTTGGTAAACCCACCTATATGGGCAGCTGGCATGGGGCCAATGTGGAACCCATGGACAATCCAATCACGACCCAAATTGACCCCACATACAGTACAAGGAAAGAGAAATACAGTTCGAACAAGGACAATAAAGCTGAATAAGGGTGAACACAAACATAACCATGTAGTCAACAATGTCGCAGTGAAACTGTACGCAGTGATACAATAGTGTGATGGAGCAAAGTGCAAAGGGTGTTAGAATAAATATGGGAGTGTTGGTGTAACAGGATCTTTTCAGGATGTTTATCAGTAAAGTGTAACTACACTGCAGACTGGATTCCCTACTCACAGTGACAGACAGAGTGACGGATGACTCATGAACAGATCCGCTGTGTGTGTGTGTGCAGTGCACATCGGCAGCTCTGTGTTTTATATACATCTGGTGTATGAAATGTTTGTACCGTCACTGTGCAACATTTTTATCAAGACATCTGTCGTCCTCATCCAGGAGCCGCCTCACCGTCACATGATAGACTACGTCACACTGAGAGCACAACAACTGGAGTCAAATCCCGTACATGTGCACACACTTACATACTCAGCCATTAGAGCTGCGCCTGGAATGTAGAGCAGCACTGAGCTTCATGATCAAACACAAACAAAGTCGCTCTCAATAAACAATCGAGAGACTTCTATGAGGAACTGATGATGGCCAGTGTTGGGAAAGATACTTTGAAAACACAGCTTTGCAAGCTACCAATTACTTTACATTGGAAGAAGCTGGACTACAGCGAAGCTGCGTGAGGATTGATTCATTGCGGAAACGGGAAACAAAAAGCGTACCAAAGTGAACTGCACTGTCCCATTCTGCTCTGTGGAAACAGGGCGTGAACAGCACAAACTGGGTGCTCATTAGCAGTAGCATCAGGTGGTTATGCTAATGCTAACTTGACTTGGTGTCACTTTGTGTTGCTCTTTTGGAGCCGACATAATGCACTGTAATGTTGTAAAGGCTTGCTGCAGACAGAGAAAACAGCAGGCGAGATTGAAACAAGGCGTCATTACAGTGCTCCCTCGGTAGCCTACGTAGCGCCCCAGTGCTGCAGTTGATGCTGTTTATTAAGGCCTAGACAGCTTGATATGGAGCGGAGAGAAAAGAGTACCGACAGTTTGTAAGAAGAGTCAGTGCACACGGAAAAGTCAGTGAACCTTGTGAGCTGTAATGGAGCCGAATTTTGTAACGTTACCTTTGTTAAATGTTGCTGTTGTTCCTGGCTTCATATGAGTAGAGTGCTAATAATGTTAGCATGTTGTATTTGTGGAGATAAAGACAAGTGTTTGTCTGTGAATGCTGCGAGTTATAGTGAAGCTGATTTGTGTACTTGTGTTTGAAACTGTCTCTATTAAGCCATGTTTAATGTGTGTTTAATGTGTGTTTTCTCTGTTTAATGTGCGTTTTCTGTGTTTAACGTGTGTTTAATGTGTGTTTTCTGTGTTTTCTGTGTTTAATGTGTGTTTAATGTGCGTTTTCTGTGTTTAATGTGTGTTTCATGTGTGTTTTGAATCAACTAAACTTTACAGCACTTCACAGAAACTCCGTCACCACCCAGTGTTTTGGCGGTGCAACTGCAGAGTGACACAGACACACCACTGCACAAGTATAAATGCTCATAACGTGCGTAGCTTCTCTGTAGAGCTGACACACAAGCATAAATCCACCTTAAAAGTACAAATGTAACATGTCTGTGGTTTGCAGAAATGTACAATGCCAACATTTCTTCTTGTGATTGAGTTGCAGTAGTGATTAAGTAATGTTAAACGTAGCGTCACATTTGAATAAAGAGTGTAGAGGAGATCAGACTGTTTTCAGATGCAGGTTTGATACATTCTGCATTTTTTCAGTCAAACCAATCGAAGGTCGAAGTTAATATTTCGAGATCAAGATCACTTACACTATACTTATTTTCTGAGCTGGGTGATCCTGTAGAAATGCCACAGCTGAACTGCGTCTCCTTCCTCTGCTGATTACATCCAGAGTCCAGGTGCTGACTGTGTGATGAGCTGCTGCCTCAGTAAATAAGGAGCTAAATACACACACAGTGAGAACCACAGTGCACATTTGCACCTCGCCATTTTTAAAAAAAAAAATGCAGCCCTCAGTATTTTTAGGCACCAGAACACAACTGATAGCCGGCTGTACTCGCCACAACATCCTGTAAGGTCACTTCCTGCTGCAACATTAGCTTAACACCTATTTAAGAGCACAAACGGCTCATTTAAAGTGATGAAGATTTCAGATTCCCCCTGCAGAGTTTTAGAGTCTGCTGCTCCAAAGTCTGACAAAAGTTCTGCTGGGTGTTTGATGCTGCTTTGACTGATTTGGCATCCCGGTCCTCTCCTAATGATGATGTTTTACAATTAGCTGTGAAAACTGTGCGAATGTTTTCCCCTCGTCTTGGCAACTGTTCTCTTTGGCAAAGTGCACTATGTTTAGAGAGTGTGTGTTCTCGGCCAAATCAACATTTATGATAGACTATCCCAGATGGGATGTTGCAGATGGTCGCATGATCTGGCCTCTACTGGGACAGTTTCAGTCCTACCCAAACAGTGTGCAATAATCATTTGTGAAAAATATTAGTCTTCACATGGAAGTGTTTGTGTGTGTGTGTGTGTGTGTGTGTGTGTTGTATTGTTTCGAGCCTCCTCTGCAATCAATAACGATAATACAACTGTGAGTTTCTGAGACAATCAGGTGTTTTCTTACTTTCCTGTGCCAGAAATACTGTCAGCTTCAGACTCACACATCCTGTATCACTTCTCCTCTGCACCATCTTCATGCAACACAGTTATAATTGCACACACACATGCACGCACACACGCACGCACAGACAGAATCATTCATATCCGTTCAGACGTTTACTGCAGCTGTTATGTTTGTGGCACAGCCTAACTGCAGCGTTAATCATTTCTGCATGGTGGAGAAATCCGCCCATCCCTCTCACCCATCTCACAATTAATCCACATCCTCCACGCTTGGAAGGGTTAACACCGCGAGACGACAAATTATTCCCAACCGTCCAGGAACCCGTGTAAGTGCCTCTCCGCCGCCACACGGATTGATCGATTGCTTTGTTTATCAGTCATAAAACTATTAACAATCAATCTTTTTTAGCCCCTTTTCTTCCGTCTCTCTTCCCGGAGCAGTTTTGTATATGGATGATTATACATTCATTAATGCACGGCTAGTTGTGCGTTAGTCAAATGATCCATGTGCGACTGGGATGCAGTGAACACAGATTACTGCACAGATGCCCATTGAGGAATCTTTTAATTAACAGCATGGTTTACGTCTCAGAGAGGACCTCTTTGTGTCGGGGGGGAGCGATGGAGACTCGGAGTGAAGGATGGAGATGGAGATGGAGGAGTGAGGGAGGGGGTGACCCAATTCTCAAGGGAGCTGATTGAACATGACAGCAATAAAAATAAAATGCTGAGACCTTATGCGGGAGCTGTAACAGGATCTGTTCAGCAGAAGTTCAGCGTGACCCTGCCGGGGTCAGACACCATCTTTGATTTTTTTTTTTTTTTGAACTGCAGCTTTAGCTTGGAGCCACGGCTCTGCTCTGTGGATCGACTCCAAGTTTCAATCTGTTGCATAATGTGTCAGCACACTGCGGCGAGGAGAGAAAAAACACTTGTTGTTTTTGTCTGTGTACTTCAGCTCTTTGCATCTTTGAAGGACATGCGCTCGGATTGTTGTTTCTTCAGTATGTACACGCTGGCTGTCCATCCTCCTGCTGCCCGAACCTCCACTGGCATTGAATAATACATCCAGACATGCTGTCAGAGATCAGTTGACCCTGAAACTATTGGATTTCACATTAAAAGCCCCAGCGCCGCAGATGAGTGCAGAGTTCTGCAGACAGTTTTGTTAATCTATGCTCAGACCTTGCCTGAGGGTGCGCGGTGGTGAGGTAAACGTGGCTTGAGTTATGGCACATATATCCATCCAATTACTGAACTTCAGTGTTTTGACCGGGCAAATGAAAGACGAGGGATCCTGAAAACACACACACACACACACACACACACAAACACACTCGTGAGTGCTCAGGGCAGTGTTTTGTGTACTTTTTTAAAAGATGAGGCCAAACAGCACCAAGGCTAGCATGGAGCTGGCAATAGCCTGGGGTTTAAACTTTTATTTACTTTTATTAAAGCGAGCATCACCCCACAGTCTGTACGCACCGTTGACTAACAGCTCACACCCGGTAATCCCTCCCTACCCGCTTGGAAGCTCTTATAACCGTGTCCTTATTGGAGACTGTGTTCCTTTGGATAGCATCAATTATTGACACTAATGCTCAAGTCTTTGCCTCAGCCAGAGTGTCATAATCACTGGGCGCAGATAGAAATAAAAGATTCATCAGTGTGGTGTTGTACTGATGAAAAGCGTTCTTATTGAAGGTAGCATGCCAAGGCTCTGTTTAGGAAGAACAGATGAGCCAAAGAGAGACAGAGACACAGAGCGTGTGTGTCTGTGTGTGTGTCTGTGTGTATTCCAGTAGGGATTAGATAACATGAGTTCATCAGGTTTACTGTTATGTTTCCTCCCTGAGGCGGATGTGCTGGCATTTGTGTCTGTGGATGACTCTCTCACACACACACACACACACACACACACACACACACACACACACACACACACACTCTAACCTCACTTAACCAGCTGACCTCCCTCCCTCTGCCGTCAGCTCAGCAGCAAAGACACAACAAATAACATGTAATGTCATTTGCCATCCCTCCTCCTCTCTTCTTCTTCTGCTCGTCTGTTAACAGTGTAAATTGAGGTAAATGTAATCTGGAGGCTCGTGTGCCGCCGCTGCAGATGATGATCTACGACCGCTGCCGTCCTGGATCGGTGATGTTTGTTTCTGGTGCGATTACCCTGCAGTCCTGGTTTGAAGCAACTTCACTTAAGCTGCCTCGACTGCGTCTTAATGTCGCCTTGGTCGGAGGCATGACGTGTTCGGGTTGTCTGCCTGCACGTATGTTCATCCCTCCTTACGTTTCTGTCTCATTCTTGTGAATGCGACATCTCAGGAACACCTCAGATGTGGCACAAATGTCAACTCGGACTTAACGATAAAGTGACTTGATTTTGGTGGTCACAGGTCAAGGTCACTGTGACATTGACATTCTTTTATAACTGAAGAACAACTTTTGGGAGTTTTTTCAAATTTGACACAAACGTCCCTTTGGCCTCACTGATGAAGTGATTAGAATATGGGGGTCAAAGGTCAAGGTCACTGTGACATAACACAATATGGAATACCTTTGCTAATTATGACAGAATTTCACCCCAGAAAAATGAAGTGATGGCATTTTATATATTAAAGGTCAAAGGTCAACTTCACTGTGACATCATATCATGTTCTACAAAGACACTTTTCTAGCCATTATTCAGCATCACATCTCAGTAACGCCTTGAGGAAATTTCTTCAAATTGGCACAAACATCCATGTGGACTCAACGATGAAGTGATTGACTTCAGTGGTGAAAAGTCAAAGGTCACTGTGACCTTGCATCTGTCCTCATTCTTATGAACATAATATCTCAAGAAGGCTTTGAGGGAATTTCCTCAGATTTGGCACAAACACCTACTTGGACTCAGCTGATTCGATTTTGGTGGTCACAGGTTGAGGTCACTCTTGCATCCATCTCATTCTCTTGCACGCAATAACTCAAAAAAACAACTTGAAGGAATTTCTTCAAATTTGGCACAAACATCCACTTAGATTCAGTGGTCAAAGGTCAAGGTTGCTGTGGCCTTGCATACATCTCATTCTTATGAATACAATATCTCAACAAGGCCTTGAGGGAATTTCTTCAGATTTGGCACAAGCGTCCACTTGAACTCAACAATTAAGTGATTGGATTTTGGTGGTCACAAGTCAAGGTCACTGTGACCTTGGATCCATCTCATTCTCGCTAATGCAGTCTCTCAAGAACACCTTGAGGGAATTCTTCAAATTGGGCACAAACGTCCACTTGAACTCAATGACAAACTGTTAGGATTTTGGTGGTCAAAGGTCAAGGTTGCTATAACAGGGTCTGTTGCATTCTCATGAATGCGATGCCTAGAGAAAAACTTGAAGAAGTTTCCTCAAATTTGGCACAAATGGTTGCTTTGACTCAAGAATAACCAGATTAGAAGAGGGTGGTCAAAGGTCAAAAGTCACCGTGACCTTACAAAATATGGGTTTGACTGTAGCTCAAGAATTCATATGCTAATTATGACAAAACTTGTGACAGGCTAAAATAATGAAGTGATGACATTTTATATCCAAAAGGTCAAAGGTCAACTTCACTGTGACATCATCATGATCTGCAGAAACCACTTTTCTGCCTCTAATTTAACGTTGAAGGAGAGACGGAGAGACAGTGAATGGGTGACACTAATCGTGTGTGTTCACCTTGAAACAATAAAGATCTGTGTCTGACGCCTTCGTGTTTTCACAGACATAAAAACTCTAAGTGCAACTTGACTGGTTCCAGAGACACACAGCTGTGAGGCGGTAATTGTAGTTCTTATTTGCGTCGTGTCATCGGGAAGAAAGACGGGCAAAGTGATAGAGATTAAAAAACAAGACAGAAAGGCAAAGGAGAGCAGGGATGGTGAGTTTGGTGAGAATCACAGAGCGTGGAATAAAAGCTGGAGAGAGCGTCGAGCAGGCGTGTTCTTCTTCTGGCAGCAGACAAGCTGGTAATTAAAAGTATGGGAAACTCCTGTGAGGGATACGCACAGATCTGACGATTCAGAGAGAGGGATCAACAAATGTTATTGGACCGTATGGAATATTTAGCGCGCACGGCTGCTTCTGATGCTGATTCAATCATCTGTTTCTTTTTGTTTTCACTCCCCTCATCTCTTATGCTTTCTGATTTGTTTGCAGCTAAAGGCTGTCCCTCTGTTTCGACTCTGTTACATTTTCCTCCTTAAAAACTTTATCAGAAAATAATCACACAACTTTCCTCGCCTCTCAGAACCTCACAGCTCAGTGTGAACCTGTCTCGCTGCCGCCGTTTACCGCTCTGACTTCTGACTCGTGCGAGGCTAAAGTGTGTTGCAATAAGGGAGAGCTACAGTGAATGGTGGCAGCTAAAGAGGTGCAGGGCTTAGCCGATCAGTAAGACACAAACTCCTCACACCAGCGAGATTTCAGCCCCAGCTTAAAGGCTTCGGGGGAATGGATTTGGACGAACATCACATGAAATTGCTTCTTCAAAGTCTCCTTATCTAGGCACGGGGAAAATCTCAAAATGGTTTTGCAAGTGGTTTTACCGCTAAAAAACATGCAATCACGTTTCACACTTTTAAATTACATACTTAGCTATTTTCTTTAGCAGGGCAGAGGGTCAAGTGCTTAAAGATTTGTCCCCTTTCAGTCTCTTTCATAAAGGTGCAGTATGCGTGTTATCTTACTTTTACAGCCAGACGACTGCCCATTCTAAAAATGCATATTTCTGGCAGATGAATACTGATGAGCGTTACAGACATACATGAACACACACACACATGTACACACACACACACACACACACACACACGTATGGTGGTGTAGTCCCTGTGTGATTGAAATTGTGCAGAAAAACAAACCCTGAAAGGGATGATGGGACTCAGTTCCCATCTGAGAGACTTAAACTTGACTAATCTGATAAGTAGAGCGCTGGAACCAGCACTGTAAGCTGACTGTTGTTTGTTCACCTGAAATATGGGACATCAGCAGTATTTATAGTTAAAGCCACGATTTCTGCGTGCTTGACAGTCCCGTCTCCCGAAGGATGCCAGACATGCTCACATATGGAGAAATGGAGTCACACATGCAGTTCATGTGATGAAATTGAGAAATGAAGTCATGCGTCGCTGTTGCAGCAGCAACCACAGGGGACGTCTTCATCCTCATTACAGGTGTGATGGTCATGTGGCTACGTATGTCACACTGGCATCATCACAGGCGCTATTATCAAGGTGGTGATTGGCCTCATGGGTAAGAGTGATTTTACACATCACACATCCTAACAACTGAACAGTGTGGAAGAAATGTTTCATGAAAAGGTAAATCCTACTGAGTAGGAAAAGTATTTTGATCATCAGTCTGATGTTGAATGTCAGATTTAAGCCCCTGTGTAGCTGGATGTGACGGCGGTCCTGTTACATAAGGACTCTGGTGTTTAAAAGGGGTCGTGGGAACATCCAGCGAAGTCCGGCCGTGAAGATTTTCATCCATCCAGGTCAGAGCTGTTTCACAAATTATCGGCCACAGGCAGACCCACAGGCAGTTTCACAACATTTCACACCTGACAGTATTTCATGGGGCCACAGTTTCATAAGCGCCTCGTGACCTTAATGACTCACATGTGGCTTCAGCCAAACTCTCATGCGACGTCACAGTGTTGATAACAATCACAGACTCCCCATCGGTCTGTAAAGCCTCCAACAATCAACAACACCAAGCTGCACGTGTGGTTTTCTTTTCTTAGTACTTGTGCATATGAAGCAACGTCCAGAACACCAGCCCGAACCCAGTGAAGTTGAAAAGTACTCCACCAGTTTAGAGCCCTCTTGCTGTGTGAGGCGACAGTGCTAACCACTGTAACACCGTGCCACCAGTGAGAATTGATATACCAAAATCAAAATGAAAACTTGTAATAATAAAAGCTTGTGTGTGTGTGCTAACTCAGCTTCATCTACTTTTTCCATCAATGCATAGATCAAGGCAAAATATTACAATCTCAGCTGCTTTTTATAATCTTTTAAAATAGATATGATAAAACTGACTGTGTTAGACCATGGATACAAACAGTTAGCCTAACATCAAGACTTCATAGTCGAATTAATAGTTTAAGAGAAGGTTTTGAATCGAGGTTGATGAACGTTTGTCGGCCGTTCTGTTAACATCAATCACTGTAGTCTTTTGCAGGCTGTTTAGAAACTTTGTGAAAATCATTTTTATCCTCTGCTGTCGATGCTGGAGTTAAGGCCATGTTTACACGAAAACAGAATCCTTTCTCATTTTAGTTTTGAAAAAAGTTCCACGCTTAGACAACAATGTTTTGATAACAATTGCCGAGCACACAGATTCACAAAAATGACCAAAAACGCTGCAGTATACATGCCAGGCCAGTAGTTGGCGGTGTGATGCTTATGCTTCCTTCTACAGAGCGGCGATGTATAAACAAACAAAATGGCAACCGCACGAACGTTTGTCTGAACAGACAACGACGTGGAGTTGCTACAGTAAAACTACACTGTGATGGGGAAGCGTTGATAAATTCAACAGGGTGAGCAGCACAAGCAGAGCTCAGGAGGCCGCCATTGTTGTTGTGATGGTCGACTTTCTCGCGCATGCCTAGTGACTGGAACCGTAATGAGCATGTGCGAAAAGTCTCCGTTTTCAGAGGAACTGCATATTGCAAGTTTACATAACAATGGAGTCAGTGCCGTTTCCAAAAAATTGCACTCTGGAACCCGCTTTCAAAACGTTGCATTTTCAGGCACCCAAACGCCGCTGTCGTGTAAACGATCGGCCAAAACGCAACTTAAGTTTAGCGTTTTTAGTTGAAATCGTTGTTGTATAAATGGGACCTAAGTTAAGATTAAATTTCTGGTGTAGGCGGTCCAGTCTGGTGTGTGAGCTTAAACCGGTTTTATTTAATGCAGTTCAGCTGAAATTTAAAAGTAGCCTACATGAGCAACCTGTGCTGATGGCGTCACAGCGTAGCAGTTAGATTAACATAACAATATGTTTATTAATGAACAAATGGAGCCAGCTGTCAGCAGCGTGAAGGAGCTCAAACTTCAGTAGCAGAGCAGTAAACGCTGTGTTAGTTCACTAGAAAGTTCATGTGATTTTTGGGGTGGCAAGATGAGACATGACAGTTTGATGCTCAAGAAAACTAAAACTGTACCAATGCCAACAATTTGGATTATCAAGCATCGTTTTGAGCTAAACTTTCATTGGACGCTGCGTTTCTATCAGCTGATTCATGGAGTTAAAATAAGGACTTATCGATTCCTTCTTATGTCATTACAGAAACCTAAAGACAGCAGCAGCTGGATGAAGAGAGATCACCAGGGAGCTGGAGGTTTCTGGTAAGCTACATGACTATGGCTAATAACACGCTGAGCTGCATGTTGTTGACTATGTTTGGTGTTATTTCCAGTAAATATCACAACATACAACATGGCTCCTCTTTGAAAAAGTAACGTTCCAAATGTGTCTCCAGTATGATCTCGAGCACACAGCTGGTAGCTGAGTGGTTTGTTTACATGACACAACACAAGTGCAGAGTTGGATGGATTAAATATGGACAGAGAGCTGAAGTGTTACGTGACAATACACGATAGTCAGACGCTCGGTCTGTTAAGACATGGCGGCCATGGTGGGACACTTGGTAAAATTCGGTTTACCTTTCCGATCCAGTGTTTGGCTTGTGGTCAAATTAGTTTGAACTTTGCCTTCTTCCACTTCCGGAGCGCACAGTGTAAAAGCCTCGATGCAGCCCCACTACCGACGCCTGAATCTCTGCTGTCAGTCAGAGACTAACTAATGGAAAACAGTTTCTGTGGTGGTTATGGCATTAAGATATACCTGAACATTAGACACATTGACATATAGACCTGAGACCAGTGGCAGTAAAACAAGACGCTACCCAACAAGATGAGTGTAATTCGGACTTGTTCCCTGAGTGGACCTGTGGAGACCTGGAAAGTCCAAAAACCCAAAGCGCTACACTGATACTGTACAGTAATGAAATGATAAGACGAAGGTGAGGAGAATTTGAAATGGAGTTTATATGATAAATTATAAAAATGATCAGTCTGACAGAACTGAAGTATCCCATCTATCACAAACTGTATATCTTAAGATACAGTATGCAGACGGTGATTTATTAGCACCAGTCTCTGTTACACACACCAGGCCTCTCAGACAGCGTTTGGCCAGACGATGTTCGGTCATCTTAAACTTAGCACTTATTGATCCTGGCTGACTGGACCGATGCCCATGGGCCCCGAAGCCAAAACACCCTGCAGCAGTTGAATTTTCAGAGCTGAATACAGACAGTGAAGAGACGTTCTGCTGAGAAGCTCCAAAGAAGAAATCAGGGGCTTGTGCCTAAATTACAGGGCATCCTGATTAACAACACTTTTTCCTTCTTAATCAAGCGAATATCAAAAATCCTGCTCGCCATTTGGACTCTTACCATAACTACTGTCATTGGATGATCTAACATCCTAGATATAATTGACCTAAACAATATCAGTTCCATTTTGAGACCATTTTATGCCACTGGTGTAATGATAATATTATAGCATCATGATGCACCTTTCAAAGAGCAATGAACTTTTAATTCTTAGACATTGGGATTGGAGAATGAAAAAAAATGCTTAACATATTTTTAAAGTTAATCAACACCTGTTCATATGCAAAGGGAAGTGTCAATATCATAGCACCTTTACAGGAGAGCCCAGAAATGTTCAGTTTGAGATCTGACATTTTGCCAACAAAAACAAGTGATGCCTCTTGCAGTTAACAGCTAAGCCTAGCGATGCTCCCATAGATTTCTAATAATGCCCTATTTGTTCCTGTGGAGTTGCTCTCCTGGCACATACCCCTCAAAAAGTTCCTGCTCATAATCATAATAGAAACAGTCATAATCGACCTTGTTTGCAGTTCGATGTGTCCTGTCAATAGTTTTACAGACGTCTCTTTTAAGTAGGAAGTCTATGGAGAAAACGCCTTTTGGGCCGCAGGGTTTTTTTTCCTTGCAGTACCGCAGGTGGCCACTGGGGAAAACTGGTTGCAAGGCTCAGCAGCGTTCCTGCAGGCCTGTGAATCACTATTTAATTTTTCAAAAAATATGACAATAATTCTTCAGGGAGTGCAGTTAGTTACAGTGTGGGCCCCATGATTACTGCGACAGTTTGTCGGATCATCACAAAGGGGCGGGGCTTAGTGAACTCGCTCTCATCTGGCACTAAACTCCATTAAACTCTCCCCGTCCGTCCTTAGTACTTGTTTACTTTTCATGTTGTTTATCTCCGTCTCAGCGTTACTGCACCGTTCACTTTTTCAATTTCCATCTTTAACCTCTGTGTTTACTGTCTCTTCAAAATAAAAGCACGTCAGTGTTTACAGGAAATAGCAAAATAAATTGCATACATTGCTAGTGTGAGTTTAACAGCTGCTGAACATTTGGGTCATTTACACAGTTATGTTTCAGCCATGATGGCTGTAGCTGCTTATACACACAGGCACCATAACACACTTCTTCTTTTGGGTCACTTGTATTTCCAGGACAGAGCCACCACACAGAGCTCCAACAGGACATGTACACACTTTAAAGATCTGGTTGTAGTCCTTATTGTGAAATAGGAACCAGAGGCTGAACGAGGCAAACTGACATTTCATGTATGAAGATGAGATATGAGATATGAGATATGAACATGATGAAGTTGTTAGATTCTTGCAGCATGTCTGACACAGCTTCAGTCACCACTGAGTCGCAGCTTTGGTGTGGCTGCACAGAGAGCAGCAGCAGTGATTACAGAGAGAAGGAGGCTAATCCAGGGAGGATCTGGTTACTATCACATCATTCACTCCATCTAACAGCAGGACTCTCTCTCTCTCTCTCTCTCTCTCTCTCTCTCTCTCTCTCTCTCTCTCTCTCTCTCTCTCTCTGTGGTTATATATGTATCACAGATTCAGATACAACATGACTCACCACTCCTCCGCCGTCCTCTGCTCTTCAACTCTTTTCATCCTAAACTGGTGAGCTCCAATGATTCTTAAAAAAATATAAAGACAGAAAATAAAGAGACACAGAAGAAAAAAAAAATGCATTTTGATAAACACACACTAACAGTCGCTCAGACACAACAACACACACACACACAAACACACTCCAGGGTGTAGCCCTCCCATTGGCTTAACATGTTGAATAACCTGTGTTGCATAACTGAGGTCAGATATAAAAAGAGGCACATCATCCCCTAAGACACACACTCACTCACTCATTTCATGCTCTATGTGGGTCACAGAGTGCGAGAGAAATAATAACACAGAAGTCATTTTAGATTACATAGCTGAGATCAATAGCCCTCACTGTCTGAGCATGAAAGCTTCATTTTGCACTGAAAAGGGCCGATTGTGGACGGGATTGACTGTTTTATGGCATGATGATGATGCGTCCCACACACACACACACACACACTGTACTGCACAGCATACATCATGGAGACACAGTCATCAAGTAGTGGAGAGGAGAACAGAAGACGTTTAGACTGTTAAACAGGACACAGACACACTTCATACAGACAATCACACCGAGGCATGAAAATACATTTACACTGACAAAAGGGTGTTGATAAAAGTTCAACATCGGGTCCATGATATAATATGTATCGTTTGGTCACATGAGGAAGGCGCACACATTTATAACACACGTTAGGCACACAAGACATTAAAGGAATAACTTGAGGAGAGTTAGAGGAAAAGATCAGAACTACTGATCGAGAAAGGTTGGTCAGAATTTAAGAAACGTTATGATCTCATTTTATTTCTTTAGCCCTGTTTCCACCAGCAGTGAGCCTTCAGACATGGTACCTAGACCCTCGGTGTGTTCAGACAGTCCTCTTAAATGTGGGCGGGGTTGTTGTCACTCACTGCTCCGTCCAGCACTCGCTGTATTTCCTCATCAGCGGTGACACAGATGGAAGTCTGCACCTGGTTTATCGTCCACAGAACGAGGCTGCACGCCCACATTTTCACAACAAAATAGAACAGGCTGCAGTGAGAGTCTCTCTCCATGGGATATTTAAAAATAGCAGCTTTGTGCATTTAGTCCTTCTCAGGCAAGCTCAGGGGTTTAGTGTTGCTGTAGCCCACAGGAAGTGAGGATTAGAATATATGACCTTCACATAATCCGCTCCAAATTAATCTATATTTTTAAAGTCATTACTAAAAGTGTGTGTCATATAAAAACTAAAGTGATGCTCAAAGTTGTCACAGTGAAATTTAAGGTGTGCTGATGGATTCACGTCATCAACTCATGCATTGAGTAACATTACAAGTTAACGTTCCACCTTAAAAGTTGCCGGCAGTCGGCCCAGTGAATGAAGTTATTTTTTCTCAGACTCCAGCTGCTCAACTCCAGTTAGTTTGCCCCCTCAGTGCGGTTCATTGTGCAGGTGTGAACTCACCAAAACAACCGGACTGAGACCTTCTTGAAGAGGTGGTCTCAGTCCGGTTCCAAAGGAACTCTGGTGCGGTTGGTTTGTGGTGAGAAGGTGTTCGACCTGGATGTGAAGCAACTGCAGTCACATGACACATTGTTTGGGTTAAACATGAGCATGTTACAGTCCTGGAGGATTATTAATGTGCACCTCCTCCTGTACTGCCTTAATATGGCCACGAAAAAGTGCCCACATTTATAACACATATGTAAAGCACACAGCACAAAGAGATTAAAGGAATAACTCAACTTTTTGGACTTGAGGAGAGTTAGAGGAAAGGACTGTCTGTCCATCCTTCCATCTAACTGTATTTTGATAAAGAAAGTAAAATGTCAGACTGCTCCTTTAAACTTGCCATAATTATTTGGCCACAGTGGCGGTGGAAACAAGTTGTGAACACAACGCTGACATATGATCACCTTGTAAAGCTGTTATAGTGAACTTGTTAGCTAACCGCTCTTTGCACATCTCGTACATATGGAGCAGCAACATTCATTCAGAGTCGTCTTTCTGGCCACCTGGCAAATCTAAGTCCAAAATTAACTCTCTTTTAGCTTCTGCCAGTGTAACGTAAGCCAGGCAGCCCGCCTGGCCCAAGCATGGAGAGTTTTATGACTCCACTCCAGCCGCAGCCGTGACTGAAGGCATTATGTTTATGAGTGTACACTTCTTTCTACTCCTTTTTGAGCATGTCTGTTGATGTTTTGTTCGTTTTGGTTTTATTTTTTATCTTGTTGAAAATAAAGTAATTCAATCATTCAAAGGTCAAGATCACTGTGACCTTGCAATCTTCTCCCTCTCCTGAACACAATATCCCAAGAACACCTTGAGGGAAATCCTACACATTTGGCACAAACATCCACTTGGACTCAATTAGATGTTGGTGTTCAAAGGTCAAAGGTCACTGTGACCCCACAAAAAAGTTTTTTGGCTATAATTCAAGAATTCATACACTAATTATGCCAAAAATGTTTAATAGGATACAGTTATGAAGTAATGAGGTTTTATATTGAAAAAGTCAAAGGTCAACTTCACTCTGACATCATGTTCTGTAAAAACACATCTCATGACGCTTTCACATGATTGCCGATTTGCCGACGGCGAGCACTGTGGCGTCGGCTAATCGGCAATCATGTTGACCATGTTACACGGAAAGGTCAGCGTCAAACAGGGTTGAGGTTCAACAAAATTGAACATCAAAGCGCAGGTGAAGCCCTCAATGCGACACCAAAGTCAAAAAGCACCCTGACGTTATCAAGAGATTTTCAACGCTGGTCATGTGCAAGTGTCTTCAGCGTTATATCAGGAGCAACTGGTCTGAGGATCTGAGAGATGGAGTGTTGCAGTGATGTTTAGATCTGTACTTGACTGGTAACCAGTGCAGGCGCCAGTACAGGTCTGATGACATCTGTTTGTAGTTAGAAGTCGAGCAGCAGTGTTCTGTACCACCTGTAAGCGAGATACAGAGCTGGCTTATACCCACACATACAGAGCATTACAATAATCCAGACTTGAGGAAATGAAGGCACTCATGACTTTCTTCAGGTCCTGAAATGAGACGATTGGTTTCAGTTTGGCAATGTTTAAGTTGGAGAATGCAACCTTTCACTACAGAGTCAATTTGTTTGTTGAGTTTTAAATCTGAATCAAAGATGAAACTTAGATTTCTGGCCCGGGCATGAAGGTTAGGTGCCAAGGGCCCCAAGTGGTTTGCTATTGATTCATGATGGAGTTGGAGGTCCAAATAAGACCACTTCTGTCTTACTATCATTTAGGTGGAGATAGTTTTTTGCCATCCAAGATTTCACATCGTGGAGGCAGTCAAGGATACGCCGCAGTAAGTGTTCAATGCAGAGAGAGGCTGCATTCTGTATTATTACTCACGAACCAGGCGTCATTGGTCCAGTGACAAATGTTTGCATGTGTGAATGCAGACATGCGTGAATGCCTGTGCATACGTGGTGGCCGTTACTGTGACTTTGCGCTTGTTGAAGCCACAACCATCAAGACAACAAAGATATAAACTTAGTTCCAATCCAGAGAAAGAGTAGGGTTACCACAGGTTCCCATCAGGGTCGTCACACACTCCTATTACAAGAAAAGGAACGATGTCTGTGAGTTTAAAGCCAGTTGGATGTTTTTGCGTCCAGAGTTCATTCTGGCTCAAAGTCGGGACCCTTTACCCCACATTCAGCGTAGAAAACTGCTGGCAGTCCTCGTACCCCGTGTCTTCCCCTCTCATCTAATGCCTCTATGCACGCACGCACACACACACACACACACACACACACACACGAAAACATTCCTGCTTTGATACAAATCCCTATGGTGAGCTTCTATCATCTCTAGCAATAACGAGCTGTCATTGGCCCTCAGTGATGTATCTGTCTGAACGTGTCAGCGAGCAGGCAGGCTGACTGAACGTCGGGCTAAAGCAGTTCTCCACTTCCAAGGCCTGCCAGTCAGCGCTGGGGGCACCTGAGACAGCCCCGTGTCGGTGAGGGATCATTTCTGAAGGCTGACACTGGATCAGAGACGGGGGGGAAACAGCCATGTCGACGTTTGACCCCACCCCCACATACGGCAGCAAAAGAAGCCGGGGAAGACGGCGCAGTGAGGTGATGAGGTACTGACAGCTAAATGCCAAATAGGCTGTCTCGGGAGGATTTGATATCTGACCGGCTCCTATTTTAAAGATAAGAGAGAGGCGTGTGAGTTATTAAAGTTTTACCGCAGGTATGTACATGTGTGCATTTACATGGCGGAATGAGTTTAAACTAAGTCAGCGGGCACCTTGAATATCTGAGTGATACAAGATAAACCAAAATAACCCCCGCTGATAACACTCAGATTCAGCCATCACAACACCTCCCTGTAATGTATTCCCTCCACATTGCATGAGATATATTATCTAGCCCTCCTTATTGTGTCGGTGATAAATGCAGCACACATTAACTCCACCAAATGTGTTTCTCCTATTTCCACAATAAAGGGGGCCTTACTTTCCTCTGACCTTCAGCAGGGCTGCAAAGCCAGCACAAAATATGCATTTAGAAGAAGCAGCAGGAGCGGATGTGAGGGGTTGCGGAGAGATTGCTTTCTTTTGTACGGCGTCATGCAGGAACATGCATCACTGTCCGCCTCCAACAAACAGCCAGTAATATGCAGAAATATTAAGTAGGATCAGCAAATAAATATATGGAGTGGAGCTAGCGCTGTGACAGATGTTGGCTATTTGCATGGAGCTCCTCTGTCATGTCATTAGCCGACTCTCTCAGGCAAGCAGGCGAAATGGATGAACTGGCTGCGTATTGGAGCTGCGTGGATTTGAGGTGCATTGTGCGATTGAGGAAGACTCGTGCTTGTGCAGCCAGGTGTTTGTTCATGTGTGAGTGTATCACAGTGAGAGCGTGTGTATTTTTCATGCTGCTGACCCGGCCGCTGGAACTGGAACTTTGTTTGGCGTGGAGAGAGGTGCGGGTCAACCTTTGAACCTGCTTTAAAACAGCATGCTTTATGTGGTGCATTGTGTTATTATTTCATAATGCACATCCTCGCATGTGGGCACACACACGCACGCGCACCGTACATGTGTGTGCCACACGGTCTGTGGTTACTGTATTTTGGAGCATTTCTTAGATGGCAGCAGCGCGTTGTATTAAAGATTGATTTAGTCAGTGAAGCAGAGAGTGTGTATTTACACTGTTCTCTGTGTTCTCTGGTCAAGGCCACTGAGTTTCATCTCGCTGAAAACATACACCCTACTGTATGGCTTCAGGGACACTACGTCTGACCTCCACCTCGCTGAACATAAATGAGTAAAGAGAAAATACAACACAGAACAATCCCCTTTATTAACCTGCCCGGGGAACATACAGGCTCTTACAATCAGCCCCAGCATTGTTCATGCTGCTCGGCGTATTGAGCACGTTGCCGACGCGCCTCGCAGTCTGCTCTAATGGCGTGGGTCATCAAGCACTATTCAAGATGGAAAAAAAATAGACACAAGTATTGATTTGAAAATGTCTTGTTCTGTTATTTCTAAAAGCTTTCATCTGTATGTTTTTTTTTCTCTGAGCTGGCGGAGTGCCTCGGGTCATGGTTGGGGAGTTTATAGAATGTTTTGTGATCAGCGTGTTTTACCTGTGTGTGTGTGTGTGTGTGTGTGTGTGTGTGTGTGTGTGTGTGTGTGTGTGTGTGTGTGTGTGTGTGTGTGTGTGTGTGTGTGTGCATGTATCAAATCTTGTCAGCTGCAGAATACATACGGGGAGGCAGGAGAGTCGTATATCTGACGAAGTGCAGCCAATAAAGTATAATTCATGACCGTTACAGTGCCCGTGGATAGTAGTCATTACTCTTGTGTTGGTGTGCGTGTAGTATATCAGGCCTCAAAACAACAGCCCTCATCACTATATTGATTGCCTGACATCTTTTTTTTTTCTTGAGAGTGCAGGATAGGGAAGAAAGAGGGAAAGAGATGTTGAAGGAGAGGTAGGAAAGCAGCTCTCTGCCTCCTGATGCTGCTGCAGCACTGCTGTTGTCTGGCTTGTGTAGGTGGTCTCATGCCACCAGTACATACACTGGTACTTACACATAAACTCAGTCCCAGGCTGATTCCCAGTTGTCATTGTGTGAGACATACAGTGTGTGTTCAGTTTCCTCCATTTAGACAGTGCAGCCCTTCTCACACAGTACACAGCATTGTTTACTGAAGAATTTCTCATGCAGGCCACAGTTGCTCCTCTGTGGACGCGCTGCTAATGTGTTGCATGTGAAAGAACATTTCCATGTGATCATCATCCATCTCTCTCTTTCATGAAGTCGTCCCCTGCGCAGGCTTCCCCTCGGGGGAAATCGCGCTGTCTGTGGTGTTTTCTGTCAACTTTCCCCCTCAGTGTTGTGTCTCCGTCAGTGTTGCCTCGTCAGTCTCACTTCATATCAAATCACAGTGTCTCATAGAAGTGTGTGAGCTGTTGGTGAAGACCAGCTTCTTACTGTGGGTCTGTTTGATTTGTTCAATTTGAACCCTCATGAGTGCATCGTTTGCTGTTTCATGACAAATCAGATCTATATTAAAGGGTTAAGGTACCACAGTCCAGTGGTATCTAACTGTGTAGATAAGTTCAACAGGCTCAACACATGAAATACACCTGACTTGACTTGGGTCTTTTTTTCATTTCAAAAGATGGTCCGAATTACACACATCACTCAAAATGAAGTTTACCCTTCCAGTTACATTAACATTTGTGAGAAAAGTCAGACAGTTTAAGACTCCTGTGAAACATTAAGGTGCGGACACACCAAACCGACATCAAAGAACTAGCGGCGACGAAGGCCAACTGTTGCGTCGTCTACGTCGCCTCACGTCGCCCTGTGTCAGTTGCATTTGAACACACTACACGGACTACATCCGACGGCCAAGTAGCACGTACGTTCTGCGCCTGCGTGAGAGAGAGCGGAGTGAGAGAGTGGTACATCCTGTCAGCCGAGGGGTTTCCTATCTGTGCAGCCGAGCACCGCAGCACCTCCACGGACTATTACATCAGTGTGAAGAAGCAGCGGGTCTGTGGGGCAGCTGAGTGAAGTGGAGCCTGAGGAGGAAGCACCGGTTAGCCCCGGTTTCACTACAGGCAGATTCACTCGTTACAGGGGCGAGGAAATAAAACCTGAACAGCCAATCAGAGTGATCTCTCTCACCGACAAGCTCCACCTCTGATTCAACATGCTCAATCGGCCGAAAAAGCCGCCAACGCTGAAGTGCCAATGCTGCGGGACACAATGCAAAAACTAGGCCGACAGACGCTCACCGAACCGTCGGCTTGGTGTGTCACGACCTTTACTCAGTAATACTAACACAACGTGGTGTCCAACTTTACATTTGTAAAGGTTAACTAAACATCTGCTGTCTTTGTTAAGCAGCTTGACATCCTCTGTGATTGTCATGGTATTTGCCGGTAAGTGTAGCTAAGGCTAAATCACTTTTAAATGATTTTTACTCAACATAAAGTTACGCACTTAACATAATGTGACAACACGAGGACGCACCTCAAAGTGAGTCAAAGTTCAGTTGGTTTCAGATGAGACACAAACACTGGTCTTCTCTGGGAAAGTCCTGTGTTTCCCTCACTCCAACCTGCCTTATGCAGGCTTTCACTCTTTATACTACTTCCCTCTCCGCACATTAGTCACATGATTACAGCCTTCATGATTACATGGGTTACATACAAATTTCTGGCTCATGGAAACTCTACTCGGAGCTGCACTTTGTCAAAATAAACCTGCGGTTATTCCACAGGCTAGTTAATAACATGTCGGGCAGGAAATCCAAAGTGTGGGATCATTTTGAGAAGGTGAAGGATGAACCCAAGGTGATATGTAAACTCATCTTCATTGGTCGACTACAAACATGACGTATCATGTGAAACATGGAAGTAGCTACATGCCCATTAGCCCACAGCGTCATTAACAGGCGGCTCGCTCAGTGTGTGACGTGCACTTGGAGATAAAATATAGGCCTATATTAATGAAGGCTCATTAGTACGGTTTGTATTTCTCTGTAATGTAGCACAGTGTTAACAATGTTACTGATACTATTCTTTCTCACACCTTCAACTCAAACCACCAAAATATATCATTTAATCATTACATTCATATCAGAAACATGCAGGAGACTAGTCCACTGTTGGACCCTGATGACGACTGTTGGTCCACTAGGGACAGTCTTAGTCGTGGGGGCAGCCTTATTTACACATGGTACTTCTGTTGGCTCTATATAGTAATATTTGATGTGTAAAGCACGTTTAAAAGATGGCTGCCACATAACACCACAACAGCTATGGTTAAAAGCAAAAGAACCTCGGTGCTGTTTAGCATCAGGGGCAAATCAGAGCATGTTTTTTATTTTTTGTAATTTGTGGCCGCCGACCCTTTAAAAGTCTGGAAATCATGTAGTGCTGATATCAATCACATATGCACATGCACACAGAGCCGTGTGTGACTGCTGATGTCACATTCATCCAGTTTTACAGGTGCAGCTTTTCAGGCCAATTTCTTTCTCCGGCGAACGCTGTCGTATCAACTTATTCTCAGCGTCAAAATATTTGCTGGGTGTCATTTCACGTTCTCTGTCTGATCAACGCTTCATTTAGATTTTTTTCTACATTCTGCCTTTCTTCATTTAATCAACCCCCCCCCCCGCCCCTCCATGGACTGTTCATGGACTTGATGGAACCTCAGATTTTTATACGACGGCTGATATACGGCCGTATTAAAGACGGGTGCTTTCCGTTTGACGAGCACGGTTTAATCTAAATCAAGATACGGGTCCCTCGAGGCCGGTGCTGTAATCATGTCAAACTGGCGATACCGCTCACTGTCACTCTCCCTCCATCTCGCCTGATCATCATCTGCATTGCAATTATTGAGCGGATTTAGATGGTATCTGGCTCTTAGGTAATCAGGAGGAGAATGGGATTAGATGTAACGTTATATGGTTATGTTGTTAATCTCAATGAGTTTGCATCACACAGCTCATCTGGCTGTGGGAGAGATGACATCTGGATGTGGGGCTTTGTGTTCAGTTCAAGGTTAAACTACAGATCACTGATGACTTAAGCCAAAAAAAATCTGTCCGTGAAATAGAAAAAGAACCGGACAGGACGTGGCTGCAGTGGAGATAATTGCTCACACAATAAATGAGTTTTAATGTGCGAGCATATACACACGCATGCATGGCGATATTATAAAGTCTCTGTATTACTTAATCAAGCAGTCATGTTAATTGTGTAATAGGCTTGTATATTTCCATGCTGTCTCATCTCATTTACATATTTACGCCCGTGTTAATGAGAAGGGCTAAATTAAAGAGGGGGAGGAGGGGAAGCGAGTGGCTCCTCCCTCAATATCACTGATTTATTTGTACTCATTAAGCTGAATTGCACAGATCTGCATTCCCATCTGTAATAAGGAAAGAATTGTATTAAATTTCATGGACACATCGCGGCAAAACCGTACTGTCATGAATTATATAAGAAGCTTTTGTGCGTACTTTAAATGAATAAATTACCAAGACAGATGGAAAATCCTGTTGAGGTAACATTTTAATATGGCCGAAATGGGAGGATGAATAAATTCTTAGAAATTAGAAGTGGATGAAGTGAAGACTCTTTATCAGGACATCGTTGCCGCGGGGACACGAGTAGTAGCGGGCCTGTTCTCTCCGGCTGCAGCAGCGATGCAGAATAATGAAAATAAGTGTGTCCATTAGACCAGTTAATCTTATTTGGCCTGTAACATTGGTCTGTGTTTTCATCGCAGACTAAAGGTCCCTTGTTCTCTGCTCTTTTTATACACACATGTACTGTAGAGGATACACACACACACACACATGCACAATCCCAGCCTTCATGCAGACACATTGATTTAGCGGTCACACACAGACAGTGGCTTCATATCTCTGTTCTCTTGCTCCTCCACTCCTCCCTGCTCCTCCTCCTCCTCCTCCTTTTCACAAAACAACACAGGACTCTTCTGAGCCCCGAGGAGAAAGAGCAAAATTTACAAGAGGGACACAGGGGATCAGTGGTGCTGTTGTATACTGGTGAACAGCACCCCTTTGACTGGGAACCAGAGGTCAGGGCATGGCTCCCAAAGCCTGCTGGCTTCTTTGGTGCCTGTGTGTGTGTTTGTGCATGCATGCGTTTGTGTTCCTTGAATGTGTGTGTTGGCATTTATATGTGTGTTGGCCCCAGGGCGCATGAAACCCCGCCTGCTAATGTTACGGGAAAGTCACAAACTGTTTTTGTGGCAGGCTGAAGTCACATGACGGCACAGCCTGCGCATAATCTTTTTACACACACTGGAAACTGTAGTATTTGGCTTGTGTTGGTGTGTGATGTGCTCGCATGGCGTGGGGATGAACAGTTAGCTCATGTGTGGTGAGTGACATTGAGAGATTCTCTCACAACAGAGTTTCACTTCATTCCCCACCGATCCGTAAGTAGCTTATCGTCCTTAACACCAGTAAATAGCAGCAACGCTCAGTTTAATAAGATTAGACCAGTAATTTTCACCAAAGTGCCCCCTGAAGACAGGGTATTTTTGGTCCTCTTTGGGTTCAACTCTACCACCCCACGCAATTATGTCCCTGTCAAGGATCCGTTTTTTTCTGGAGGAGATTTGCAGCCTTGAGTGGTGCGTATGTATTGATAGGAACAGCCAATCAAAGACCTCCACATCCAATTCTAGGTGCTGACGTGCACTGTCAGTAGATATGGGATGTAGGGGAAAAGATGTAGGACATAAGAGGTAGATTAGACCAGTGGTTCCCAACTGGTGGGTCCAGGTCCAAAAGTGGGTCCTGAGTTTATTCTGAATGGACCACAAGTGATTCATGAATGTGTCAAGTTTGTAAAAAACAAACTTTATTTTGAAGTATAATGAATTTCTGGTACAGAGCAGTTATTTTAAGTGAGTGGCTAACAGAAAGCTACAGGACAGAGACAGCAAACTAGCCCGATGACGTGGCCAAACTCAAGTATGATGCTAAATACATTAAACAGTGTGGACCTTGCCTGTGGATATTCTGATTTATCCAGGTCATAGTTATCTCATGGCAATTGAATCGAACACAACTGGACTTAGTTTTGTCTTAGAAGACATTTCACCTCTTATCCAAGAGGCTTCATCAGTTCATGCTTGTCTGACTAGGCTGGCACTAGTCTGACAAACTGGTGTGGAAACAACCAGGTATTTAACCTCTGAGGAGGTCTTCACAACTGATGTCATTGGTTCGTTAGTGCTCCAAAGGGGTGTCAGTGGTGGTCGTTGAAACTCCTGCTGCAGCGGTGGTCGTTGAAACCATCTTTCAACAGAGGAGCAGGTCTGCGACACCACCTATGCCTCACCTACAATGCTCTCCTTTTGCCTTGAGAGTTTGAACCTTGAAAAAAATGACAAAGGACAAATCTGGACCACGTGGCTGCACCGGTTTGAAATAATTGGATCAGACTATAAAATGGACATGAGACCAAAGATGAAGGTTTGATGATCTTGAGATATACATGTAGGGTGAAGAATGACTCATATGGACGTAGATTATAAGCTTTATGGAAAGGCGCTACCTTTTATGTGGATGACCATTCAGTCTTTATCGAAGCAATAATTTCCTTCGTGTTGCTCTAGAAAGCTGAGTTTTTGGTCGTTTGTACATGTGCCAGAATGCACTGCACACAAGCTTACTTAATTGGCCAAAACATGGCATCAGACGACCAAAATACTCAGTGTGGTCGTCTGCCCTCTCAGCCCTGCTGGTCTTGGTTATTTTCTCCAGTTTATCTTTGGGATCCTGGAAAAGGTCTCCGGCACACCTCTGTCCAAGTGAGGAGCAAAACTTTCATATAGCATCAGAGGGAAACTGGAGCAAAGGCACCACGAGTCAATACAGCTAAATATTTATTCAGCCAAAACACTGTAAAATGTATTTTCATCCATAAAATTATTTTCTTTGGTATGCATTTTTAATTTCTCCTAGCTTAGTGGATTAGTGTATTGTGCTCTTACTACCACTAGATGGCTCAAAAAAGTGTCCACAAACAAGGACAGCAGGTCTGAGATACTTAGACCTAAACGTTAGCAATTTAGCAACACATGATCTGTAATGCATGATGCAGGATATATTACAGCAAACAGCTTGTAGAAAAGAAGGATAAAGCACGAAGGGTTTTGGTTAATGTAATATGAATAGGATTTGAGACATAAACTAACACTAGTGCCCTTCTTCCATTACCACTTTTAAACCAAGACCCTGAGATACTTGACCTCCTTCACTTGGGGCAGTAACTCACATTAGTGTGCTTTAAGTTCATGAAAGTTAATTGTAACATTTGGTTGCCTAAAAAAATTGTTTAACATTTAGTTTTACCAGAAGACAGAAAGCCTTTTTTTCCATCCATCCATCCATCCATCCATCCATCCATACATTTTCAGCAGCAGGCCGAACATAGCACCCCAGACATCCCTCCCCTCTGTGACACTTCCCAGCTCCTCCTGGAGGACCCCGAGGTGTTCTCAGGCCAGATGAGATATGTAATCCCTCCAGTGTGTTCTGGCTCTGCCCCGGGGCCTCCTCCCAGTGGGACGTGCCCAGAGCACCTCTAACAGGAGGCGCCCAGGAGGATCCTGATCAGATGTTGAACCACCTCAACTGACCCCTGTCGACGCAATTTTTTGGTGGCACAAATTAGCATTAGCATTCTCACAGTTAAGCAATGCTGTAAAAACCAAGCTAGCAGTTAGCATTAGAGTCATCTCCATGCCAAACTCAAGGTTGCACAACTGCCAAACGTTCTTATAGGAAATACAAAGGGACCAGGATGTTTATATTGTCAGGTTTGAAAGGGTCTATAGAGTATAGTGATCGAGTATAAATGATGCAGGGCAAGGAAGACGATGTAGGACAAAGGACTCGAGCTGTGTCTTGCACAGTATGGATATAGATTTCAACAGGGACCTTAATCATGAAATACAACTACAGAGTGTACGCAGCGCAGAGGTCCTGATTTCTCTGGACTACATGTTTCCTTCACCAGCACAAATGATGATAGAGACGGACTAGTTTTTAATGCATGGACACCGGGTGGAGAACAACATCAAAACACCATTTGGAGTCACAGAGATGACTTAAAGCAGGAGGACAGCCTCCATAACGGCTGAGTGGATGAACGGATGGATGGAGCAGAGGAGCTACAGGGCGTGGAAGTGTTTCATCTCCAGCCTGTACTCCGAAAGGTGTAAGTAAGTAATGGGTGCTAGCTGCCTTCTAACATTCCCATCATCACTTTAGCCAACACCTGCACTTGAGATTGCACAGCGTACACACTCGTATCCGCACACACACGCAAACACAACCTGAAAGCACTTTCATGACACAAGAAAGCAAGTGTTAAAGGCAAGAGCCTGCGGGGTCAGAAGTCATCAGCTAAGGGGCCTGAAATCATGTCAGACTGCACTTATCCTATTCCAAAGCCCTCACATCACATATCTCAAACAGATGTGCAGCCGCTTTTTTTTCTTTCTTTTTTATTACCGTTGATGCCTTTCAAAAATGGTATTCAGGAAACTCTCATTGATATATACCCAGTGGCAAGGTGATAGTCCCTGTCCCTCCTTAATTCAGTCCTCCCAGCCATCCAGGCTGCCTGAGTGCTACCAGCAGAGCAGTGATGGATGACGCAAGGCTCATTAGGATAAGACAACAAAATCAATAGACCAAGCTCAGAGGTGTCAGCGCCTCAGACACGCCAGTAAAAACCACACTGATAGTCTATTCGCCGGCAGTGAAGTGTATCTGAATTTTGGTGTTTGTGTGTGTGTGTGTTCCCGTGCCTGTGTGTGGCTGAGGACGGGGAGCAGTTACGGGGTGAGTGATTGATGCTGATGGATACGGATAATGGATAAACTCAAATATAAGAGCTCTCGATGGGGGGGTGGTGTGTGTGTCTGTGTTTGTGCATGAGGTGCAAAGGAAGGGTGAGTCACATTCGGGGAGAATAAAGACAGGTTTGGGGCTGCAGTTTGCCACACAAACAATATCCTCTTTTTTTTACAGGCGTGATATTAAAAAGTTAGTGAAGTCATTGTTCCTGCTCTGGATATAGATACGGTGCCATAAACAGCCCATTGTCTTAGATCTACATCAGCTCTTATCTGTGACAGAAAGTGCCTGCTCTCCTGTCTGGGAACTTCCTTTATGCTCCAAGGTGTATTACCATACTGCATACTGCAAAGAATATCCACCCAAACAAGTCATTTAGTCCTGCGTTGACTCTTGAATTTTTATCGTCTTAAAAAAAACCTTTTCCTTCTTATATCTTGATTTTCTGTTTTCTTTGAGATCATTGACACTACATTTTAAATTCCCAGATTCCTTTACATGATTTAATTGCACTGGAAATATATGTTTATTAATGTAGAAATTTTTGGCAATGCTTTTCCTATCTTGACATTCATCATCTTCTGCTTCTCTTAAGCATGACAGTCCAAACACCCCTGTGCCCAGCAACATTTCCCACTCCTCCTTGACATTCCCTGAGGCAGTCCAAGGCCAGATGACATATATAATCCCTCCATCGTATTCTGGGTCGACGGGTACAAAACATATCGACGAAACAACCATGTTTCTTTTCCTTAACCTAATCTAACCAGTACTGGTGCTTATTCGTCAGGCGCTAATTTGTTATTTATCATACCAACTGTTGTATGTGCATTTCCGAAGATATACGAATCGTACACGGATACGTTAAAGTAGAACATATACATCGTGATATATGAGAGTATATCATGATGTATATGTTCAGCCATGTGTAAAGAAGGAAGCAGTCTGTTAAGGAGGCGGGATGGGAGGTGGAAGGGTCAAACAAACACAGGACGTGAGCTCAAAAGACCTGTGTTTGTGTCTGGTGTCGACCCAAGTCCGCTTATTTTAAGGTACGTCTTCAGGTCACATTGAGTACTTATCAGCTAGCCTATTTAACACAACAAAATTCATACATACCCTACATTATCTTGAGCCAGTCATTTGACCTTATGTATGGATTAGGGAGAACTGTGATCATGTGACAAATGTGCTGCTGGGAGTAAAGAAGGAAGTGGTCGGTCAAGGAGGCAGGTTGGGATGGTGGATCGGTCAAAAAACATTGGACTTTCCTGCAGGACTTTCCCGAGGAGACCACTGCTCAGAGCTGTGTGAACTTTTAGTGAAAAATAATTTACTTTTTTGCTGTTTTTCTTTTCCTAAATCTAAACTCCGTTACTTAACTTTCATTTGTGGAATATCGTATGAAACGTTGTATACGTTGGCCTCCATCACCACCTTCTTTTGATGCCCTTAAATTCCTCAATGGATATAACGGTTGCTATTTATTACAGGTTTGTAACACAGTTACAGTTTCTATGTAGTTTGGCACTATTAATAGGTACAATGTGATCAGATAGTAAACTTCCATTTAATCACTTGTGTTATCCAAAAAGCCTTTCAGGTCAGCTGAACATACAAAAATAGGACATTTAAGTTAGTAAGTAATTGAGCCTTCGCTAGCCTTCAGACACAGACTGGCAAATCATAACCAGCTCAGACCAGGGTCCAACACCACAGCTGTGCTCCATTGACTCTAATGCAGTCGTTTCAGATTTCCTTCATTTTCACGCTGGTGTTGTGGATGTGGAGCTAAATGTTGTGCCTGGGGCACGTTGTGTATTAATGACACTCGTTACCTGGAGACGTTGGAAACAGATCTACGTTTCTTCCCTGTTCCAAAACCAAGATCAAACCCTGCAAAGTGTAGGGTTAGCTAGCTAGCTACTGAAGATATAGCCTACTGAATGTATACACATGCTGCTTTTGCTTTGTAATGATTATAACAGTGAAACAAAGAGCGACCCTGCTGCACAGGAACCAGTGAAGGGAAGCAGGGAAACTTTGTGATATTAAACCAGCTGTGTGTCATATCAGTGTGTGCAGATGAACATTGTTTGACTTCCCCCAGAGATCCCTGCCCGTCCGGCGGCTATAGTTCGGCTTTAGCTTCTAACTATCTTTGTGTTTTTAACCTGTTGTTGCTGCTGAGTCAGTTTGACATCCTGGATATATCCTTCAAACACACACTGTAGACCCCTCTGTCTGCTGCTCTCTGACATCACTCTTTTGTTTCTCCAAAAATATGATCATATGTCTTCAGGGAGTGCAGTTAGTGACAGTGTGGGCTCCATGCTCACTGCGACAGCTTGTCAGACCATCACAAAGGGGCGGGGCTTAGCGAAAGGTCAGTTGATGTATAGAGAAGTATTTATCTGGGTTTCCTTGAGGGTAATCAACAACTTGCTGATGAACTCAACACACTTTGTCTCACAACTTCGTCTCTGTTGTCCCCACAGTCAGTACAAATTGTAAAGTTCCTTCCGGGAAGCTTCCTGGGGAATTATGAGGAAATGCCAGACTCATACAATAAACACATAATGTATTTTCACATAGTTTCTTCCACAAAAACAAAATGAGATTGTTGGACTCAGCATGAGACAAAACAACTTTCTGTGATGGGCATTTTTTGCAGTGGGCTTGAAGTGATAGCCTGTTCTTATCTCCAGGCGGTGGTAATTTATGGTTGCACACACTGCCACTGAGATGCGTTAATGCTTATCTGTTGTTCTTGCAGTCACAGGACTGCACACACACACACACACACACACACACACACACACACACACACACACACACACACACACACACACACACACACACACACACACACACACACACACACACATGTGCAGAGCTGTATGATGACACACACACACACACACACATAGTGAGGGAGGTTGTGGGGGTAGATAGTTGTTGACAGTTTGCTGTTTGTGGTCTCACATGCAGCAGATGTCTTCCTGTGTGAGGCTCTGCAGCTTTCTGTTGAACCAGAGTCTTCATGATTTCCCTGTTTGACTCGCAGGCGGCCGACTGCAGACGGTTAATGCTCCACTTCATTCGGAGGGAAGTAGTGAGGGTTAATATCAGCCGTTCTCTCCTCTACTACCCTATTCCCATATAGATTATGGACTTGAATGACTTTCTCAGTAGTAATGGAATTCCCAAGTAAAGTTCATTGAATGGATCTCCACTCTGCTCCCCGAGCAGTGCAGTAATTGAATTGAAATCAAACCTAATTGGATTGGTGTAGGAATGCTACTGAACAGCGTGTCTTTTCCTGGGAAGGGGACGTACAGCACAGGACACTGTGTGTGTGTGTGTGTGTGTGTGTGTGTGTGAATGGGTCTGGCGATGGACAAGAGGCGTCCCTCAACGATCAATTTGATTACACTTAACGATGAGATCAGTTTGAGAGAGAGCTCAGATTCGGTGGTTGTGGCGTGAAGGACGGTTCCCAGCGTGCCGGTAACGTGCTGACAGTCAGCAGAAGCCAGACCTCACTCCACCCCGCTGTCACATCTCACAAACAGATGAACTGAACATCCTGTACAAGACACAGCGGGTACAGCAGCCTGCGTGCTGCACATTGACACAGTGCAGCGTGCTTCTTATCTGGTGTACAGCTCGTCTTCTGTCCTGTGACCTGCTGAACTGGGTCTCACTCCTCTGTACTCTACCATATTCTCATACACTCTTCTTTAGTGTGATCTACTTCTGTGTCAACATGGTCTCACTCCCAACTCATCAAATATAGCAATCAGTGATTGGCTTTCAAACTATGACACTATGAATCCCTCCAGCTTCAGGTTCGGACGTCAGGAACAGCAATTTCTGCTCATTAAGTCCAGTTCAGACCAAAGATTGGCAACGAGATGAAACCATTTTAGAGCGTTGCAGAGAAAAGTGTCAGTGGTGTGAACTGGCCGGTCTGAGCTCAACTCAAACCAGCTGACATGTCACCTGACACTCAGCTGGTCACATCGCTGGCGGCTGGTTTTAACCTCTCTAACTCCGCCAGGACGCCGACGTCCTCGCTCCCCCCCTCCTCTGTAAAATGGAATCTACCGTCTAGAAAGTGGGATCATAACCTTCACGTTTCATATGGCTTTATCTGGTGATATTTTATGGTGTTTCTGTCATAAACAACATCAGCTATCATAATCACACCTGATTTCAATAAGGTACAATGTCTGAAGCTGGCTGAGTGTTGTTTGATCACTGATAGTACTGTTTTGAAGCAGAGTGAGCGCTCTTGTCATGTGGAGCTCCGCCTGGATCTTTTCATGGTAAAAACACTGTAGAATGGTCATACTTTGAACAGTCTTCTTCAAATTTGAAACAAATGTTCATTGATAGTGTGCCTACAGCCCCACAGTGTCATTTACCTGCTCAGATGAAGCCACAGACAGTTATTCATCCTGAAAAACATTTTTTAGTTTATTTTATTCACAATCTTCAACTTTTTACTGACTTCAGAGGCCCATTACTCTGTCTCTGTATCACCTAGAGTGTTTCTGACACTTTCACAAGAAACTTCAGGGAGTTTTCTTTCTGGCAAGACCTCATGCATGTAGTCAGAGCGGTTCAGAAGCTACAGTCATTTTAATTTGGGTATGTCATTTTAGGCGTTTTTGCTACAAAATAGAGGTGGAGTACAGCACGTCACCTGCTTCAACAGCCAATCAGCTTGTAGTGAAGTCTGCTGGTCAAGTCAAAAGACCACAGACGGCGTGTTGGCGTGCTGCAGCAGGTGCTCAGTCTCCGCAGAGCCCTGTGTTTCTGTCCTCACAGTGTGCCGGTGTCGGACACCAGTCACGTAAACATGAACCATACTCAGGATCACCTGTTCACGTGCACTCGGGCACAGATCAGCGCACTGCTCTCTACCCGTCCTCTCCACTGTGCTCCATTACTATCTTACTTCACTGAACGCTTCTCTCTCTGACTTCTCTTTCCTGTTCTCTGCTCGACACAAACTTGAGCGCAGCTCTATTGTACTTTAATCTTGTTTATCTGGCCGTGCTTGTTTTCCTTGTTCAGCTCCGTTTCCTCTAATTTGTGGTCTGGCTCATGGTTTTGATCACAGCCATAATGAAAGACAAAGACTTGATGCACTGATGCCATTATAACCAGAGTCGCCAATGATGCCACAGTTGTTATGACTGGGACTTTGGGGTGGGGCTCTGATATGCATGTTGGGGAACGTAATTACCCCAAAATGCATGTTGTTCTCCCGTTTGCTTACCTTTATCTTATGTAACAACAACCTTAGCGGAATAGATCTGCAAATACTTATCTAGGAATGTATCTTTAGTTTATCCCCATAAAAGGCACACTGACTAAATGCTCTTTTTATTTCTTGCTCTCCTCCACAGGAAGGTGAGCGTCAGCTGGAGAACGCCACAGATTGGCCCTAAGTGTCTCGTTAAAGGACTCTTCAGCCAGGTTGAAGTGTCTGCAACAGTGAGTATCTGAAAATATGTGGAACATTACATCCTGTGCTGAAGTGTGCAGCATTTTATTTTCTGCTTGTAGACCTTTAATGCAAATCGCAGCGTGAGGGTGAATTTCATTCTGCTTTGCAACATCAGTTTGTCAGATTAGAAAGTCCAGGTAGGCCTCTAGTCTCATTATTTAGAATGAATGCCGTCCAATTTTAATCAGCGTCCAACCGAGGGAGTTGAGGGCATCCCAAGGGTCTGTATCGTACATGAAGTCTTGATTTTGCCCAAGGTTGTTCTCTAGATATGAGTAGCTCCAACTTTTTCCCCCTCACGTCTTTTTTTTTTTTTTTTTCTCATTAGAACTCGTTTCGGACTTCATTTTAGCTGTAGGGTCCAACAGGGCTCCAATTAGATGGACGACAGAATTAATGAAGTCTGTCTCTCTCTCCTCCTCCTCTTCCTCCTCCTCCTCTTCCCTTGCTCTATTTATCCCAGTGCTCAGGGGGACACTCGGTCTGGATTCAGTCAGTGTGGCGGCGTTTCTTCTCTTACTAAATTAAATATGTGTAATTGATGGTTTCATAAACAGAGCTAACCTTGCCAGCAGCGAGCGGGAGCTGCCGCTGAGGAGGTCCATGTGAATATGTATTGTGTCAGAGAAGAGCCCGCAACTACATCCACAAGATCTCCGCTCGCAACGAGAGAGACAGAGAGAAAAGGCAGAGCGGGATGCACGCGGCAAGATATTGACTCAAGCAGTTTCTTCGCCAGGTGTAACACATGACATAATGTCTCCTGCAGACAGACTGAGCTGAGAGCAGACAGCATTGTTCTTGGGTAAACTCACAGTCGCAGAATGTTCTCTTCTTTCTTTCTCACGCTCTGTATGTCTCATCGTGCTTTCTTTACCACTCTGAAACCGGAGAGATGAAAGCAGCTTGAGCTATACAGACAGAGAGATAAAGGATGTTCAACATAAATGTCAGGTACAGTACGGCAGGAAGTGTGCGATTACAGCAGCCGTGTGGGAAAACAAGCAGTCTGACATCAAGAAATGTGTCACTAAAACACTTGTTAGAGGACACTTTCAGTTTCAGCTGTAAACACATCGCCTTTGCAGGGATTACTTAAGCTGTCACTTTATAGCTGTGTACATTCACACATATTCACAAACATCTCGACTTTCATGGCAGGAAAGAACATTTCCTCCAACAGCCTGACTAATTATAAAACACAAGAAGTGAAGCAGCTGATTCCACAAACATCAGTGAGTGTTCTGTGTTACAGTTTGTCCTTTGTCTTTATGTATTAAGATGTGACTTCAGTAAACGTCCACCTGCATTCATTGACTTTTTTGCTCACTTAAGGGCAGCACATCGAGCTGTAAACACAACATTGACCTAATAAAGTTTGTTCAAGTTGTTTACCGTAAAACTTTAATTAAAAGCCCCGTCCCACGCCTCTCCCCCACAGGGCTGTAGGCTACACAGGAGTGTTAAAATGTGTTTGTCTTGTTGTGTTATTGGGAGCCAGAATAGAAGGAGTCATGGCTCAAAACCAGCCGCCACTGCCCGTCAACAAAAACAAAGACACCTATGGTTAAATGTGATCAGACGAATATAAAAAGAGAAGTCGCGCACATCCAAAAAATGAAGAAGGTGCTGGACTAAAAGAATTAAACTAAACAAACAAAGAAAAGTCTGCACACTTCAGCTCCCTTTTTAGGTCCATTTATTTCATCATCATGGAGTGACGTTTCGGGCCACAGGTGCCCTTCTTCAGTCTGAAGTGACCTGACATGGTGCGTTGGTAAATTCAGTCTGACGCTCTACACTAAAATGAGAGCCCTGTTGGTGGAAGAAACGCAGCGTTATATTTCTACATGAATGAACCAACGGTTAAGTTAATCACACGTTCACTCCGCTCGGCGCTCTGCTGCTCCGTCTCCACAGACAGAGTGTCCAGAGTGCGCTCTGCCACTCTGAGAGTGCGCTGCTCTGGATAACCCAACACTACATTCAGACAGCGCTCCACATTTATCAGCGCTCCAGTTTGTGTCGGATGATGTCCGATGTCAATGAGTGTTTCTGAACGCACCACTCACATCATCTTCCTCCATCGTCTAAAACAGAACTTGCTAACTAGCACTAGCTAATGTCTGTGGAGAACTGTTCTGCCTCCAGCTAAGCCCCGCCCACCATAAGACGTCATACTTTTTACTAGCGGTAAAATGGTTCATAAAACCAGGTTGCTGGCTTCATCAAATTATGTGTCTGTTCCTCAGTTACCCTGTAAGTTATTCATGTTCCTTACGCCTGTAAGAGACCTCAGATCAAAAGACTCAAAAGGGTGTGACAGTGGTTTGATGCCTCTGTGCTGGTGACAGCTTTTATCCATCTGTCTGTCCCTTTCTTGTGACAGTGGTATCTTAAGCATGGTCTTCAAATGTGGTGCAAACTCCACAGAAACCTCGACATCGTTGAGTCCAACTGATTAGACTTCTGTGGTCAAAGGTCAAAAATGAAACACGTTTTTGACCGTTTGGCTGTTAAAGTATAACAAAGACCAACAGCCAATCATGCCGACGTTATGCAAAGGATTTTCCGTCAGTGTCTGACGCCACAAGTCACTGCCCGAGCACTGGATATTGACGACTTGGAGTGAAACAGAGGATTGTGGGTCAGAATAGACAGAAAAGCATGCTGGCTTGCAAACTGCAAAATCAGACCAGATGTGGTGGAACATCCTGGTATTTTTGGCATACTGCATGTGACGTACTCTGTACTGGGACGTACTGAATCTGTTTCTGGCATACTGTATGTTATGGTGGTACGGGTGCTGGAACACAGTGTAACATAACTGTTTGTCTCTTCCTGTTCATGAAGATTTCCTGTTCACACCTGAAACTACAGTTGTGTTCACTTACATTTGGTCACTCTTAAAGAGGATTTGAAACTCTGCTCTGACGTGACCTCACTCTCTGTTTCATGGCTTTATTTTTCATAGACATCAAACTTTGAACAGCTTCAACGCAGATCAGAATCAAACTCCTGTTTGCTCCGTCTCACCTACAAGGGTAACGAGACATCACCCTCCATGGCTACAGTATAATGAATGCATAAAAAAGCTTATACACATTTTTCCTGCAGTCCTACTATCAATAACTCAGACATATCCATTAGTGCGAGAGAGGCTAGACCGGGGCAAACACTCCCTCTAGCATTTAAACAAACCTCCACTGGGACTCATTCTCCCAGACTCCCCTGGGGCGGGGACACACCAGAGCCAGACCATACTGTACTGCTGGGATCTGTCTCCTTCACGCCTGCAGTGCTTCCAGCAGCAGAGAGGCAGGGAGACACACAAAGACGCAGAGAAAAGAGGGAAACAACACACATCAGGGAGCACGCTCGTTTCCGCCGCCACCGCTGTGTTTGCCTAGAACTGCTCGGTCGGGGTTGGGATATTCAAATTAATGAATGAGAGTGAGGAAAGTGAAAGATGAAAAATGTGCTGGGAGAGGCTCTGACTTTGAGTAATGCTGGTAATTGGAGGGAAACATATAGAAATGCAGTGGGCATGTTTTAGCAAATGAATGTGGGGAAAAAAAGAGAAACCTTTCCCGGCGCATGTCTCATTACTTACTGCATCTTTGTGGTCGGGACAAAGAAAGCTGCAGTGCAAACACAAAATTGTCCCCACAATCCAATGCTTTGAAATTGGGAAAGGAGCCAGCTGCTTCTAGCACGCCGCTGTATTGTCAATTTATCAAGTGCGTTAAAGCTGCAGTGCAGCTGATATCTTCTGTTAGTGTGTTACGATCTTATAGCCTTGTCTGATTTATCTGCTGTCTGCCTTCAGCACTCTCCTGTGTGTTTAGGTGCTAATTAGAGTACAACACACACACCCTCTGTCGCTCACACACACATATGCACAAACACACACACATACGTAGGGACCACAGGCTCACAGGTGATATAGGCAGTGTTTTATCACAAGAGAAAAGTGGGTGTTGCACCAAAAGAGGGCCTTAAATTACTGGTGACATCTCAAACAAGGCTCACCCACACACTCACACACACGTAGCAACACACATGCTGCAGGGATGCCTATACACCTTCACTCACACACACACACACACACACACACACACACACACACACACACACACACACACACACACACACACACACGTATACCATTCTGCGGGAAAAATAAAGTGTTCCTGTATTGGCCAAAAACAATCTTCTCTCTTATCATTTTCTCTTTCATTTTTTGGAAATCATCCCACTGCTGGCTTTCCATTTGTCTTTTTATCCCTCACTTACAGACCCCCCTCTCCTCCTTTCCTCCCCTCGTTCGACTGACCACCCCCCACCCTCCTCACGCCCTCCACACCCCAGACCCCCTCAGCTCGCCACAGCTCAGTATGTGCAGTAATCCTGGATGCCTTGGAGGGAGAACTGCACCGAATCACTCCATAAATGTATGAGTGTCCAAAATGAAGAGGAGCTGAGAAATGTGTGGGCAGCGGGCTGGGAAGCATGTCCAAGCTTACTAACAGGATGGGGGGGCACGGCGTGGGCGGGGTGGTGCTGTAAGTGGATGAGTGGGTGGTTGGGGGGGTGTTGCAGGGAGAAGGGAGATGGAGGGAGGCTCGGATGAAATGTCTGTCTTGACAGAGGGGAGTCAGACTCAGCAGCAGGGATGCTTTTTTACAATATTTATTTTGAGATGTGGACAAAATGTGAGCCAGATTTTGGCCTCCACCAGCGTCTCTTTTTGCTTTTGATTTTGTGCATCCAGGCTCAGCACCATATTGTCTTTAAGAGTGTTTGAGTCACTGCAGCAATTTGGGATAAGTGCCCACCTCCGCTTCAAAATGCATTTTGCTTATTGTTGCGTCACTGTGAAGGATGTATGTGCAGTTTGACAGCAGAAGGCTGTTTTCACTCTCATAGAAAAGTTCCTCTGCGCTCACTTCAGTCTGAGGTGCGTACGTACGAGCAGGACCTTGTGACATCAGCCAATCATGGTCCAATATGTAGCTCGTGTGATGTGGACACTCGAAGCCTCCAGCACACACACACACACACACACACACACACACACACACACACTGAGGATGGACTTTATAGTGCAGCGCGAGACGTCTTGCATGCAGCAGTTAAACTTCTGAAATGAAACACATTAGCATATTCATAGATTATGGATTTTCCCATGAGGGAGAAGGAGTACATGGGCTCTGCAGAATTTGTTGCTAGTTTATTGATTTTTTTTGTGGAAACACCATATCAGACACACATTATCATTCAAAGCAGAGTGTTTTTATTGGCTCTTTCTGAAGAGGACCTTGAGAGGATAATACTGTACTAGGGTCTTTGCAGTCGTGTTTTCATATTTTCTGGCCATTGTACTCACCAAGCCAAGTGCTGATATCTGAAAACATCACCATGAAAAAGTCAATGGGGTGTAAAACATGAGTGGTTGGATGACCAGTCAAGTTTCAGGCCACATTACACTTTGTTGTAACAATGCAGCCAAGTCTGTTAAACCCTGGACAGTGTGTGCATGTGGCAACTAAACTACAATTGAGGTTTGGCTCAGATTGGGAAACCAAGGAGGCTTTCACATCAGCGACCCGTGGCTTGATCCGACGTACACTTGACCCCAAAGTCCAGTTGGTTTGATTAGAGGGACAATGTACCGTACCCAGGCACAGCACTGAGGTTAGGTTTAGGAAAATAAACCTGGTAAGGCAACCCAGTGTCACTCTGAAGTCATTATAATCCGGCGCTTGGTCAGTGACTTCTGGCGTCAAGCACGGACAAAAAAAAATCCTTTCACGTCAGCATGATACGCGGCTTGTTTAACAGTGCCAGGTGGCGTCAGGGGAAACACGGCGGGACAACAACAGAAGTTAAGGCAGGCGAAGTCAGGGCAGAGTAGGGAGGGCATCAACAGTAAGAGAACAGGAAGTGAACACCGACCTCCCAGGTGGAAGTTGGTAGTTGTTGGACACATCCACCACCACTTCCACCAAACCTACTCGGACTCCCACTGCTTTAACTTTCATTGTTGTCCCGCCGCACTTTCCCCTGATGCCGCCGGGCACCATTAAACATTAATGCCGTCTGGCCGCGTATCATGCCGACTGAAAGGACGGCTTTTTTTGTCCATGTCTGACGCCTGAAGTCACTGACTGGGTGCCAGATATCCATGACTTCAGAGTAAGACCTTCAGAGTTTTGACTATGAAAACGGTCTAGTTGAAACATTGGTACTTGAATAAAAGAAAGCATTTTTGTATCGAGTCTTAGAGTGTGCACCTGACATCTTTTTCCAAAATGTATATTTTCATCAATGGTCAGCACCTCTCCAACCCTGGTGTGCGCTCCTCCTCTCTCTTCATCTTTTCCTAAACCTAGAACAGGAAGTGAACACCAACCTCCAATCCGAAAGTCAGAGGTTGTCGGACCGTCGACAACCCTTACTGCCTGTCCTACGTGGGCTTCTGTTGCTTAATGTTCGTTGTTGTCAGCCACATTTTCCCCTGACATCACTGGGAACAGGAAGTGGACACCAACCTCTCAGGTGAAAGTCAGAGGTTGTTGAACCGTCCACCGCCCCTCCTGCCTGCCCTACTCGGACTTCTGCCTTAACTTTCGTTGTTGTCCCGTCACATTTTCCCCTGACTTCGCCGGGCACCGTTAAACAGTAACGTCAACCAGCTGCATATAATGCTGACCATGTTTCTTTTCCTAAACCCAAAGACAGTAAGCGAACAGGAAGTGAACACCAGCACCCTGGGTGAAAGTCAGAGGTTGTTGGACCCATCTATCACCCTCCTGTCCATCTTACTCGGACGTCCACTGCTTTAACTTTCGTTGTTGTCCTACCGCATTTCCCCCTGACATCTCCGGGTTGTCTCACCATGTTTCTTTTTGCAAACCTAACGACAGTAAGAGAACAGGAAGCAACACCGACCTCCCAGGTGAAAGTCAGTTGTTGTTGGACCATCCACCACCCCTCCTGCCCGCCCCTTAATGTCGTCCTGCCTCGTTTCCCTCTGATGCTGCCAGGCGACCAACCGCGTTTCATGCCAACATAAAAGAACAGCTTTTGTTTGTCAATGACCAAGTGCCAGACATCTTCAGAGTGGGACCAGGTTGTTGAAGAAGTAGAGAGCAATACTGATTTACCTCCCAAGGACTGTGATCCTACTGACGGTCTCAGCCTGGCTTCTTTCACGTTCTACATCCTCAGTTGTGAGCTGCTTTACTCTCCTTTTAAGAAGAATATTTGGGGGTCACAGGTGAAGTCATTTAGTTGGGTTCAATTATTCATATTGAGACGGACTGAATCAATACATATTAATAATAAGAGTGCAGGTGGGAAATCATGAGAGCCCGTGAAGAGATCTATATGTTTCAGATACCACGGATCAATGAAGTGTGTACAGCTGCAGAAGAGAGACTTGTTGAGTTGCACTTTTATGCCAAATTCTTGAATTATAGAGGGTCAAGTCCAGCAAGAGGAGAGCCTGAGGAGTATTTCATGGAAGGCTTATGAGCTTATTCCTCCCCTGGCATCCTTCTCTCAGTCTCTACACCTCTCTCTTGTCCTCTACCCGTCCTCTCCTTCCTACCTCAGTCCGTTCAGAATGATGCACATTTGTTCACCCTGTCACATCTTTGCCACTCTTCCCTCATCTATTCTCTCTGTTGTCTGTCCCTTCCTTAGCCCTCCCAAACCCTCCCCCCTCTTCTCACTCCCTCGATGACTTTAAATGACTACAGGGAAAGTTATTTGGAGTTCAGGTAGAGTTCAGACGCAGACCCGGTAGCCTCTCTCTATTCTCCCCGTCTGAGCCGACACGTGAAAGTCTCCCCTGGCTTCCTCTTGACATGGGATCAGCCTCGGAGCTCAGAGCCCCCAGAATGGCAATCGTAATTCAGTCCCCTGCGGCTCGGACTTTGTGTTTGATCAAGTGAGCTGCAGCGTCTGCGTTTGACACTGGCTCACTTGTGTTTAATGGCATTTTCCTTTGCTTTTTAGTATGGATGGATCATGAGACAACGGCTGCTGATCAACATGTAGAAGGCCCCCCCATCTCCTGCAGACACCCAGGCTGAAAGACACAACACGCCTGCAAATGAGACAGCCACCGTAGACATTGTGTCTCTTTGCAGTCATTTTGCATCTATTTTAGTCATTTTGTGGCTCTTGGAAGTCATTTGTGTCCCTTTTTAAGTTGTTTTGTGGCTCTTTTTAAGTTGTTTTGTGGCTTTTTGTAGTCATTTTGTGTCCCTTTTTAGTCACTTTGTGTCTCTTTTAAGTTGTTTTGTGGCTCTTTGAAGTAATTCTGTGGCTGTTTTTAGTCACTTTTTGTCCCTTTGTAGTTATTTGTGTCCATTTGTAGTCATTTTGTGTCCCTTTTAAGTCATTTTGTGTTTCTTTGTAATTTTGTGTCCCTTTTTAGTCATTTTGTGTCCCTTTTTAGTTGTTTTGTGGCTCTTTTTTGTCATTTTGTGTCACTTTTTAGTTGTTCTGTGGCTCTTGTTAGTCATTTTGTGTCTCTTTGAAGTCATTTTATGTCCCTTTTAGTCACTTTGTGGCTCTTTTAAGTCATTTTGTGTCCCTTTTTAGTCATTTTGTTTCCCTTTTAAGTCATTTTGTGTCCGGTTTTAGTCATTTTGTGTCCCTTTTTAGTCATTTTGTTTCCCTTTTAAGTCATTTTGTGTCCGGTTTTAGTCATTTTGTGTCTCTTTTAGTTACTTTGTGGCTCTTTTTAGTTGTTTTGTGTCCCTTTTAAGTTGTTTTGTGGCTCTTTGTAGTTTTTTGTGCAGTTTTATAGTCATTTTGCATCTCTAGTCGTTTTTTGTCTCTTTATGGTCATCTTGTGCACCTGTTTTGTTATTCTGTGTCACTTAGTGGTGTATTGAACCTCTTTTTTGATGTTTTGTCCCTTTGTAGATGCTAACATCTCCTTTAAGCCATTTTCTTATCTTCTTATAGTCATTTTGTGTCTCTTTTTAGTCGTTTTGAGTCTCAATTTCTGTGACTCTTTACAGTCATTGTGTGACTTTGTGTTGACTTTATGTCTCTGTATTTATTTGTGTTTAATTGTTGTCTTGTTGTGTCTCAGATTCAGATTCAGTCATTCTTTATTGTCCCCTGTGGAGGACATTTGTTTTCATCACAATAAGGGCAGAGACTTGTACAGGGCATCACAGTAAGCCCTGTACAAGTCTCTGCAGTTCTTCTGTGTGTCTGTTGTCATTTTACATCTCTTTTTAGGCTTTTTTTTTGTGTCTCTATGTAGTCGCTCTTTGTCTATGTGGTGGTTTTGCATCTATTTTTACTCATTCTGCGCGTCTTTGTGGTAGTTTTGCATCTTTTCAGTCATTTTGTGTCCCTTTAAAGTGGTTTGCATGTCTTTCAGTAACATGGTGCAGGTGAGCCAGAGTTCTCAGGTGCTGCTGCTGCTGCTGCTGGTTTAAAAACTGCAGATGAACTTCAGTGTTTAGTTCACACTTGTGATGAAGAGTGGCTGTGTGACTCATGTCCAAAGCTCTGTACCACAGCACATCCACACTGGAGCTTGTCTGCAGAGGTGTTTTACTAAAAACTAGCAAACTATTCTGAAGAGTACATGTTGTGCAGCTGTGACAAGAAGGAAACAACTGACAAACACAAATACAGGATTGGGTTTAGTAGGCAGATGCGTTATTGTAAAACACTGATCAGGACCAAAGATTGTCGGGATGGAGCTCAGTGAGCTGCCAACAGTTTTCACAGTCACTTCAAGCAGCAGCTGACCCGGGACCCACTGTGGGTCAGAGCCTGTTCAGTTATCCACCCCTGCTGTTCAGGGAAACAGCATAATCAGGAAGCTGTGGAACAGTATAATGATGAAACTTTATATATGCCGACAGTCAGGACTAATGTACAGCAGGTCTGCAGAACATGATCTGTTGCTCAGGAGCACAACATGACAATAGGATAAGTCATGTGTGTAATTGAAGATCCTTCATTTCAGCCTGTTATGAGGAGCTTCAGTGGCGTTCTGTCTCCGTCTGGCAAAGCTCACCCTTGCCTCCTGGTGGTCAGGCAGAAGGTTGCACCTCTTGAATCCAGGATGAGAGTTGTGTGTGTTTGCAAGTGTCAGTGTGGGTGTGTCGCTGCCAAGGACCTGTCCGTCTAGTCCGTGTGCGTCCTGTAATCTGCCTGACACGCGCGAGGCCCCCAGTGACTCTCCGTTATTAGGCCCATTAGACAGCCCAGGGATGAGGTTGAATTTTTATTAGCTCAAGTGAATGCCTGCGCATGCGTGTGCGCTTGCATGCGTGTGTGTGATGAGTATGTAATCTGTCTGACACCAGCCAGCCGAGAGGGAGAGACACTCGAGGGATGACGGATAATAACTCGGCAGAGCAGAGAGAGCAACCCGCAGTGAGTGGACAGCAGCAGCAGCAGCGCTTCATTCACTGTACACGTTCTTGTTGGTAAATGGCAGCGCTGATGGTAAATCTGTCGCATCTAAGTGCGTCCGTTTGACCTTTGAGGTTTCTCGACTCACCGCTCTGATCACAAATGTAAAACTCAGGCTGCAGCCTAACTTTATTTACTGCATTTCCTATTCAAGTCAGGCCTCTAATTCCACAACATTCTCTTCTCTCTCAGCCATATCGTCCCATTCCACACTCATTTGTTGCCCCTCTATCATATCACAGTGCATTTCCCAACCAATAAACGGAGGCACTCTTCTGTAGAAATGTATTTATCTTTCACATAAACTCCATTCCGGCTCCACTGGTCTCTCTCCAGTAGCTCTCGCTGGCACTTAATTTCTATTAATGGTTCTGCAACTGGCGCTCCAATCCAATCCACTGCTAGTCAGGGAGCGCATGGAGCGCACATGAGGAAATATGCATAGGCAATTATCCTCTGTAATGTGCATGGGCCCCAACCACTAATGCATCTGTGCTCATTGTGTGGTGCAGGAAACATTGCGCATGCATACATTAACTGTGATGCAGAGGCCAACGTCGAGGGGGAAACGTACGTGCCTAAGTGTGATGTTAGTCAGGTCACATTATTGTTACCATTGAAGTCGCTTTCTTGACAAACAAATGGAAGAACTGACTGCACAGAAACACACACACACACACACACACACACACACACACCTGGTATCTATCAGTGCAGCACAGCAGCAAACCAGCTCGCGATAATAATCATCATCAGCATTGTCCGCTGAGTAGCTTGTAAAGCCTTGTCTTTTTTTTCCCCCCCGAGTGATAGCAACAGTGTTTCTCTCGCTGTGCCATTGTTTCTGGAGAGTCCTCCAATATCTGCTCAGCTGTCAGCTGGTTATAGATTTAACACGGCTCACTGGGACAGTGACAGGAGGCCAATAACAGGCTCCTGGGCTTGTAAAGCCTCCATCTGCAGAGGAAACACAGAGCAAATAAACCCGGAGGAGCCGACACACACGCACAACCCTATTAGAGCTGCTGTAATGACACTGTGGAGTGTGTTCACGCACACCAAGGTGTGTTAAAGTTTTATAGTGTGAGGTCAGTGATGAGGTGGGCTCAGATATGATGGGATGAGGCCTAATAGGGTGTTTTATTGATGCTGTGTGTGTGATTGTGTGTCTGTGTGTGATGATGGTTCTTTGTGTGTGTTTGTGACCACATGTGAATAAATATTTCCTAGAGATGCCTGTGTGTGTGTGTGTGTGTGTGTGTGTGTGTGTGTGTGTGTGTGTGTGTGTGTGTGTGTGTGTGTGTGTGTGTCCTCGGCAGTGTAGTAACACTCTGCTGCCATGCTGTCATGCTTATCAGCATCGGCATGGCAGCAGAGTATCAGATCTCTGCAGTTCACTTAAATGTTAAATGTTATGGATGGGGGCCGACCTGATGCATTACACCCAATCCTCCTGAATATTCCAAGATACAGCACACACACACACACACACACACTCATTCACACATGTAGCCACCTCCTGACCCTGCCTGATATGAAGGTTTACCACCCGTCTCTCTCTGGTGGAACTCATCTACCTTGAAACCTGAATTCCTGCCGCGCTTTCCGCTCGATCAGCTTGTGATTCTTTTACTAGACATCCATCGAGTCCTGTAAAACCCTGAGCAACTATCCCTGTTTTTTCACTTTGCTCACAAGGGCAGTGGATGGAGAGGAAGCCCTCTATTGTGGCCGAGGCAATAGAGGCAGGTAGGCTTCTTTATGACGAACAAAAGGACCCCAACAATAGACTGGTCTGTTTGACTCTGACAAGCAGAAGAGAGGAAAAAATGAGCCTTTAGCTTTGTTGAGTGCGACAATAATCGATGTAGCACAGTCGAGAAGTGGGCAAGAGGAAGTGAAAGAAATGGGTGAGTTGCGTTTCTAGAGATGAACCAATCGATTGGCTGGTGACTGGAATCAGATGATTTTCAGCTAGATCAGTCATAACTGATGAGCGGCAGGTCACCAGTCAAAATTACACGCATGCATTTTACGATCGTTCACGTCACAAGCAGCAGCACAGATCGTCACAGCCGCCGCAACCCATTCACAAAAGTTGTACTAGAGTGGTGCAGACATGAGTCACTGAGCACTCCAGCTCCCCTCATCTTGAAGTCAAGGGGTTTATTGTTAGATGCTGTAAATAAGGTCTGTGGTTAACACAAGCTTAAAGCCCGGGATACACTGTGTGCTGCTGAGCTGCCCCAGACGAAAGTTGATCAACGTGAAAGAAACGTGACAATATCTTTGGTTGTGACTGAGACCTTCTTGAAGAGGTGGTCTCAGTCTGGTTCCAAAGGAACTCTGGTGCGGTTGGTTTGTGGTGAGAAGGTGTTCGACCTGGATGTGAAACAACTGCAGTCACATGACACATTGTTTGGGTTAAACATGAGCATGTTACAGTCCTGGAGGATTATTAATGTGCACCTCCTCCTGTACTGCCTTAATATGCACATTCAGCACATCCAATGCATCAAAACATTGTTTTCTAGTTGGAGCCGCGCCTCGTTTTCAAACTGTATGGTTTGACTAAAATGAACAATGACAGCAATATAGTCCACGATGAGCAGCGCTAAAATCAACCTGCGTAGTTGTCCCTCCATTGTGACATTACAAAGTGTCACATTTATCTTGCAAGTGTACTCTTCTTCAACGTTTGCTTTACTTCCTGGATTTTTCCCACATGGAAATTCTGACCAATCAAGAGCAGCTTTCTCACACAAGGCATTTGATCTGGTCCTCTTGTAAATGCTGCCGTGAGAACACGAACCAACTCTACGCAATTATACAACTTTGGAACAACATGAGTCCCTGATTCAGACCAGAGACACTCTAGGGCTGACAGCATCCTGAGTCTCATTAGCTATTTTACCAAGTCGGGTCCATTTGACAGGTTCGGTACCTTACTCCGTGGCGGCAAAAGGTTTTAACTCTAAAGACTGAAAGGAAAATAAAATGGTAACCTTGCTTGAGCTGAAAGGGAGCTGTCAATCAAGCATGATCTGATGACGCCTTCATCATCCTCAGAAATGGTTTGAGTCGCCACAGGAGCTGTTTCTGATCTAATTTTTATGAACATTTATTTTCACTCAGATTTTTGTGAATGCTTAATGAGACACTCGTCTTTGATGTCATTTATCTATTTACACTCTCTGCCAAATATGATTGTGTATGCTCTCAATTGTTGTTGTTCATAGAAAGTGAATGTTTCCCAAGGAGAGATGAACAGATTGAAGAGGCCTTGTGAAGGTAAGTGCAGCACGTTAATTATTTGCAATATGTTTGTTTTTGTATGCATGTGCTGTACCGTGCACTGGTGTGTGCGCGCGCAGACGTGTGTGTTAAAAGCAGGCCTAAGGGGAATGAAATTCTAGCCAGTGAGCTCCACTCCAGAGCTAAATTACACAAGCCAGCCATGATTTCATGCTTCACTACATTACTTCTCCTTTTTCCTCTGCTCCCTGCACTCTCTCCTCTCCTCCCCCCTTCTCTCCTCCCCCCTCCTCCCCCCTACTCTCCTCTCCTCTCCTCTCCTCTCCTCTCCTCTGGCTCATGTACCTCTGCTTTAACCCCACATGGATCTTATCTGGTTAAAGAGCAAAAAGAGGTGAACCACACAAGCCATGCGCCATGAATATTTCATCCGTGTTTGGATTACCATTTTCTCCAAAGATTCATTGTTCAATGTATAATACATGCAGCGTCGCACCTCGGCGCCTAGATCATAACCCCTGCCCCTCTAATCACAGGCCAAGCATGCCCTCACCTAGCCAGCCATGCCAGCACTGTGTGTGTGTGTGTGCGTGTGTGTGTCAATATGTGTGTGTCAGGAGGGTGCTCTCTGTGTAGGTGGATGCCAGTGTACAGTAAATGCGTGTATGTTGACACTGTTCTTCTGTGTGCGCACGTTTCTCTGTGTGTGTGTGTGTGTGTGTGTGTGTGTGTGTGTGCAGGGAGCGCGGGGTTAGAGTGAGGCTAAGACCGGCTCATCTTTCACACACACTCCTCCACCCTCAGGCTGGATTAGATGATGAGGTGGGAGAGTGAGTGAGATTGGAAAGGAAAAATGTGTTGGTAGGAGGGAGAGAAGAGAGCGAGTAACAGATTAAGAGTGAAATTCAAGTCTTTTGGCTGCTGGGCTCGGATCCAGCTTTAAGTTGCGGCTGAAATATTCTTTCAAATGATCTACCTCCGTTTGGATATACACTGTAGTGTGAGCGCCGTTTCGCGGCCCACACCGTTTGGCTGGTCTGAACGCCTCGCTTTCCCTTCATCTTCTCCCATCTTTCTATCGCTAAATGAGCACTGAATAGAGAAGCGGGCGAGGCTGTATAGATTTGAATGGCTCACTCGGTGGGTGTTTGATGGGGAAAATGGGTGCATGAGTTATTCTGACCTAAACCGCCCGTATCTCTTCATAGCCATAGAAATGGGCTCTTTTAAATGTATAGTTTCTCCAAAATTACCATACAAGTAATTCAAAACACTGAGGCTCAGACAGGCAGTGAATATATCAAGAGCGTTTGACCTGAGTGCATCTGAGAAATCTCAGCACATTTACCTTGAGCACGTGTGTTTGTGTGTGTGTGTACTTGTACATGCCTCATAGTGAGGACCAAAATAATATTTGAAAACAGAATGAGAACATTTTTGAAGAAGTGAGGACATTTTGGACGGTCCTCACTTCTCCAAAGGCCTGTTTGAGGGTGAAGACACACACTGTAAAATGATGGTTTTTGGATTCCTGTGTTGAAGCCTCGACTTTGGCATTTCAGCCGTCGCCATTTTGTTTTTTTGGAGCAAGTTGTGACCATATTGGGGGCTGTGGAGGAGGGAGGGGTGGATCTGACTCAAAGTGGCCCTCATGAAATCATGTGTAACTTTTAAACTAATTAAGCATTAACAGCAGAGTTATAAAAAAAAATCTTATGAATAAGGAAATTAGCTGTAGAGACCTAAACAGTTTTTTGTACCAGGCTGTAAGCGTGTTGATTTCATTTGAAGTTGGGCACTTTAACATGGAGGTCTGTGGGGATTAACTGGCTACTGGTGCCAGCCTCAAGTGGTCATTAGAGGAACTGCAGTTTGTGGCACTTCAGTGTTGACTTCATTTTGGTTAAGACTTGGTTACAGAGTGCAGGTGAGAATTAGGTTTAGGGTAGAGTGAGCATAAGGGTTGACATTTATACTTGTGCACTGGTGTGTCTGTGTCACTCTGCAGTTACACCTCCAAAACACTAGTGGGTGTTGGAGTTTTTGTGAAGTGCTGTGAAGTTTAGTCGATTCAAAACACACATTAAACACACATTAAACACACATTAAACATGGCTTAATAGAGACAGTTTCAAACACAAATCAGCTTCACTATAACTTGCAGCATTCACAGACAAACACTTGTCTTTATCTGGACACATTTTCCCCACAAATACAACATGCTAACGTTATTAGCACAAGCCTATGGCATTTTACATTGTATAAATTAGCCTAGCAGCTAGCAGAGATTTCCTCTGCTCATATGAAGCCAGGATAAATCACACACAAGACTTAAAATGCTATTTTAGTGGTAAATAAATTAAAGTAAATCAAAGCTTTGTTTCCACTGAGGGAAGTGGTTTCAGCTCACAGAGACAGACAGGAGGTCTGCATTGCCGCGATGTGTGGTTACATTTCTGGGGAGGTGCACGTCAGGCTATGGCGTAGGCTGTGCGTTGACATGGAGCCTTTGCTGTAGGCACTGTGTCGATTTGCCAAAGAAGTATAAATCACTCTTTATGCAGTTACCTGTGATGGTAAAGATCAGGGTAAGAGGGCAGGGAGTGCATTATGTCAATGAGGGTCCTCACAAAGTCAGAAGTACAAGAATGTGTGTGTGTGTGTGTGTGTGTGTGTGTGTGCTCCCAAAAATGATGTCATCTCACTATCTCGCAGAGGCGTGAAGGCAGGCATCTGACAGATTTTGGCAAAAGCTCATCAAAGAGGAAATTATTCCCATTTATTCCACATCCAGGAATAATCAGAGAGCTAAGGTCACACACTCTCTCTCACACACACGCACACACACACACACACACACACACACTCCTTGAACGATTGCACGTATTAGTCGCGCATATGGATTTAAATACGTGTTTCGTGTGTTTCTCGTGGCAGAAACACAACTGGAGCCTCGGAGACGTCACATTTGGATTTATCAAGTTGCAAGTTCCGGTTTTTCACCGTCCACAATTAGCACGATTTATCTCTTCTGTTGAAGAAAAAAAGTGATTTAGGAAGAGAGAACTTTTGTCGCTCTCGCTCTCAGAACCAAAGCGTTTACCTTTTTACTCATCGGATTCTGATGAAGGCTCCGCCAGATGAAAGTTGGTGTCTTGTTTTACTTTGAATTAGACTCCCTCTTTGAACGGCTCCTTGTTTGTTTGTGATGGCGAAAAAGCTCGCAGCATTTGTAATCAAACCCCTCGGGGCCGCCTGTCTCAGTTTGGCTCTTCAAACTGCCGTGTGCATCTCATTGTGTTTCTCTTCTTTGTGCTCATCATGAAGAATCTCGAGCTGCGCTCTGACTGCTGTGTTCACCATCCTCTCAGTGTGTGCGGATAAACTTTTTATTTTTTTAAACATGCGACATGCTGTGAGCTGTTGTTGTGCAGTTGAAACTAAGTCATAAAAGACAAGCAAACCACTCGGGAAATATCCATTTAAAGCTGTGGAAATCGTGATCCTCATGTGGCCTCGAGTACAGTTTCAAGTTTGTTGCAGTCATCTCAAATGTCAGCACAGCAAAATCAATTTAAAAAAAGAGCCATATATGAAGGAAAACGTCCTTTATTTTGACTGTTCACACTGCAGAGAAAAGGGATTCTTATTTTTAACCACATCATACAAAGCTCATGTTTTGTAGTGCTGGCGATGGCAGTGAAGCAGCCATTAGATCCACAGTGACAGATTGCAGAGGCCAGTACCTCAGTCTGCCAGCTCTCTTTCTTCTTCATCGTGTTCCTCTTCCTGTCGGACCCGAACGTTCCTGTGTTTCCTCTCCAGTTTTATTTGGACAGGCTCAGGATTCAGGTGTTTGCTCTTCCTTTTTGTTCCAAGCTGAAGAGCACAAGTGTCCTTGTTCTTGTTCTTTGATTTGCTTTTGGAGTGGAGGTCTCCCCACCTCTTCGCCCACAGTGTGGGAACTGGACCGCCACGCCCAGCCAGGCTGGGTCCAGCTTTGTAGACAGTCAGAGAGAGAGGACGTGTCGAGGCTGCTGGTGGATGGTTGTCTGTCACATGTGGGTCTGAACTCTTGGAAAAGATCTACTTTTAATGGAAGGTAAAGATTATGTAAGAGCAGCCACACATGCAGTCTTACCACGTGGTGTTTATGTTTCATACCAAGAACTGTCTGTCTCATAGGGATCGTGTTTTAGCCCGACATCACCAGACGCAAATGCACATGACTCCAGAACCTGTCAGTTCATTTTCGATTTCCAAGAGGTGTTTTGAGCAAGTTATCGAGTGGTGGACTGAATATCTATATTCAAGTAGAAATGTAAATGTCTCAGGGTCTTGTTCACAGAGTGAGAGTAGAGGCGTGAGATGGATCGGCGGTTTGGTGCAGTGTCTGCAGTGATGCAGGTGCTGCACTGGACCGTCATGGTGAAGACGGAGCTGAGCTGGAAGGCAAAGCTTTTGATATACTGGTCCGTCTTCGTCCCAACCTTCACCTGTGGTCATGAGCTCTGGGTCGTGACTGAAAGAATGAGATCGTGGATACAAGCGGCCGAAATGAGTTTCCACCATAAGGTGAGGTGAGGAGCGCAGACATCTGCAGGGAGCGCGGAGTGGAGCTGCTGCGCCTTCACGTCAAAAAGGGTCAGTTGAGGTGGTTTGGGCATCTGATCAGATCCTCCAGGCCTCCATCAGAATTTCCATGTGGGAAAAATCCAGGAGGTAAAGCAAACGTTGAAGAAGAGTACACTTGCAAGATAAATGTGACACTTTCTAATGTCACAATGGAGGGACAACTACGCAGGTTGATTTTAGCGCTGCTCATCGTGGACTATATTGCTGTCATTGTTCATTTTAGTCAAACCATACAGTTTGAAAACGAGGCGCGGCTCCAACTAGAAAACAATGTTTTGATGCATTGGATGTGCTGAATGTGCATATTAAGGCAGTACAGGAGGAGGTGCACATTAATAATCCTCCAGGACTGTAACATGCTCATGTTTAACCCAAACAATGTGTCATGTGACTGCAGTTGCTTCACATCCAGGTCGAACACCTTCTCACCACAAACCAACCGCACCAGAGTTCCTTTGGAACCAGACTGAGACCACCTCTTCAAGAAGGTCTCAGTCTGGTTGTTTTGCTGTGTTCACACCTGCACAATGAACCGCACTGAGGGGACAAACCAACAGGAGTATGAGTGAACTGATCCAAACAGGGCAGGTGTGACAGCAGCCTGAGACTCTGCAGTGTATTTCCAGATGCAGCCACATCAAAGGCGAAGGCTCAAAACAAGAACTGTAAATGAAATACTATAATCTGTAGTTTAATGATCTTGTTCTTAACCAATCCAAATGAATGTCTATGGGTCTTTTCTTAATGGGCTTTACTGTAAGCTTGTTCTAAACTCGGTGCAGTGCGGGAGCATCTATTCATAACTCAGGACTTAACACAGAAATCACTCCCCACTGCTCTCTGATATAAATCCGTTTGTATCATTAGACACATGGAAGGATTAGCTCCTAATTAGAATTTTATATACACACCTTCCTCTACAGCGCTCTGTTTGACATACTGAACAGTGTGCGCTGCATTACATTCATCATAATGTAAGCTTACCTCATAAAGTGATTTAGCTCTCTGATAATAGTTGTAATACACGTCCGCCTGCAATTACACACACACACACACACACACACAGACTCACACACACGCTCACAGCTCCACACACTCAATACTTCACCCTGTCTGCCACGACTGGTGCGGTCCATCAATCAGAGTAAGCTGACAGCTATGGCTAATGCTCCCCTTTTATTTAACCGTGCTTCATAATTTACCATCAGATTACTGGGTTTAGATCATATGCAGCATATGTTGTGCTGTTTGTGGTGCTCTGTAATTGTGATGCGCACTCAGAGTCACACAACACTGTCATTTTATGACATTTACCAACAACACGTACACTACCTTTTGCATGTTTTGCATAAACGGTGTCAAGACGACACGCTGATCCATGAAAATGTGCTTTAAGGGACATTATTATACATATACAGTATATATATATATATATATATTTATAATTGTACAAACACAATATGTAGATTTACTCAATATCAATTTAAGTGATTTGCCACAACATCTGCGCACAGACATGTTAACAACTTTGACAGTCACACTCCATAATTGGCAGGCCGGGGCATGCTTAGTTATTCAGCGATAATGAGAATCGCTTTCTCTCTCTGTGCCTCTCTCTGACAAACGCAGCCATATCCTGCAGATGTTCAACAGAAACAGTGATTTAAACCATCAGCTCTGCCCCGTTGTGCCAACTGGACGCGTGCCCGTCCTTCGGTAAGACTTGAGTAAACATCAGTGGAATCATCATCAGCAGAATGAGCGACTCGAGGGGAGAGCGCCGGGCAAGTTTAACTCCAGAGCCGTGAACTTTGCTCGACCTCTCTGCGGGCTCGGATCTATCATCTTAACTGAGGCGATCCGGAGATGACAGCCCTGCTCATCCATCATGGGAACTGCTCAGCCCTGACACACATAAAAACCTGAAAGAGCAGAGTCGCACTCCATAGAACAGAAAAGTTTCGATTTGGACGATTTCAGGACGTCAATCACACCTGTGCGACTTTGCTTTGACTTTCATAATCACCCAAAACATATATATGGAAATATGCTGTTCCTCTGCGGCGCCCTGTCTTCGGCTTCGCTTTACATTTTAATACGTCTCTCCATTCTAGCAGGTCTATTTCTTTGTCAAATCCCCTCTGTTCAGGCTGCTGTATCCCTCCATATAGAAAGGTTAAACACACCTAAGCAGAGGCAGTGTGACTGATGCCGGGGCTGTTTCTAAATGTTAATGACACCCTCCGGGCAGAACGCTGTACACCGCAGTATCCTACTGTAGAGTTATAGCGTGCCGGTTATGCTATAGTGGCTCCATCTGTGCACGCACACATCAGAGAGTGTGTGTGTGTGTGTGATAGGCTCACACACACACACACACTAGGGACAGCCCACTGTACAGCTGGCACGCAGCCAGGAGTCCTTCCACTGAGTGGTCAGGGAGAGAAATCAATCAAACATGGCTTGTCAGGCCCCTGAATCCATTATGGTGGGGAGAGTGGTGAGGCTTGAGTAAACAGGGATGACAAGGAGAGACAATTAGCAAGAATTCAGGCTGTTGTTCGAGGCAAGCTTTGGGATTTGGTAGTCCTGCATGGCCTAGTTTGGCCCACCTCAGCTTAGCTCCGTCAACAGGCTCGACTCGCAGCTTTATTGCCGGTAATTCACTGGCCCTCAGTGTTTTATGCCCGCTCTCTTTACGGCCTTAGCAGGCCAAATCCATTTAAATAAACACCAGTGCTGCAGAATGATGGCCGAGGTGTTTAAAAGCACTGATGCAGGACCAGCACATACACCGCATCACAGCTGGGGCCATTACAGCGTTTCAGGCCAATATAGTGTACAAGTATTAGATCAGACACAGGGGATCTGACCGAGACTGAGAGCCTCTTTGAGTTTATATACCGTACAGTAGTGGTGTTCATGACTGCTATTGTATAGCGTGCATTGATTACACCTGCGAACACGCCGTAACACACCCATCTGTATGCAGAAGTTATTTGCTGAGAATCATTCTCCAACCTGCAAAAATTAGTCGCAAGATTTGTTGCACTCGCATCAGGAGAGGAACTGATTTAGAAACAATGTGCGGAGAGCTCTCTGTGCGAGTAAGTGCGCGGCCATTACTCATACGTAAACTCATTACATTGGTCTAATAGCGCTGTCTCGTGACTCTGCCGGTGCCTGCCTATATGGAAAGAACATTAGTGTGGCCTATGTATGGAACACAGTGCTGGAGTTCATTCATTCTTCTCTATGGTATGGATCAGACAGATAATTAACTGCAGAGACATGAAGTCATTGTTCAGTTAGAGATATGGCTCGCTCTAATAAGAGCTCACACTGTGGAGCGGCGAGGAGAGAAAGGGATGAAATTATAGGAATGGGTCTGCTAATGTCTGCTGAATGACTCGCACTGTCTCTTTGCACCGCGTGTCACATCCTATGGTCCCTATACGACACTCTTACTGCGGGCTGTGTTCATTTTTTAAGCTTCGTTCCACTCAGAAATGTGTTTTGCTCGTTGGTCCTTCACTTGATGTCTGAGCTTCACTGTGCAGTGCGATGTATGAGCAGACTGTTTTCACATTCATCTGCTGAAGGAGGAAACTTTCTCACCTTAAATCTCACTCTCACAGTTTGGAAGTCATCGTGGCCCAGTGTGGAACTTACACAAGTGTGACTGGGAAACCTGCGACCTCCATCTGATGTCTAAACCAATCAATCAATTAATCAAACTTTATTTACTTTACTTTTTCAGGGCTGTAGGCTCCACAGGAGTGTTAAAATGTGTTTGTCTTGTTGTGTTATTGGAGCCAGAATTTGAGTCAACAAAAACAAAGATGGTTAAATGTGATCAGACCAAAGGACTGGACGGAGGCCATCATCAAAAATGCTCACATGTGCAGCGCACACTTCATATCAGGTTAGGGAAAAAGTATTTCCTGTTGTAGGGATGAATAAGGTTATGTGTATTAAGGGTTATCATGTCCACCTCATCAGAAACTGGGGAGGGATTAAGAGGAATATTGGATTTCTCTGCAACGCTAACTTTTTAGCACATTAGCTAACGTTAGCTTCCATAGCAAAACAAACAAGTGTGGTCCTCCTTTGTAAGATTGGCTTCCTGTGACATCATCCATCCACTGAGTGAGAGCATACGGGTCGGCCAGTCTGGTCCCGTTGCTCAGTGTTTACTTATTCAAGTAACACTGGCGGTCCCGGAGAGTGAGTGACCTGACATGGTGCGTTGGTAAATTCAGTCTGACGCTCTACACTAAAATGAGAGTCCTGTTGGTGGAAGAAACGCAGCGTTATATTTCTACATGAATGAACCAACGGTTAAGTTAATCACACATTCACTCCGCTCGGCGCTCTGCTGCTCCGTCTCCACAGACAGAGTGTCCAGAGTGCGCTCTGCCACTCTGAGAGTGCGCTGCTCTGGATAACCCAACGCTACATTCAGACAGCGCTCCACATTTATCAGCGCTCCAGTTTGTGTCAGAGTCGCTCCCACACTCACAATGAGTGTTTCTGAACGCACCACTCACATCTTCTTCCTCCATCGTCTAACACAGAACTTGCTAACTAGCACTAGCTAATGTCTGTGGAGAACTGTTTTGCCTCCAGCTAAGCCCCGCCCACCAAAAAAGGTCATGAAGTTCAATTAAAAGCCAGATTAAAAAGGTAGGTCTTGAGTTTGCTTTTAAAAACATCAACACTCTGTGCGGCCCTCAGGTCTTCAGGCAGCCTGTCCCACAGACATGGACCGTAGGTATAAAATGATGCCTCAACATGGGTTTTTGTTCTGATTACAAGGCGACGACCAGAAGCCCTGAAGGTTCATGAGGGTTCATGAGGGTTCATGCAATAAAAGCAAATCTGATAAGCAGGCAGGACTGAGATCATTAAGAGCTTTATAAACCAATAAAAGGATCTTAAGATCAATTCTGAAGCCAATGCAGAGACTTTAAAACTGGTGTAATGTGTGCTCTCTGTCCGGCCTTTGAGTTTTGAAATAACTGTAACTGAGCAATATTTTTCTGAGGAAGACCAGAAAGTAGAGCGTCACAGTGATCAATTCTGCAGGTGATGAAAGCATCAGTGTCTGTGTGTCAGCTCGGGAGAGAAACAGTTGCACTCTGGCAATGTTGTTAAGATGATAAAATCCAGTTTTGGTTAAACGTCTAATATTTGGTTTAAAACTAAGATTTGAATCAAAGATAACTCAGAGTTTTTCACCTGTTGACAGGTTTTAGTGCTGAGTTTCTCTCTCTGAGCTTCAGGACCAATAACTAAGACCTCTGTTTTGTCCTTTCTCTTGTTTCTAATCAGGTTTCAACCCACCTGCAAAGAAATGCACTTCCTGTCGTTGGACACTAGAGGCATCATCTGTGCGTTTACAGATCTGCAGACACCAGTCACATACGTAAGTGGAAACGAGGCGTTATGGGAAATGTATCAGAGTAAAAGTAAACATTTTATTTTGAGATGTAGCAGAGTAACAGTGGACGCTCACAGAAATCTCAAGTAAAACTCAAGTAAAGTACAGATAAAAGTGAAGAGCACAACATTTCCCTCTGAAATGAAGTCGAGTAAAAGTAGAAAGTGGCTTGAAAAGAAAATACTCAAGTAAATTAAGGACAGCACTTAATTAATTGTGTTTAGTTACATTCCACCACTGCACGCCCGCCTTGTGCTTGTGCACTTTTTCACATGGATGTTCCAGTTAGGGAGAAATATTTTTAATGAAATGATTAAACTCGTTTGTAAAAGAAAAACACATCAGACACAATTTATTATTGAATACGTCTCATAACACGTCTGCATGGGGTCTTTTTTTGTTTGTCAGCTCTGTTACGCTCCATTTGGCGTCTTTAGATCCAAACGAGTCCACATATAGTAAACTCTATCTACATACACAATATTTGAATGTTATTTGTGGTATTATTGGGTTTGTTCTTATCTAAACATCACCCGTCTGCTTTGTCTGCTGCTGTAAATGATGCTCAGTGTCTCAGAGCTGCAGTTTAATGTGTCTTAAATCTCATCTGTTGTCTATGTGCTGGGAAAACAACACAATATGTCACAACTGATAAATGAAAGGATTATGGTTCAGATGTAAACAAAGAGATGCTGGGTGTGAAAGAGACGAGAACAGTGAGTAAAAATAAGACGGTTATAATCAGCTCTGCCTCATGTGGACATTCAGGTTTTTTAAAGCCGAGCGAGTTCCCCTCATAAAGTCAAATTTATGTCTGCAGCTCGGGTGTTGTCTGGGGCCCCCACAAAAGGCCAGCCTGTGCTCGGCCCGGCCCATAAATCCTAACTTTTCAATTTTTCAATGGACCTCTGTGCGGGGCCCCGGAGCCCCTGTCTGCAAGGCCCCAAATTACAGAACCTCCACAAGCGGTCCAGTAGGAAAACAACTGTGAGGTTTATCACGTAATTCCAAGAACTGCAGGGGACCCTTCGCACTGCGGGGCCACGGAGGACACGCATCTGAGTTTATTTGGTATTTTAGTGTATTTGCTGAATATATGGCTGCGTATATATATTTAAAAGGTTTGAAAATCCACAGCGATTGCATGTCTCGGAGTGCACGGCTGCTTCATTCGATCTGTCCCTGTGGGATAGCTCGCATGTGTGTGGGTCTCTGTGGAATAGCTAATGCATTGTATATATACATGTCTGTGTGTGTGTCTGTGTGCTAGAATATTTATCAAAGGACAACTGTGAGGACTAAAAGCATCAAATAAGCAAAGGCTGCATGCTTTTACACGCAAGCACTGTACTGTTCTTATATTGCTCCCATTGATTCCCGTCCTCTGCACCACGCTGGAGGCCGGCGCAGACGACAGAGACGGGGCCAAGTAGAAGATTATTCAGAATAACATATAGCGCTCTGTGGGTCCTGATAAAAGTGAGTGACAGCATCAGAACAAATGGTGATGAAATGCTTGCATCACAGCGAGCTGATAGCCGTCTCTATACTCAGTATCCTCTCCTCTTACATGTATGATTTATATGGACGCATGGAGGATTTCTTCAAAGCTCTCACATGTTTATGACTCCATAACATCTGACGCATTCCTGTTTACGCTCCCAAGCCACATTTGACATTTTCTGGATATGATGAATCATTAATGATGACCTCAATAGGCTTTCACATCTTTGGCCCACAGATCAATAAAGTGGTTAGGGGAGTAGGTCAGCGGCTCTCCAGAGGTGTCTGTCAGTGTTCGTGTGTTCGTGTGTGTGTGTGTGTCTTTGAGCGTGCCTCCAAACAGTCACACCCAGCAAGCGACTGTAAAATGTTGGTGCTAATTGGCGGCCAAGCGCTGCCCCGTCTCCAGCGCGACGCTCCAGGGCTGGCAGAATTACGGCTGGTTTTTCCAAGTTTTTTCCAAGCAGTCCCTGCCTGCGAGGCTGTGGGAGTTCCATCCATTATTGATCAGATCCAAGGATGAAAGCAGGAACGCTCAGTGGGGACTGAGCATCTTTGGCCCCACACAGGAAAATAAAAAAAACACAAAACCAGCCTTGACCACCGACTCTGTGTGAACAGAGACGAGGAAATATCTTTTTTATTTCACATCAGAGTCAGCCTGAGAACCAAACTGTCTGGAAAGTAAATAAGCCGAATTTATGTAAAGGGAACTCGAGGCGTCATGTGCTGTGAATCTTTACTCATCCCTAACATTTAGAAGCCGAATCCTCGCTGAGATTTTTGTACCCAGATGATGACATTGTGTTACGCGCTGCTTTGCCAGCCTTGGCAGCCGCTCGGCTCGGTGCTGTTCAATGATTCAGCTGTGTAGAATTGACCTCCACCTCACCTTGGCAATCCTCCCCGACCAAATGGACGTTTGGCAGCCAGAACACACACTGGATATACAAGCATGTGTGTACGCCAGTGATAACACACACCGACTCGCAGAAACACACACACACACACACACACACACACACACACACACTCTGGGAAAGGTTACAATGATGCTTGAAACAAAGGGGCAGATGGTTGACAATGATGCAGTGCCAGCGTTGGCAAGGTGGTTAAAATATGCATTTCTGTTTGTGTGTGCATGAATATGTTCCTATACGTCTCTGTGAGGCAGCTCTGCACGCCCAACATCAGTCTTAACTTCTCCCAACTGTGTGTTTTCATGATGCAGCTCTGTGTGTTTGTTTTGGCCTGTTGGTGTGTCTCTGCAGTCCCACAGCAAAGCAAAGCAAAGCAAAGCAAAGCAAAGCAAAGCAAAGCGCTCTGCCAGAAGTTGCAGTAATATACTTTGAAATTTTATAATTAGCTATAAACTCAACCAGTGCTGCTGTTGAATCATCATTTAAGGAAAGAAGGGCTCATTTGCACATTTGAAACATTTTTGGGGAAATGGAGAAAGCAAATAAAATTGGTGATATTCACTCTTCTATTTTTTTCCCGTTGAGACATTTTTGGGATACAAACACTGAAGTTATAATCATTACAATTTAGCGATATGGCAACACTGGTGTTTGGTGTAATACCAGTGCCAGTGCCCTCATTTAGCAGCTGCATGACATCATCATCACATGTCTTGGATAGATTTATATTTGTACGCCATCATCATCCTCACTGTGACCTCGTCACATGTCCACGTTTGGTCATGGACTTGTGTCCGTTTCAACTTCAGCCTGTTACATGCATTGTCTGTTTTCACAATACACTTCTGTTTTCACAGGAAATGTACAGTTTGCATACAGTCTCTTTCAAAATAAAAGCACTACGTCAGCACAACACTGTGAGTTGACTTTTTTTTCCCTTCACCAACAAACACACGTGGTTGGCCTTAGAATGTTATGCCAACACTGCTGTCGTGGTCATTGGACCCGTCCACCACCGCTCCCACCTGCCCCACTTGCATTTAGCCACCTTAACTCTTGTTCTTATCCCGCCGTGTTTCCCCCTGATGCCATCGGGTATCGTTAAACCATTCATTCATTCAAACATTTATATAAGACTCGGGAAATCAATGGAGGGAGACACTCATTTACAGTGATGCTGAGCATGAACAAAGACATTAAAACAATCAATATCAAACAAGAACGATCATGCAAATTAATTGAAACAGAAATGGAAGAATTCAAAACAACAAACAACAATAACAGTTAATGAGCTGAGAGTAAACATGCCAAGGTGTACATGAATAGTTAAAGCATGTACACTCAATTAAAACAAGATCAGAAAAAAGGCACCTAAACGGCCAAATGGATGGCAGAGTGTCCAAGATTATTCCAAAAGAACAGGCTTTGGCATTCATACAGGAAGCAAACACTGGCCTCCTGGGTGAAAGTCCTCTGTTGTTGGACCAGTCCACCCTAATCGCACTTTTGCCCCTGACACTGCCAGGCACTGTTACAGAATACGGCTGACCGGCCATGTGTCATGCCGCTGTGAAAGGACAGCTTATATCAATGGTATCTGACACCAGAAGTCACTCAGTACGTTTACATGACTTTAGAGAATATCGATTTAAAGTTGTACTGACTGACCAAGCGCTGGTATTCAACAACTTTGAACTGAGACCAGGTTGTCAAGTACAGCTCCAGTGAAATGTGATCCCATCAACTCTCTGTCAGAGAAAACTGATCTGAGTTCAGACTGTTTACTTACAGCACAGCTACACTCACAGATAACTGAGCCTCCTACCCGCCTGTCAAACACCATCAACCCACAAACCTTCGTCCACGTCTGCGAGCGGAGCTAGCTGCTAACTGCAACTAACAAACTCCACAAATCCATTCAGCAGCTCCACCATCCACAGTCAGACACACACGGCTGATTATTTACTGCTGAATTACAGCTCACAACTCGCACCAACCCAAACATCCTGGTGCAGACTATTTACTGGAGTTTACCAGCCTGAACAGCAGGCAACGTCCGAAAGTCCACCATGAACATTTCCGTCACGTCTCGTCACCAATGAAAATGAAACATAGGTTTAGTCTTTTTAATGTTATCAAGATCTATTTTTAATTCGTCATCGTCTCATTTTCATCATGGAAAAAAGGTTGTTGACAAAAATTTCGGCATAGTTTTCATCAACGAAAGACTGCATTTTAGGCCCCAGAATTCTGGGGGAGGCAAACACATCAAACAGGCTAATATCAGAGACTGCTGAAAGTAACTCTAGATTACATGCTGCATTGTTTCCTGTGAATCCCTCATGCATACATACTGTAGACAATTGGAATCCAACACAGGAGTGGCGGACCCTGCCACTAAAAATGAAAACTACTGTGTAGAGACTTAATTACTTAATGTAAATACACTGAATGTGTATAGAGGGCTGCAGTGATTATGTTTTGAGTTTTTTGTAGTCTGACACAAAAGTTAGTTTTGACCTGTTTCCACTGACAAAAAGCCAATAACATTTTTCCATTGGAATTATTGCAGTGGCAAAACCAAAGTTTATCATAGCTACATGTTTTGTTCAGCGAGATAATCTTCACAAATAAAAACAAAACAAACACTTGTATGACGTTTTAAGCTAAGCTAATGTTAGGCTATAAACAACCAACGCTACTGTCACACGACTCACACGTTGCCACCACGATGACACTCTGTATTCCTTTAAGCAACTTGAAAGCAACCGCTTTTTTTAAGACATGTAAAAGCTACAAAGTTCATGAGAGGAGTATTTACTGACATATTTTTTCTCATAGAGCAAAACATTAAAATATCTTGACCTTGTGTTACCACAGGCCTGTTTTTTGGCATCTAACCAAAAACCCATTCAAGACGTCAAGATGAGGGCAGCAGAAGTGCAGAAATGCACTTAGGACTCATTCCTCCATAGCGAATCGCTGAAAGGCCATAAATTGTTTTAAAAATGGAATTTGGTTTCATGAAAACCTTCAGGATTATGGCTTTAAAGGAAGCCAGCTGCTCCTCCAGCTGACTTCTCTACATGGATGAGACCGTCCACTCCATGTCATCGCCATATTCAATGGCCATCCACTCTAATCCATCCTAGGTCGTTAGCTCTGTCTGCGAGGCTAATCATCATCTCCTCTGGCTCGAGTTAGCCAAAGAGAAGAGCATCACCAGAATGAGCCAGTTAAATATTCATGTCCCACTGTGGTGTAATATCCTCCTCAATGATGTTTGAACCTTTTGACCCGAGGTAATCAGCAGTAATCACACGGTCACACCGAACAGTGATAAATTTGATCTTCAGACGGCTGAGTCTGATGAGCTTTTGACACCACTGAGCGCCGCGCATCAGCCAAAAGCTCAAACTCTGATCGCCACATCCAGCACACACACACCGGCCACACGCGCTCAGAGGCAGCGTTCCTGGTGACAGACAGTTCATTTCACCCCCAGGCATGTAGGTATGACATCACTCGATTAATAATGGAGCAATTAATTATGACCTATTAGACTGATGAATTAGATTAGATAGAGAAGAGGGATGTAGCCATGTGATAATATTACACTAGGATACATTAATGACTTCTTGGGGAGCGAAATGGTGGAGGTGGTGGAGGGTAGAATTTATATGTGCCAGTTTGGAATGACATACAGTCAGCTATCTAATTATATCGGTGATAAATGGTGTTATTGATATGATAATGATTCCTTACCTCAACATGGTGATATTCCACAGCTGTAATGTGATTACACTGAAACTGGTGGATCCATATTGTGAGACTTTGATGTGTCGCAGCGTGACAGCAGACACCATCGTAAATGAAAGTTTCATATTGATGACACACTTAGCCTCATGGAAACCACTGGTGCATTCAAGGTATCTTTGAAGCCGCCGTACGGAGGGTATTTAACGCTTAAAGACGTGATATGGCTTTTAAATATTTATGTAGTTGTGCCGGAAAACAACGCTGCTCCGTGAATGACCTCAGACTAATGATTAAATAAGTTTTATGTATGTATGTGTAGGAGGAAAAATAAACTTGAGAATTTGACACATCAAGCAAAGTGTGAACGCATCCCACTGGCATGTTTGTTTTTTCTTCATTACCTCATCAAGCTCTGAGTGAAGCTGCTGCATGTAAGGTCTGAATAGATAAACACCTTATATGGCTTCAAATATGTATGCTGTTATTCTGCTGTGTGAAGACTAAAGAAACAAAGGATCCTGCATCGATAAACTCCAGTGAACACAAAGCCCTGAGCTACGCTCCACTGACATCTAGTGTCAGATGTGGGAACTGAGATAACACACTGTGTCTGACCCTGTGCAGGTGTGTGTCTGTAACCCCCCCTCCTCCAGACACACACACACACACACACACATGCGTTATCCACTTCCCCATACATCAGTGTAGTCTTATTGATCTGCTCGATATGACCTTGAATGATCAGACAAGTAGAAGCGCCACGCTGGAATGAAACCCATCCATTCCCTCTGTCTGCTATCTGCCGCTGTAATGACTTGAGGGAAGACGGGGAGTTAAAGGAGCCCATTGAGATGGACCCCTGAACCAGTCAGCTCTGCAGCGGCCTTATGTCGTGGCCAGCCTCCCCTCCAGGCACAGTCTGTTCCGGGTAAGGGAAGAGAAGTGGGTCAGTCTGTCTGGGATGCCAGAGATGAGACGTGAGCTGGGTAATACTGTACATCGAATCATATAGATAGATAGACAGATAGAGCTCCATCCTGAGCAGGATTATGTAAGTGGATTTGTTCCCAGGATGGCCTCACATCTGAAAACCTTAAGATAGTGTATTAAAATGATAATCAGTGGATGAATGATGAAATTTATCCTCTTGGGGCGAAAGATGAGGAGGAGCCACGCTTCAGGGTTTCATCCTGGAACATGCAGAATCTAACAGGATATGTAAAACATTTTCCCCTGCAGCTGACACATGGCTGGAATTGTTAATGATGATGATTTTATCCTACTTTCACATCACTTTGATGATGACTGAAATCAGTGTGATGTGTAAAAGGTGTCACAAATGATGTAAAGACATGGAGGGTGAAATGAGGGCCCAGGCTTTTAATTCAGGACAAGCCAGTCTCCATACAAAATGGTGGCATTGTGCATTTCTACAGATCACAGATACGCTGCATTTGTATATTATTTTGTAGTGGATGCACTGAAACCTTCATAACAACCCTGGGGTGAAGGTGTGGTTAGATAAGGAATAAAAAGCAGAAAATCCGCTGGAAACACAGTGACGGGTTGTTAAAATAGCTGCTGGAAATACAGCAACAGGATCGCTTAAAAATCCGCTGGAAACACGATGACAGGTCGCTAAAATAGCCACTGGAACTACTGGGACATGTCGCTAAAATAGCTGCTGGAAATACAGCAACTGGTCACTAAAATAGCCACTGGAAATACTGGGACATGTCGCTAAAATAGCTGCTGGAAATACAGCAACTGGTCACTAAAATAGCCACTGGAAATACTGGGACATGTCGCTAAAAATGCTGCTGGAAATACAGCTCCAGGTTGCTAAAATAACTGCTGGGAATACAACGACGGGTTGCTAGAAAAAAAGCTGCTGGAAATACAGCGCTCGGTTGCCATAAATCCGCTGGAAACACGGTGACAGGTCACTAAAATAGTTGCTGGAAGCACAACGACAGGTCGCTAAAATAGATGCTGGAAACACAACAACAGGTCACTAAAATAGTTGCTGGAAGCACAACGACAGGTCGCTAAAATAGATGCTGGAAACACAACAACAGGTCACTAAAATAGATGCTGGAAGCACAACGACAGGTCACTAAAATAGTTGCTGGAAGCACAACGACAGGTCGCTAAAATAGATGCTGGAAACACAACAACAGGTCACTAAAATAGATGCTGGAAGCACAACGACAGGTCACTAAAATAGTTGCTGGAAGCACAACGACAGGTCGCTAAAATAGATGCTGGAAACACAACAACAGGTCACTAAAATAGTTGCTGGAAGCACAACGACAGGTCGCTAAAATAGATGCTGGAAACACAACAACAGGTCACTAAAATAGATGCTGGAAACACAACAACAGGTCACTAAAATAGATGCTGGAAGCACAACGACAGGTCACTAAAATAGTTGCTGGAAGCACAACGACAGGTCACTAAAATAGATGCTGGAAGCACAACGACAGGTCACTAAAATAGTTGCTGGAAGCACAACGACAGGTCGCTAAAATAGATGCTGGAAACACAACAACAGGTCACTAAAATAGATGCTGGAAGCACAACGACAGGTCACTAAAATAGTTGCTGGAAGCACAACGACAGGTCGCTAAAATAGATGCTGGAAACACAACAACAGGTCACTAAAATAGTTGCTGGAAGCACAACGACAGGTCGCTAAAATAGATGCTGGAAACACAACAACAGGTCACTAAAATAGATGCTGGAAGCACAACGACAGGTCACTAAAATAGTTGCTGGAAGCACAACGACAGGTCGCTAAAATAGATGCTGGAAACACGGTGACAGGTCACTAAAATAGTTGCTGGAAGCACAACGACAGGTCGCTAAAATAGATGCTGGAAACACAACAACAGGTCACTAAAATAGATGCTGGAAGCACAACGACAGGTCACTAAAATAGTTGCTGGAAGCACAACGACAGGTCGCTAAAATAGATGCTGGAAACACAACAACAGGTCACTAAAATAGTTGCTGGAAGCACAACGACAGGTCGCTAAAATAGATGCTGGAAACACAACAACAGGTCACTAAAATAGATGCTGGAAGCACAACGACAGGTTGCTAAAATAGATGCTGGGAACACAGCGATGCATTACTAAAATAGCCGCTGGAAATACAGCAACAGTTTGCTTAAAGATCTGCTGGAAACACAGTGACAGGTCGCTTAAATAGCTGCTGGAAACACAACGACGCGTTACTAAAATATCCGCTGGAAATACAGCGCCAGATTGCTAAAAAATCCGCTGGAAACACAGCGACGGGTCGCTAAAAAATACACTGGAGTCAGTAATAATTTAACCCTATGATATTTGATAGCTAGTAATTCTACTGAAATGATAACTTTTGATTTATTTTGCTGATTTTTACTGCAGCAGCTCCAAATGTCAGAGACTTTAGCTTGTAATGGAGTACCTCAGTAAAAACTCTATTATAGATATTCCACCGCCGACCACAGAAAACAAATCAATCAGAGCTCCAGTCAAAACATTTTTCAATAGAAGTAACTGTCTACGTCTCGCAAAAGTATGGACATATTGTGACAGCTTTATTTTTGCCTTATGTCTCCTCCAGACTTCCACTGTCTGGAAATCTAATTACAGCGTATACCACACATGCACTACTTTCAGTATTTTCAAAAACAGATTTTTCCCTCCTGACAAGCACAAGTGAGAAGCACAGAGCCCAAAATGAGGATGCATTTAAAAAGGCTTTTTGAGAAAAGGTTTTATAACCCATATTGAACAATAACGAGCGGTACGGTCATGCAGGCGCACATCAACACACTCACACAAACACCCAGACACATGCACACACTCCTCTGCCTCTTCATCATAGGATGTGACACCTGACGGCCCATTAGTTCCCAAAGTGCTATTCTATTCTATGAATTCCTCTCCTTATAGAATATTTAGACTCTGTGTGTTCCCCTCCACTTGTCAACATGGGATGCATTATTCATGTTAATGTGCCATTATCTGACGCCCTGCGTGATGTAACGGAGCCATTCCTCCGCCCCGCACCCACAAACACATCCAGTGACCTTCTGAACTGTGCACTGCCATCACCCCGCCTGCAGCGCTGCAGCCGCTCCGCCTCATATAATATACAGAGGGAGAGGAAATTTGTGCTTTACACAGGCTTTATTTTGCAATTAAAATGTGTGCTTACTAAAAGCACAGTTACACTGAAGATAACAAATAATATGAGGCTTTGATGCAGCTTTGGTGCATCCATAACTGCCCGCCTCCAATACCTGCTTTTAACAAAGATAGAGCGCAGCAGAGTGAGTTTAACCAGCTTTTAATTATACAACTATGACGGTGTGCCTGTATTGAGATAGGTTGATGTATCCTGACTGTATGCTTGAATTTAAGAGAGATATGACACACGGGAGAAAAGAAAGGGGATTTGAGTTAGCAAGCCTTTAGTGCAATTAAAAGATAAGTCAGAGGCAGCATTTGAGATAGAACGACAGAATGATTTTGAGTTTTAATATGTCTTTTGTGAATCCATAAGGTATGCCTGGATTTAAGATACAGAGGAGAAAAGGAAAATAGGTAGGCTTTTAACACGCTGTGGAAATGTAAGCTTATTAAACATGTGTTTGAGATGGGAGGGAGAAGGAGACGGAGGCACTGAGTGAATTTAAAGAAGCAGTTTGACATTTTTGTTTTCTTGCCAGGAGTTAGATGAGAAGATCAGTGATAAATATGTTGCTCTAACCAGCAACCGCTTAGCTTAGCTTAGCTTAGCTTAGCTTAGAGTACAGCCTGGCAACAGAGTGACCAGCGTCTACTGTTGATCCAGCCCACTTTAGATGAAGTCACGCTCAACTCTGCATGATGAAATCACACTGCCAGACTGTCTGTCTGCACAACAGCTATTATTTAAAAACACAACATAAATGAGACCTAACTGAGCTGTTTACTGTGAGATGGACTCCACATCTATAAAGTGTCCGTCATCATAAGTTATCTGGGAGAGGTGACACTACACTATGGAGTGGTGCACAAATGTGTCAAAAAGGACACCAAGAAGAGTTTTCCAGTGACGTTCCCTAAAGACTCCTGGAGGTTCTCCAGTGAAGTAGGCCCCTTTATTCATTAGCATTCATTTTGCTTTCATCTAAATATTAAAATGGTCTCCCTGCCTTTACTGCTGATGATCATTTCAGCTCTGTGTCAACAACTAAGCATCAAACTTGTCATGCTCCGACACAGCCAGGCCAGCTGTTTACCCCTGTTTCCAGTCTGAAGGCCTTTGCACACTGAGTCCCTTTTTCTTTTGTCTGAAATTGTCACACGTCTAAAAATAAATATGACTTCAAGTTGTGTCAATCACAAGTCCAAAACTTTCCATTTTCACTTTTCACATCCGTCAGAGCTTTTAGGCTTTAACAGGTCAGTAATATTCAGGTGGATGATGATGAAGAAGAGGAGGGTGTGGGCTGCACACAGAAGGTGGAGGAAAGCTCCGCCCCTTCATGTAGCCACGGCCAAATGAAAGACAGGGAGGGAGAGGTGACAGTCAGACAGGTAACTCCAGTGGAGAGAGGCAAAGGAGGAAATGTGTCTTTTCATTATGTCACATATTGTGAAAACTCATCCGAATCAGTGTGTAAGGCTTCTGTGTGTAATGACGGAGTAATATAATGCACCCTCGTCCCCCAAACAAACAACAGACTCAGCGTGCAAAGGCCAGTGACTTCTCTGCAGTACAGACATGAGAGTTTATCGATCTTCTCACGTAACTCTTGGCGAAAATAACAGTTTTATGTTTCAAATGTAAAAGTGTTTTTCCCAAACAAAGTAAAAAGAAAGGCAGAAGGGTGAAAAGGAACAGGAGGTGGACTGAAAACTCTGTCCATCAGTGTAGATGTCTCTAAATCTCTATTAGCACTCCACTGAACTGCCAACTTGTCATGAAGTGTCTTCCAGTGCATGCTGGGATAGCGGCCACCATCCCACCACCCTGACAAGGATTAGACAGATGGAGAAAATAAAAAGACTGAAACTGTCTCCTCAGTCATCAAACCTAAATATTGTGGCTTTGGAAAATGCTGCACTCTTCACTCTTTCTGACGAGCCAATAAATGAAAGGCTTTTCGCTGCTAATTAACATGATGGCTCGGATGTTCCAGCGTATTGACAGTGGCTTTATGGGCTGGTGTGGGCTGATGCACAGGTTATTTTTAAGATACCAGACAAGCACAATGCATAATTTATCACACTAAAGGATAACCCTCCTGAGCTGGTGAATAAAGGAAGTAATAAGGGCAGCAAGGCGTGCAGCTGAAATGACTGATAATGCTTTACAACGGCTTCTAAATAGGGTAGATGAAAAAAAAAATCCTGTTTGCACATCATCTTAAAGGGAAGTGTAATTATCTAACAGCCAATCAACACCTAGCTCTCACTTCCTGTGTCTGACCTTGCTGGACTCGTAACCATGGAAATTCTGTTCGCTCTGTGATAGAGCACAGCTTGGTCATACAAAAACCTGTGTGTGTGTGTGTGTGCGTGTGTGCGTGTGTGTGTGTGTGTGTGTGTGTGTGTGTGTGTGTGTGTGTGTGTGTAGGTGAATGACAAACAAGACCAGTTTTCCATGTCTTTCTTTTAGAAGGGCACCTTGGAAACAGTCTTATCCTGCCTTTTATGGCTCGCCATACTGTGTCCAAATAACAAATATGCAGGGATGATGAACCACCACCCCCGTGCACACACACCCACACACACACACACACACACACTTATTCTGCCTGGTAGCAAATGTTCTTTCAAACACAGATCGGATAAATATGTGAAAATGACAGTATTTGTTTTCTTTTCATTTGGGATCTGTTGTGACAGTCTGCATAAATAATGCATCTTCAGGAAACACTGAAATATTTACAGAACACATATTGGCGCATATCTGACTGTGTGTGTGTGTGTGTGTGTGTGTGTGTGTGTGTGTGTGTGTGTGTGTGTGTGTGTGTGTGAGGTTGTTTCTTTTAACATTATTTCAGAGACGGACCGTGCCTTGAAGCGAGCCTGCCTTTAATGAGAGGTACCGCTTACAGAGGCAGAAACGCTTCTTTAGTTTGCGTTCCCGGAGGCATTATCAGCCACTGACAGCTGCTGAATGCAGCACTCAATTTAAGGAGACTATCCTGTCAGATTGGCATTTGATGGACAGTTTAGAGACTCCGGAGTTGTACAAAAACTTACCTTACCTTACAATATTTACCTCGTTGTTGGCGAAGAGTTGAAAGGACTCAACGGTGAAACTGAAGGTCTACTGCACGGAGATAAAACGCCTCTGCATTTATTTTCTCCTGTGCTGAATTTAGACATTGAGAAGTTTATAAAAGAATTCTCAGTCTGATTGATGTGGCCTTTATTATACTTTTAGACAAAAACTTAGCTTCAAGATGAGAAACCATTATAGTATTTCTGTAATAGTCCCAGAGGATGTTGTGCTCACCTCATAATACTCAACACCAAGGATGTGGAATAAAAGGAACCATCTTAATTGATAAAACACACACATTCAAATACAACAATAGAAAAAGTTAAAGTAAGAAGAGTGTTTCTAGACAGAAACATAAAAAAAGTATCAAACTAAATGGGTCCCAAGACTGAACCCTGTGGGGCCCCACAAAAGGGTTGCTAATGATGATTCAGAGATGTTGACTTAAGCAGGATTTATACTTCTGCGTTGAATCAACACCATACCTTCAGCGTAGGCTCTGCGTCGATGTAGAGCCTACGCCATACTCGACACTGTAGCCTGACGTACACCTCCCCAGAAATGTAACTCCACGTCACAGTGACACAGACCTCCTGTCTCTCTCTGTGAGCTGAAACCATTTTCCTCAGTGGAAACAAAGCTTTGATTTACTTTAATTTCACAGATAAGAAACAATAAATTGTGAAGACAATAAATCCTCCACAAAAATAGCATTTTAAGTCTTGTGTGTGATTTATCCTGGCTTCATATGAGCAGAGGAAATCTCTGCTAGCTGCTAGGCTAATTTATACAATGTAAAATGCCATAGGCTTGTGCTAATAACGTTAGCATGTTGTATTTGTGGGGAAAATGTTTCCAGATAAAGACAAGTGTTTGTCTGTGAATGCTGCGAGTTATAGTGAAGCTGATTTGTGTGTGTTTAATGTGTGAATCAAAGATCACACCAAGTCTTGTCAGCTCAGATTTAATCCAGGGAGTTAAATTCTCCAGATTATTAAACAGCATTTCTCTTTTTGTTTTAGGGTCGACAAGCAGGATTTCAGATTTGTCTTTGTTTAACTTTGAAAAATTATTGCTCATCCATCTTGTTTGTAAAATCGGTGGAGTGGCGTTAAACAGTCACCACTTTTCTTTAAAGGCTTTCCACACAAAAAAAACAATTGTGCTGTAGCTGCAGTGATTTGCTCCTGTCAGTGAGGTCAGCCACTAATGTTTGGCTGCGTGGCTCGCAACTCATCCAAGGTGTCAGAGGGTGTTGAAGTCGGTGTCAAATTCTTTCCACCAAACCCAGACATCAGTTTCTTTGTGGCCGTCCACACGGGGTCATTGTCATGTTGAAACAGGTTAACAGATGGGCAGTTTGGGAAAGAGTCATGTGGCTTGTTACTTAGAGGGAGTTTGCAGAACACAAGGGTTCAAGATGAGGTCACTGAAGGAAAGTTTGAACCAATTTAAAAGCACCTGTGGCCAAACACCAAAACCCCTTCAGACTAAACAAACTTCAAAGGGATAATATCTAGACAGGTGCAGAATGTGCCAGGGGGGGAAGTTTCAGACGGCTCATCCCAGCTGAATAACTGACAACAGAGACTGACACTATAAGAAGGGTTATAAATATATAGGCAGCTTTAATCTGGCTTTTATATGATGCTGCTAAATACTCCTTTAGGCAGGAGGTGACTCCTTGGTACCCACTGATGAGCTGAGGGGCTTTAATCTCCTGTGGTGTATAGACATACATCTTATTTTCCTATAGTATTTTAAAGTCTTACTGTGAGTGTTATGTTGTGTGATGGACAAAAACAGTGAACTGAGTAATAAAGTGACTCAATCTGGACCAATTTGTATTTTTAACATATATAAATAATCTGGTTACTGACTCACTAGTGTGGATGCTGCCAGGATAGTCCAGTCAATCTGTGGTTTGACCCAAGGAAAATAGCGATAGTTATCATTTTAGGTTTTTCATGATCTCTTGGGACGTCTAAATAACACATTAAAAGTATACAGTATAAACTTAGTGCATGGAGGTAAATTAAGGGCTCAAATGACTCCCATCCTCTGCAGGAGGAGATAAAAGCTCTGCAGAGCTCCTTCAGCGATAGACTGATTCACCCAAAGTGTGTGAAGGAACGCTATCGCAGGTCCTTCCTGCCTGCTGCTGTCAGGCTACATAACCAGCACTGCTCACAGTAAACTGCACCATGGACACTTTATGGACACCACAGCTGTCTGCTGTTTTGCACATACAATCACTTGCACTAGATGTGCTCCCTTTATCCACTGCTCATTTTCATTCACTGCTGCTCATTATTATTATTGTTATTATTATTATTGTTATTATTTATCGCCATTTCTTGTATTTTTGTACATATTTGCATGCCTAGTTTGTTAAGTTTTAAGTTTTTAAGTTTAAATTTTCAAATCTTTAATCTGACTCTTTCCCCTTGACTGCTGTAACACTGGAATTTCTCAATTATGGGATCAATAAAGGTGCATCTTATCTTATCCTATCTTATTTTATCTTATCTTAAAAATTGGGGCCATTATGTCACAGCATCCACTGGTGCAGCTTTAAAAAGTTAAGGTAACAATTTGCATTCATCTTTTTAAGTAGGTCCAACTCTGGCATTAGTGAGTCAGTCCTATGAGTGTGTTATAATCTGACAAACTCAATTGGTTTGGTTTCAAATACGTGATCTGCTTTGACCTTGAAAGGTTTAATTAAGTTGAAGCAACTTCATATTTGTCCAAAAGTTTTAGTGATATTTAGTGGTCAAATTACTTTATTTATGATATTCTAATTTATTTATTTTTAATTCAGCTCTGCTAAAAATGAATGATTTGGGGCATCGGTAGCATGGTGGATAGTGCCGGCACCCCATGTACAGAGGCATCGCCTCGCTGCAGCGGCCGCGGGTTTGAATCTGGCTTGCGGCCCTTTGCTGCATGTCAGTCCCCACTCTCTCTCTCTGTCTCCCCATTTCACACTCTGTCCTGTCAATAAAGGCAAAAAGCCCATAATAATAATCTTAAAGAAAAAAAGAATGATTTCACAATCATTTCACACAAAAATAAAAAATAAATAAATTAAGGTAACAGTTAGCATCTTTTTAAGTAGTTCCCACTCTGGCATTTTAGATTCAGTCCAATGAGTCTTTAGAATCTGACAAGCTGAATAAGTTCAATATTACATATGTGATTTGCTTTGACCTCGAAAAACTTGATTAAGTTGAACCAACTTAATATTTATCCAGAAGTTGTGGCGAATTTTAGTGTTCAAATCATTTCATATTCATATCATATTTAAGATATTCTTATTTATTTATTTTAATTCAACTCTACTCAAAAGTGTTAAATATGTTTTAGATTTGACCAACTTCCAAAAATAAGTTGTCAACTGACTAAAACATGTTAATGTAAAAACAAAAAAAAAACAAAAAAATAATTTAAAAATAAAATATTTTTTAGTGTTATCCACTAACCCCATAAATTACATAAAAAATCCAATTGGTTAAACCTTCCAAAAAATATATATATAAATAAAAAATAAAGGTAAAAAATTGTTTGTTAAAAAAAATGAAGGTGACTTGTGCAAGCATATTTTAAGTAGTTCCAACTCTGAAAGCTAAACTAACTAAAACATGAAAATGTAAATAATAATAATAATAATTAAATTAAAAAAAATTTAATGCTGAGAAACTTTTTATTTAACCACTCATCCCATCAATCATTTCACAAAAATAAAATAAATCCATTGGTTCAACTTCCAAAAGAAAAACAAAAAACAAACAAGAGAAGTAAAGAACTACACCCTAAAAAATAATTTACTGGTTCAACTTTAAAAAATTAGGGTAACAATTTGCATTCATCTTTTATAGTGACAACTCTGAAACTGTAATGTGAAAAACAGATTTTTTTTTAAAAAAAGTCAAAAATCCCTTTCCTTAGTGAGTTACCCACTCACCCCATCAATCATTTCTAGAGCGTAAAAGTGACCTCATCAGAACTCTGACTGAACTATAAGTCTGATAAAAACAGGCTGTTGGTGAACAGACAGGCTGTTGGTGAACAGACAGGCTGATGGTGAACAGACAGGCTGATGGTTAACAGACAGGCTGATGGTGAACAGACAGATGTCACATGTTATCAGGAGGTTACACGGTTCCTTCCAGATGTGCGCATGCTCAGTGACTCCGTCGGGCTGATTCACATCAGCGACAGGCAGCGTTGGAGACTCACCGGTCCGACCTCACATGGATCCCCAGTGAGCAGAGCGAGCACTCCGGGCAGGGGGTAAGGCTGAGTCCGTGTGGTGAGGGGGGACAGGGGAGGATGGAGGTGCAGATGGAGGGAGGGGAGGAGGAGGAGGAGGAGAGCCGCTGTAGGTGAGGTGCGATGGAGAAAAGTGAGACATGGACCGAGGCTGCTGCCGCGATGACTCACCGGTGCTCAGCTCGGTGCTGCCGGTTACTGTGTGCTGCTGTTTGACTGTGCCTGTTGAGAGAGGCTGTGTTCAATATCCGACATGTTGGAGGCTGTTAGTGTAGGAAGGCAAATGAAATGAGAAACTAGAGTGTGACACACAGCGCAGACACTGTGGTGTAGTTTGTAGTTTCTTCAGGATCTAATGAGTTCAGTCTGTTTGAACCTGTCTGCAAAGTTGGGTCAAACTCTCAGCACCATGGACAGCTCTCTGCTTAGCTGCCTCGATGGGACGGAGACAGTTGTACCACTGCACCAGGACGGGACACATGTCAGAGCTGACACTAAGTTTGATGTTTTATGATCTAAAAAATGCAAATCAAATTTTAACACATAATAAAAACATAAATAAGTGACATCAGAGATCAAGATCAATGAGTTCATCATAAAGCCTCAATAATATTCTGTCACAGTCAGTGCTCCATGTATTTCATTTGAAAGCCTAATTAACTGCACATTAAAGAGCTGTGGTGAAAGAAGTTGTCAGACTTCACATTAAAGGGACAGTTCAGATTTTTTGAGGTGGCTTGTATGATGTATGTATTCATAGTCAGTGTATGAGGCAGCAGTAGCTCAGTCCACAGGGAACTGGAGGGTCGCCAGCTCAAGTCCCCATATGGACCAAGTATGGAGTGTGGGCCGGTAGCTGGAGAAGCCAGGCCACTGCCGAGGTGCCCCTGAGCAAGGCGCTTGATCTGTTTGTGCATGTGTGCGTATTTCAACCCCAGTCTCACTCTGAAGTCCTCGAAATCCGGCGCTTCGACAGTGACATGCGGCATCCGAAACCAACCAAAAAGGCATCCTATTATGTCGGCATTATACGCAGCCGGTTGCCGTTATCGTTTAGCGGAAAGTAAAGTAAGTTTAGTGAAAGTCCGAGTAGGAGAGGTGGGAGGGGGATGGGTCCAAGAAACACCAACGTTCACCCAAGAGAGTGGTGTTCACGTCCCGTAAGATTATAAAGTCAGTCCCTGTTCTTTTGTCCTAAACCCAACCATGTGTTGTGCTGACGTAGTGCTTTTATTTTGAAAGAGACTGTATGCAAACTGTACATTTCCTGTGAAAACAGAAGTGTATTTTGAAAACAGACAATGCATGTAACAGGCTGAAGTTGACACGGCGTCCCAGAACGTCAACAACCAACACACCCAGGGTACCTTGGACGCCATATGTGGACGTGGAAAGTCCATGACCAAACGTGGACATGTGACGAGGTCACAGTGACGATGGGTTGGTTTTTGGAGCCTGTGTGTGTGTGTGTACGATAACAGTGGAAAAAAATGACTTTCCCCTCAGCAGTGGTAGACCAGAGTTCGTTTGTAACACCTGAGTGTGTTTGCTGTGTTCACACCTGCCCAAACCAACCTGCGTTTGATTGAACTGAACCAAACAGGACAGGTGTGGAAGCACTCTGAGATAAATTCAGTGGGATAAAAAATACATCTCCTTCTGAACAGTAATAGACGTTTAAAGTTGCATAAATTGGAAACACTAAAGTAAAGTACAAGCACCTCGAAATAGTACTCAAGTGAAGTACTACAGTAAATGTATTTAGTTACTTTCTCCCACTGGGTGTGATTTATGGACATGAAAACAGAACACAGGAAATAAAATTGTAACCCATAACAAAGAGGAAGTTACATCAGTATTTCAAATGTCATTTAAATCAAAGTATAAATATACTTCTGTATTTGTCATATAATCTGGTCCCTTATAGGATCCAGGTATGACTGCCACATGAATGTGTACGCACCATATTTATGTTGTAGCTGATCAAAATAGAGCTAATTTTAACACTGACAGGTAGTTTAGTTGTAATAATATCTTATATTATGAGAGGTAATTAGTGGTGTGAGAAGTAAGCTGTGACTGTATCAGTGAGAAGATGTCATGCAGTAGAAAGGTCACTAATCAGAGCTGCACGCATTCACTTTAAAGCAGGATTAGAAATAAAGTCACAAAAAGTTAAAGTTGTCCATTGAAGTCATGTAAAAGACTCTGCTGTGTATTCACTCCTCTAATTGTGTTGACATTCAGCACGAATAAAACCTGAAAGGTCAGATTGCTTCTTTTATAAGGAAACTCTAACCCAGCCAAAATAAATGGGATGCCAGTGCTATAATTTGTTGGAGTCTGGACACGTTCAGCTTCTCCTTACAAGACTTAAATGCTCTCTCTAAAAGCTTCGCTCAGTGAGGTGGAGGGAAGAAACTCAGACACGACGATCACCTGAAATTAAAGAGTTTGGATATTCTGTCTTTAAAAAAAAAAAGTTCTCAACTCTGTGCAGTCTCACACAGGATCTAGTTGCAGAAGAAGTTTACTTTCTCGTGTTTTAATAGTGTTGATACGCCTGCAACTTCCCTTCACGAGGAGGCCAAGGCTCCCAAACACGAACCACATGGACTCACAGGGAGCTGGATTTTATTGGACAGTTTGGTAACAGCTCATCCTGTCAGGTTCAAGACTCTGGCCGTGTCGAAACCCAACATCACCGGAGCAGGATGTTCTCCTTTGCTGAGCACTGATTTGTTTGTCGAGGTCGTGTTTGAAATTGCAGTCAGGTTAAACTCAGCGTACAGTAGATCCTGAGATCAGCCGTGTGGAGCTGCAAAGAGAAACCGTTTGAAGGCAGAGAATGAAAGAAATCAATCAAACCTGCCTGGGAGAATAACAACAGAGGGACATGTGTGCATATATGCGTGTGAGGAAGAATAGAGTGTGCGCACACTCGCATCTGTGTGACTCATCCGTGGGTGGTAATAGAGCCACCTCAGGGCCACGGCAGCCGTCAATCGTTCACATGCGGCAACAATAACTGGGGCGACCTGACGACACAGGCCCAGATTTATAACCAGCCTCCGAAGGGATGGAGGCTTTTATTGAGGGAAATCCATATTCAGCAGATAAACAGTGTTTGTGTTACAACAGCTTGACATGTGCACACACATCACTCTGCACAGGACTCTGAATATGTATCACCCACTGTGTGCATCTGTGTCTGCTCCTGTAGGTGTACAAGGTGTGATGGCGCTGTGCTCCGAGCCCTGTGTCTCCGGCTCAGGAGGAGAATCCTCCGGCAGTGAGGTGAGCTTCGCTTTCTCTGGGTGATGACCTGTTTTTATATGATGTTATTACAGCTGGTCGTGTGATCAACAAACAGCAGATGCAGAGGACATGTGATATGCTCCGATAGCTCTTCAGATTACACATTTCAGTGTAAATATTGTGTGTACCAACGAACCTGGAAACTGCACTTAAAATGTCAAAGGGATGAAACAGGGAGCTGCTTTATTTTACAGCCCACATACCCCAGACTGAAGGCCTCTGCACCCTGAGTCCGTTTTTTTGTCAGAAATTGTCACGCTTCTAAAAATAAATACGACCTTGTGTTTGCATGTTTGCACACTGACGCCCAGACTTTAGTTCGTCATAAATGTTTTTGCAACAGGCGTGTTTTGTATCCATCAGAGCCTTTGGAGAGCTGTTCGACAAGACAGAGAGACGGGCCGCACAGAATCATTTCAAACACTCAGATAGATCGTGTTCAGCAGGTCAGATAGTGATATTCAGGTGGATGTTGACCACACACAGACACAGACACAGACAGAGACAGAGACACAGACACAGACACAGACACAGACAGAGACAGAGACAGAGACAGAGACACAGACAGAGACACCGTGTCTCCACTGAGAGAGCGGAGTAGGAGGAAGGTTCCTGGCTCTGGATGTGACGTAATCGTTGTGCAACCATTTTGACCGGGGCAACGTAGGGACATAGTTAGCTGTTAGCTGTTAGCTGTTAGCGGTGTCGCTAATAACTCAATAACTCAATAAACGGTCCATGAAAAAAATATCTTTTCCAGCGGATGTCTTAGTTACAACATGATTGAGCTAACTGGAGTAGTTTCATGTCGTATCCAACAACGGGAGGCTTTTAACAGATGACGTCCTGATGTTAGCTTTGCTGCTGCTGTTAGCTGTCCCTGTCAGCTGCAGCCTGATGCTTTCTAGACATCGTGATTTCCCAAAACTGAATAAATACCACACATAGCAACACAAAACTGCTTTGCCAGCTCAATCATGGTGTAACTAAGATATCCTTGTGAACACAAGATCTCAAGATACCTCTCGGGAATTTCTTCAGATTTGGCACAAACGTCCATTTGAAGAATAAACTTTTTAGAATGTTTTGATCTAAGGTTCATTATGACATCACAAAACATTTTTTTGGTCATAAATCAGGTTCACTTAGTGATCTTAAGCCCGAAATTACGCCCTCTTCCCTTTACCTTTTGTACGTACTCATGCCAGTACACATACATATTTTGCGGGCTGTGATCTAAAGTGTTAACTAGCAGATGTCTTGACTGAGGATTTAATGCATGACATCCTTCCAGGCAGGTTCTAGCTGTCTTCAGTTTGGGGTTCGTTCCTATCTGCACCACTTCTACGAGGAGTGCTCGTCCTCCATGTGGGAGAGGGACCCAGAGGACCGGGGGTTCGTCCAGAGCCAGAGGTCAGCCCTGTGGTGGAACTCAGCAGTCTGGAAGGTACGGTCCAATCTGTCCACACGACTCTCCATCCTGTAGTCTCTGCTGCTCTCTGTCTTATTACCGTCTGTGTATTCAGTTTAATAAATGTTGTGGCACAACTGTAAGTTTTACTGCCTACAAAATGAAATTATTTAAAGAACGTAATCATCTGTGGGGCTCAAAATGGGAACATAACAGTAAGCAAATCCATAAAATGCATAACAGACATTGTGATAATTATTGTGTCTGTCGCTGCGTCTTCAGCGCTGCTCAGCCTCTCGGGCATGTCCTGCATTATTTAGCAGGGAGACACACAGGGTACCTCCCTCACTCAGTCCTACACTGATAAGTCATATAAATAAATATCAGGCACAGATTAATTTAACACATATAACAGAGATTTAATTCACCACTGCTATCTGTTATGTCCCAGGAGAAATCCTACAAGCACACAGGAAGTGATGCGTGTTGCTTTTCAGGTCTGAAACATAAGCGTAGCTCCCCGGGGAGATGGAGGTCAGGTATCCTCATTGTTCATAGAAAATTAATTCATCCTCTTTCATATTAAACTGTTGACTGTGACAGTATAGTCACTGAGTGATGTCCTTGAGGTGTATTTCTTTAAGTCGTTCTGTCTTTCAGTCCAGCCCATGTTCCCCGTGACTCTCACAAGCTTTTTAAATCCAAATAAAATAGTCATAATTCATTTATTGTCTTAAACAAAAACTGGCATTTATTTTTATGCTCAGTTTCTTGTTGTGTGGAGGACCAAAAGTGTCAAGGGAATAATAATTAAACCATTTAATTATTTATTTAATTATACAATAAATAGCGTTAATAAATGTTTTTACAAATAATGTATAAATATAAAAATAATCAACTATTATCATCATCATTTGATATTTTATTGGGCAAAAAAACATATAAATATTAAAAACAAAAATACAAATAAAATTTTGATCCATTAATAAATATTTCAGATTACACAAACAACATAAAACAGTCAATACAAACGTCAGATTAAATGAATATCCAGTACAGATAATGTACCTCTCACAAATGCCCATACTATGAGTAAAATGTGTCGAGACATAATCCTCGAGGAAATCCTCACTTGGGTAGCTGTGTTTAATCTTTAATCTCTTGTGCTCAAAAATGATTTGAAGCTTAATTTTGAGATTATTCTATACATTTTTTTAATACATAATAAATAAAGCAACCCATATCAATATCAGGCTTAAAAATAACAGACAGACAGAAATAACTTTAAATCTCACTCACGTCTGACCCAAACTCCGTCCATTGCAAGTACAGATACTGATACAGATCATTTTGTTGGGTTAAAATCTTTTGCAGTTTAAAATGAGAAATAACTGGATTCACAAATTGAATTAGGAATACAGATTTTAATCAGGTATTTAAAAGGCAGTTTCCTTTCCTATTTCCATTTCCCGCTCCTTTTCTTTTTCCCATAGACTCTTTCAGGGCTGACGACACAACGACGTCATGTTATCAGCTGGAGGTGCAGCTGCCTCTCCCCCACAGGGCTGTAGGCTACACAGGAGTGTTAACATGTGTTTGTCTTGTTGTGTTATTGGAGCCGGAATAGAAGGAGTCATGGCTCAAAACCAGCCGCCACTGCCCGTCAACAAAAACAAAGACAACTATGGTTAAATGTGATCAGACCAAAGGACTGGACGGAGGCCATCATCAAAAATACTCACATTGTTAGATGAGAAAGTAGCCGTGAAGCACTGAATGAAGGAAAATGTCAAGGCAACGTTCACAATTGTTGGACGTCAAAACTGGAGCTCAGTATTGATTGATACCAGTTACTAATTAATTAAATGCTTTATTAGTCTTTCCCTGACACTTGTGGTCGTCCATATTGTCCTGCCACTATGCTGATGTTACTGTGATTGACTGACGTCAACTGGATCCGTAATTAGTCCCTTCCTTGGTAACAACATCAATCAGTTCAATTGATTATGTGCTGTTTTAGGCCTGCTGTGTGTGTGAAAGCCTTTAGTGCACGCCCCTTTTCAACAACATACAAATAAAGGATCCAAGTAAAGTCAGATTTTTCCCCCTTTTCTCCAAAATTAGACACACTCCTCACACACTGCTGCTCCTCCCACTAAGAGCCCCACTGTTGGTTTTGGGAGGGCTGCAGACAGACATGTGCCACCTCTGTGACACATGGTGTCACCTGTTAATTGTGCCTCACCGGTGTATTAACTCTGATACACTCATGTAATATTGTGCCAACTGTGCATTTTAAACTCAGCGGTAGCACTAGTGGTATTTGTAAAGGTGAGGGATTGCATGTGAGCCTCCTGCTTATTTGGCAATTTGGATTTTTGTGCATCACACACAACACGATGACCTTTCCTAACAAGAAGTGAAGAGTGCTGAGTAAATAGGAGCTGCCTATAGAAACAAAGAAAGGACCAGAGCTGCAGAATTTCTCACTTGTGGTTTCTATCTCATTCCCTCCAGGTGTCCTTGGCCCTGGGTCTCCTGATCCTGACTGCTGGTGTTGCCAGCCTGTCAGTCGGTTACTCCACTCCCCACAAAATTGAGTCGTTCGGAGAAGGGGACCTGTTCTTCGTGGACAACCAGGCGGTCAGCTTCAACAGGGGGCTGCACGTCAGCACTGCGGCGGGGATCGGGCTCGCTTGTCTCGGCTCGGCCCTGGCGGCGATGGGGGTTGTGGTTTGGATTCTCCCCAGGGCCAACTTGAAAGAGAAGCTGTTCCACAGACCGGGGGAAGGGGGACAGAGAGGAGAGTCAAAGTGGAGGGCATTTAGGGATCCTGGGGATGTGGTGACGAAGCCGCCAGGTATAGAGGAGGGGAAGATACCCGTCACACTGTCAAAAGTAGAAAGTGTGCAGCCCACTCCCTAGAAAAGATCCCTGCTAAGCTCCATGGTGTACAGGCTTTTGTTTTTGTCCTGGGGCCTCATTTACCTGGTGTCTAAAGTGTTGTTCGGCGTTTAAATGGAGGTTGTTTCATGACCTGGATATTATTGTGACATAAACTTAAACATAAAGGTCTGAACATGGCAGGATTGAAACAAAATTTCACAATCAGAGGAGGCAAAGTTAATCCGTGCAAATATTTGGTGTAGAAGTCTGAAATAGATGGAGCTAATCTAGCTTATCATAAACAGACCGTTAGCAAGCTCATCAGCTTGGTGAGCTTTATCCTCCCTCTTTAGTATGTTTTTATGTTAAATGTTGCACAGTGGTGACTAAATGCCACGGAGAGCAACCAGAACAAGGAGAGAAACTGGAGAGAAGCTATGAGCCACTGTAACTGACTAGTGCTGGAATTAGCATGCTAACAGTTAGCTCACCAGCTACAACCTTTCACCAAGTCACCCTGTGAGCAGTCAGTATGTCACCAGCCCAATCTGTTTCACATGAACGAGCGAGTGTCACTTTGTGGTTTTGACGCGCTTTAGACAGGGTACACGTACAGTGATATGTGAAATGACAACAACCTCTAAACACAGCATTACGTGGTGGTGACAGGAAATACGATGACTGTGTTTGTTACATACGGGGCAGCACGGTTGGGTTCAGGCACCAAATCTAATCAGTTGGTTAAGTCAAAGAAAGTGTTTTCAGTTAGGATAACTATGTTTGTGGCGTACAGTTTGCAAGCACATCATAAAGGTAGCCCACATAACGTAACGTTGCATCACCACAAAAAGACGTTAAGTACGGTAAAGGTCAAAGACTTTTAGTTTCACACAGAACATGTGCAGTGGTCTCCTGGGTCAAAGTCCTGTGTGTGTTTGGTACCATCCACAGCCCTGACCTCCTCTCTACAAGGACTCTCTTTCTCTGCACACTACCAACGGGGTCGTATCATTAGCCACAGTGCACTGACGTCACTGAACCAGGGAATTCTTGTGTCCACCACAACAACAGATCCTAAATGACTTTCCACTGTCAGCGTTTCGGTTATTGTCATTGTTCTGCAATTTTAGCACATAACATCACATGCTGCCACCACATAATGCTGTGTTAAGAGGTCATGGTCATTTCACGTCTTTGCTTTAAACACCTACCTGGCTTTCAAAGCACAACTTGATCTGAATAGATCGTAGCTATTTTTTAAATAAATCCGAAATTAAAATGTATAAATGAGGCCCCAGGACTTCAGCCAGAGACCTTGAGGCTCTCTTTAACACCTCATACTACAGGACAGGGATTTAATTGTTGACCATAGACTGTGTTTGTGCAGTGCACTCGTGTTATATTTGAAAATACAGTGAGTAATGTCCACCTCAGCACTCAGAGAGCAGAATCTTTATGACTGATGGTAGAAAATGTGTTTATATCTCTCACTTTATTTTGTTGTATTTTTTGCTCAATATATTTTTATTAATTATTTTTTTAAATAGTAGTGGCACCAGCTTTCCCAGTAGATAGATCAGGTGGTGATGTCGCATGAGTAATATAGAAAACCTATGTCTCCATTCACATAATCTGTATCCACACATGGATCCCAGGACGTTCAGAAAGGTTGCTCACAGATGTATAAAAAGACTCATTAACATTTCTGTATCTACGTTTTCACATATCTCCACTAATGCTCAGCTGTATTCAACACATGTACAGCCACAGCGCTCGCCTGCTCACCCACACGCCTACACACAAATTCATGCTCCATTGACAATATCACCTATTTTCTCCTCACTGTATTCCGGCTCTGTAATTGCCTGCAAAGTGTCTCTAGGCAACAGTTGGGCTTCAAGTGCTTCATTCTCAACTGTGAACAAAGACCGTCTCCGATTGGCCCAGCACTTCCCCGCTCTTTATTTTCACACCAATCAGATGATTTGTTTTCATGTGAACACAGTTAGTGGTGAAGCGCTGAGGTGAGAGGAATGTGCACAGGCACCTTAGAGGCCACCTGTTTGATTAGGTCCTCCAGTTTATTTAAATGAGTCTGAATAACAGAGAGAACAAGTCAGAAAAAAAGAATAATCATGATGTCCTGGTTGGTTACATGCACTGATTCCTCTGGATGTTATTTTTGATGTTTATTTGTTTTATTGTGGCTATGATGGAGATAATGGAATAAAATGTGGATGAAGTGTCACTAGTGCAAACAGCCCAAATAAACTTGTGATCTGCATAACTAAAGCGTTTGGTGCTACTTTATCGGTCTGTTTGGCAAGAATATAAACTTATCTTAAACCAGCAGTTTGTGATAATTTGATATTTATGCTCAAATGGGAAAGGTTGAAAGCGTGTCTTGTGGAGCGGCACCCAAGTCTGGAGATTTATTCAGTGTTTACATGCTTTCAGTTTGGACTCACCCTTGATAGCCGACCAAATGTTAGTCGACCAGAAAGGTCATTAGTCGGCAAGATTTCATTGGTCGCTTAGTTGCAGAAGAAAAATAAAGATAAAACAAATGTGAAACAAACTCTATCAGGAACTGCACCTTGTCAAAATAATTCCAAACCTATATGACTGGCTCGCTCAGTGTGTGACGTGCACTTGGAGATAAAATATAGGCCTATATTAATGAAGGTTCATTAGTACGGTTTGTATTTCTCTGTAATGTAGCACAGTGTTAACAATGTTACTGATACTATTCTTTCTCACACCTTCAACTCAAACCACCAAAATATATCATTTAATCATTACATTCATATCAGAAACATGCAGGAGACTAGTCCACTGATGGACCCTGATGAGGACTGTCGGTCCACTAGGAACAGTCTTAGTCGAGGGCAGCTCTCCTTTTAGCCTCTTTCAGCTAATTGTTTTGGTTCTCCAAGCCATGTTTTGGGTCTGTTTGCTTTTGTCCAGGGGAGGGGACTTGAAATCTTGACCTCAAGTTACCACACCTGAATTTTGTCTTTTAAATCAGTTCATGCAGACATCTGAGTTTAAAATACAAACAATGCACCTTGGTGGTTGTTTACTCTTGTCTTTAGAGCTGTCCACTTGTGATCACATCACCCATGATGCATGTTGATACCAGGTCTAAACCGGCTCTAAGAGAACAAAAAGAATCTGCTTTCATGTCTGGAACTTCCCGCCTACAACGGGCTTGGGACATGCCCTTGTTGAGGACTTGGCTCAGATTCCAGAGCTACTCTCTTATCTTGAAGACTGTATGCCTTTGCTTACTTCGACTGCAGCAGGATTTGAGCCCTGGACCTTCCACATGGAAGACAAGTGCTCTAACCACTACCCGGCTATAAGAGAACAATAACTCGTAATATGTTAAAAACGATGGGATCACGACACTGACTAACTGGCAGCTGAGGGAGTACACGCTGAACTGATGCTCCAGTACCTAACAGGGTGTAACTGGAGGCACCAACCTCGAGCATCTCATTCAGCATGTCCGCAAACATCAGCAGCTCATTCAGTTCTGCAGCTTAATCTGCAGAATTCGCAGGGCTGAAGACCTGGACCTGGAACAACAAAGATCAGGGGTATGTTCTGTCACCTCAGGGAGGGAATAAAATGACCTCCCGGAGATTATTTTTTTGAGTGTACTCTGTGTGTGCTTCAGAAATAAATTCATTTTCAAGTTATTTACAGTGAATGATCAGAGAGAACACCTGCACGCAGGAGGTCATACAGAGAGCTGAACTTTCTCCTCCTGGTCTCCATCAGCTGAATCCTCGTCTGTCCTTGGTGCTGTGCAGGTGTCTGAAAGGAAGGTGTTGTTGTTAACAATGACATTCTGAGTGCAGTAAACAGGCACAGAACCAAATATTTCACAGTATGTAAGAAATGTGTTGAAGAGGAACATTTAAAACCATTTGTGTGTGGGAATTACATGTTTGAATTACAACAGACGGACACCAAACTGAAGCTGCAGGTTGGACAGTAGGTCAGTGAGATCAGAGCAGAGGGGACGTGACAGGTACCCTGAGTTTCTAGAGAGTGGTGGTGGAGATGTAGCCTGTGTGGAGAAAACAGCGAGTCTTCTGGCCACGGTTGAGCAGGTTGTTTGACGACTATTTCTTCTAGTTTGAAAGGAATCCCTATCACTCACTACTTGCATTACTATAGCTTTTCTCCGACTACTGCACTAATCTCCTCACAGACAGTGTGGACTCTTATATTCTTAGTATGCCCACTTTTTTAGACACCTATACATCAAATATGGCTCCAAGTTTCTCACCTGTACGAGCAGGTCTGGATGTACCAGGCCAGCCTTGCAGATGACACTTTGCAGGCCAGGCCGAAGTTCACTTAGACGCCGTAACGCCGGGTTCACACTTGACACAGAAGTGCCCCGATTTGTTAACTGTCATGTAGTTGTTGTTTTTTGTATCGTACCGTGGGCCCTCCTAATTAGCACGAAGCAGAAAGTGGTATCTCATCAAGCTGCCAGTATGATTGTTCAGAGGTGGTTGTTGGACGCACAGTGTGATTTTGCCAAGTAGGACATGCTCCTGGATCAACATCCCACATCACATTCCAGCCCACTGACATCATGAGTGTGCTAAGCTAGTTTTCCAAATTGAAGTTAGTACAAGTGAACAAACTTCTCAGTAACACTCAACAAAAATCTTACTGCAGGGTTTGCAAGTTAGCTTGCTAACTATGAAGGCTATGCTATTGAGTAAACTTGCTGATTGGCTAGAATATTAGCAAGTTAGCTTGCTATCTAGGAAGGCTGCTGACAAGCAAGCTTAGCAATAGGCTAAAATATTGTTCATTAACATTAAGTGTAAGGATACTGTTATTTTGCATTTCGATGACCTGTGAAAGACACACTTAGCAAGCTAACTTGCTAACATTTTAGCCTGTTGGGAAGCTTACTTTATAGCATAGCCAACCTAGTTAGTAGTGATGGCCAAATGAAGCCTCATGAAACATTTTCTTTATTTGATGAGCCCACTAGATGGCGCTCCATTCAGTGTGCCTTCAACCTTTTGTTGAACAAAAAGCGCCATCTAGTGGGCTCAGAAAATAAAGCATATGCTTCATGTGGCCATCACTACTAGTTAGCAAGCTAACTTGCTAACCCTGCAGTAGCTTACATGGTTTTGTTCAGTGTTACTGAGGTTTTTGTTCAATTGTATTAACTTCAATTTGGAAAACTAGCTTAGCTCTGACGAAGCACACAGGGATTTGAAATACGCACAGGAGCAGCACATTGATGATGTCAGAGGGCTGTGATTGGTTGATTGCAGTGTTGGTCCAGGAGCATGTCCTACTTGGCCAAAATCATGTCATGCGTTGTTGGACAGCTGACGGATACAGTTATCCCTCAGTTGATGGAATATCATGTTTGTAATATAGAAATCACGACATGAGCTTTTGTTGTGATGAAAAATTGCTTTTGGTAAATGCCAAAAATTGATCTCCTTATGTTGACGTAGACATTAACGATACTTCATACGTCAAAAGGTGCATCTCCTCTGGTAACACACAGTAAATGAAACAGATGGAGTTCTCTGATGTTCTGCTGTGCAGCCTAAAAACTAAAAGAGTTTGTACGAGTGAGTTCAGTACAAAATGTATTTGTGTGATGTTTCTGTGAGATCCTGTGCGTGAGGTGAAGCTGTGGGTTTGTGCAGGACAGTTTGTGTTAGGAAGCTGTATTTATGTCTGAATGAGTACATGGTGTCACTTTGGGACGATGAGTCACGCTGCGAGTCTGACTCATCCCGTCTTGTTTCCCAAGTTGCACACCAACAGGAGGGTCATCTAACATTCACTGATGGAGACAGTGTGTACGTACACATGCACATACACGCAGTTACTCTGGGTCACAGCTTGTCCTCAGAATGAAGCTATATGCTGTGTTTACTGTGGTGGCTGGACCGATTCCCATATCATCCTGTATCGAGCTGATGACGGCCTTTTATTAGCAGACTCACAGTTTGTTTGTTTTCAAGCTCAGTTCTGAAGAACATTTATTTTATATTGTAAATTATAATAATTAACATTATTTATTTAAGGGTCACCATTAAAAAACATCCCGTAGAGCATTAATAGTAAGGTACGTTTGTCTGATGATTGAAGTTCTTTCTTTCCTCTTGTGGCAAAATCATTAACACATGATGCCTGCCTATGAGCTGCCGTCAGCGCCATCACAGGAACTGTTTTCTGTCTGTGTTGTCAACATGCTCCTAGCGCACTTTGAGCGCATGTTTGCACGGCTGATTTCAGCATGCTGGGGTTTATTAGCGAGTGTATGTAAGTGCATAATGAGACAGAAAAGTGGAAGCTGTGGCAGTGGTTCCTGTGAAGATGGAGGCTGATACACGCTCCACTGACTGCAAAGCTCAGAGTGTGAGTCACGCTGTTGTGGGAGAAAACCACACAGCCGAGGATTGGGCTGCAGTCTGCTCGGCTGATTGGCAGACCCATCCATCCCAGTGTGTGTGTGTGTGTGTGTGTGTGTGTGTGTGTGTGTGTGTGTGTGCTTGTGTGTGTGTGTGGGTGCTGTATCTCTGGGAGCCTGGGAGTCTGCTGCTCTGATATGATACTGTAACATCTCATCTGCTGTGGAAAACAGATAGGAAGCTGGAATGTCTCTCAGCCAGTGTGTGGGGTCGGGTACTCTTTGGAAAAAAACGGTCTGTCGGCAGTCGTCTGGAAAAAAATAAATCAGTCAATATTTTTTACTATTTTTAAATTTCATAATAATAAATGAAAAGAAGAAAAAATTAATTCATTATTTGACCAGGAAAACTTGAGGATCTCTATAAAAATGGACCCAGCTGAGGAAAATAAAAACGGAACATCAACAACAGAACATGGAGCTACAGAAGCTTATGTGCATTTAATTTCACTGTAATCGAATGAAGGTCACGGAGTCAAAATGTGCTGCCAGCAGATTTTTAAGGAAAACAAAAGCCTGACGACTGAGTAAATAACAGCTGCACTGGCTTAATTTGATGTTTGGTGTTGTATTTTTCTCACAGATGGTAATGCAGATGATATGACACCATGCTGACGTGTTTACAGCAGAACGTCAGTGGAAGTGGCAGGGCAAAAAAGCAACAGGTAATTGACCTGTGGCTAAGTCCCGCCCTCAGACACGATGAGCCAATCACAGTGCATATAGCCGTTCCCATACACTGGGACATCCTCTGCCTGGACGTCCATTGAAATGCATCACAGAAAGTCAGTTTGTTCGGTTTTATGAGCTTTTTCTGAGATTTGTAGTTTAAAAATGGTCAAGCGGTGTGCATGGGGTACATGCAGCTCTGACACAAGGTATCCTGAGAGGCTGGCGACCAGCTGTATTTTTACACTTTAAACCACATCTCAAGCCAGAAAAGTGTCTCCTTTGGATAAAGTTGTGTGGTAACGTTAGACCACAACATCAACTCAACGTGAATAAGATTAACAATGATTTGTACTTTGGTGATGGTACATCATTGTTAGCTGTTGTCCAAAGGGCTCTAGTTAAGTTAACGTTAACTTCTGGAGCTTAGCTTCATTAACTTATCTGTAATGGCAGAGATAACAAAGGTTGGCAAACGTTACGCTGAATGATTCAGTGTAAATAAATTTTGTCATAATTAACATATTTTGTGAGGTCACAGTGACCATGAACCTTGATTACCATATGATTTCCATTACCATACCAATCAGTTACGTGTTGAGTGGATACTTGTGCCAAATTTAAAATTTATATTATGATATTATGTTCACAAGCATGAGACAGATGGACGTATGGATGGACAACCCGAGAACACAGCCACGGCTATCAGCGGCATGGAGGCATAAAAGGTTCAAGTGTTTTTTTAAGCGCTGATTTAACTAAATTTGAGCTAACATGCTAATGTCGGCATGCTAACATCGTGCTCAAAATGACAACTGCTGCATTCAAATGAAACTCATTAGCTTGTATTTACGTTGTGTGTCGTGTACATGAAGTCTTACACTTGGAGCTTTCAGAAAATTTCCACTTACAAGGTCGTGCATACCACAACAAGAGGGCAGTAAACACAACCCCATTAGCAGATAGCAAACATGCTAATGTTTAGCAGGTATGTTTGCTATCTTAGTTTTAGAATATTTTTGCTAATTGCTAATTAGTACTTAAGTACAAAACTGATATATTTGCTTAATTCCCTTTAAAGTTGTTGGCATTCACTCGACCACAGATGATTTGTCATTTGTTCAGATCTTAACTAGACACGTGAAGGCTCTTCCTCTCCTCGTCTGAAACAGCGGCCGAGACCACGTGTTCTTTGTTCAGTAAACAAAGGACAGCCATTTGGTACTGACCTCCACATGATGCCTCACTGTCACACCAAAGTGAGGCTCCTGCCCATGGACACAGTTTTTCAGCTTGACTGGCACTTCTGTCGCAGTGACATGTGACTCTGTGATGTCACCAAGCCAACCTACGGAGAAGTTCCTGCGCTCCATCGTTCACTCTTGCTCCTAAACCTCTGAACACTTTCTTTCTCCTGAACCTCTCCTGAGCTCTTTCTCCTTGACCTTTGACCGAGGTAGGACGTAGGCAGGTGGACCTGCTACACCCTTCTCAGTGTCCCAACAGAATTATCAACCAATCACAACTATCGATGCTGAATCCTCTGCCTGCAGACATCGGAGTTCCCTGTCGCTGTGCTACATTAATGGAGCACAAATTAATTCTCTCTCACTAGGCGATGCGGTGTTGTTTATCACCTGACAACCATTCATGCTGCTGCTGTGTGTTTACACTGCCTGATCCTACCTGCTACTCACTGCTGTTACCCTCTCTGCTATCTCCACTCTCCTTCCTCCTTCCTGTTGCCTTGTGCGTTTAAGTGTCTCTGATATCTCAGTGATGCGTATCTTCTCATGTATCTGCTCATGTGCAAACCTCTTGGCGGGGTTTATGTGCTTCCCTCCAAATCTTGTGCAGCTTGGATTCTTTTGGGGAGCAGCCAAAGAGTAACTGTCCACATTTAAATGGTAGAGCCCTTAATATGAACTGTGACACACACACACACAGGATTATTAAAGTTACATTGGATTTTATAAAGATGTGGGGAAAAGAATTCAGTGTCAGACAGATGTGACCATAGTGAGGAACGTACAGTAAGAGCTGGACAGGGAGTATGAGTCATACGCTACAGGGAAAAAATGCCATAAGAGAAGTGAGGCAGAGAGACGGGAATGACAGCCTCACAACACTCTCATTTGTCATTACATGCCTTTAGGCTGTAATTAGCATTTTCCTTTAAAACAGCTAAACATGCACATAGAGTCGCTCCATTACAAGTGAAGCAACAGCAGGCAATCACGTCGCCGATGAACTCATCAAAATTCTAGAAATGGTTATGGTTGACCATGCTGATGTCTCACACATTACAACATGAAGAAATGTTATTTCCCTCCGCAAGCACAACTCAATCTATGCATTTGCAATGGCCAAACTCTTATCCAGCAGCACATATACAGTCCATTACCATGAAATACCATGTGTGTGTGTGCAGGAAGTAGACCGAACGCACAGTCATATAGAGAAGTCATATCAGTGAGTGTTTGGATCCAGTATCATTTTACTGTAAGAGTCATTGCAGTGTTGCACTCCAGTGCAAAGTGAACCATTTCTGGCTGTATCAACCTGCAGATGTACTCTCAGCGCGTCCAACAGGAAGTTCTCTATACATCCCACAACCAATCAACCTCTGCCTCGCTGATGTCAGAGGCTCTGAAGATGAAACAAGATATGGTGGGCAGACCAGCACCCTGTTTCATCAGCCCACAGTCGCATGACACGAGCACATCCTCACATATCAAAAAGAAAATCTGCTAGAAGAAGAAAAAAAGCTGATATATATATATATATATTTTAATTAAACCGTTTGCTTACAGAGTGAAAGTCTCATTTTATAGGAATTAAGTGGAAAATGTCAGGATGACTGATTATTAAACTTGTCCCTCGTTAAGAAACCCGACCAATGCAAAGAAACAAATATTAACTCAGTTTAGAGCAAATTAACTTTAATTAGTTCATCCTGCGTTCTATTAAATTGAGATCAGCACTGTGGTTATTTTTAAAGTGATGCTGCTACGGTTGTGAAGCAATTAAGTCATATTAGATGAAAATGAACAAGAATGTGAAATGTGAAAAAGTGTTTAATGAACCCATGATAGTGGCTCTATAGACTCTTTCAGGGCCGACGTCACAATGACATCATGCTATCATCTGGAGGTGCAGCTGCCTCTCCCCCACAGGGCTGTAGGCTACACTGGAGTCTTAAAATGTGTTTGTCTTGTTGTGTTATTGGAGCCAGAATAGAAGGAGTCATGGCTCAAAACCAGCCGCCACTACCCGTCAACAAAAACAAAGACAACTAGGAAGAATGTCTTTCTCTAACAGAGCTCCTTATACTTGGAATAATCTGCAAAGGACCTAAAACTTGGACACTCTGCCACTTTTATGGCTGTTTAAATGCTTTATCTCCGATTGTCTTATTTTACTATATAATATAATGATATAATGACGACGTGTGTGTGTGTTCCACGTTTTTCTCCTCACTGACGTGGTCAATCTATGTGAAACTGCACATAGGCATTGAGGACTGGCATAGGTAGAAGGTGACAAAGCTACCAATGGGTACGGACTAGTCATTATTATTGTTGTTTGTTGTTTTGTAGGATTTCATTTCTGTTTTAATTTATATGCATGATGGTTCTTTGTTTGGGCGGCATCAGACATAGATGAAAAAAACTCTCCTTTTACCTCGGCATCATACCCAACACCGTCAGTGGAAACACAGCAGGACGCCAATGAAAGTTCAGGCACTAGAAGTCCAAGTACGGCAGGCGGGAGGGGTGGTGTATGGGTCCAGCAACCACCAACTTTCACCCAGGAGGCCAGTGTTCGCCGTTCACCGTGTGTGTGTCGGCTATACATAACCATGTGTGTGTTGTTGAAGGACAAAACGTACAAACTGTGAAGCGTCCCACGACATCAACAACCAACGCACCCAGGGTACCTTGCACGTCACGACAAAGTAGAAAGTCCGCAACCAAACGTCAATATGTGCTGAGGTCAGAGGAAGAATGTGCTGACCCCTACGACGCTGTAAAGCTGTACTCTACGTGATGGTGTTTTTAAGTGTAATATAGCTACTTGTTAGCAAGCACCTTTTTTAAAACCTGTCAAAGCTTTAAAATTCACAAGTGGGGTATTAGCTAATGTGTTTTATGTTATAGAACAAAAGGTTAAAGTCCCTTAAGTGTGTGTTAACAACAGACTTCATCCAACCAAGAGCCCACTGACATCGAGTCGAGGTCAGGAGTGCTAAAATGCTAACTCATTTCCAGGTTTCATGACTCATTTCTGCAGCTTTCTATTGTGAACATGTTAGCATGATGCTAACATTTAGCATCAAGCACCTATTTATCTTGCTTCTGTCATTGTAGTTACAGGGAATTATGTAACCTTATTCAATTTGAAAAAAGCTGTTTTGAATTGAAAATGTTTGACATGATTAAATGATTTTTTTAATGTGCAGTGTATAGTTTCACTGATTTGTGTTCCAATTCATTCAGTCTGTTACTTCCTGTTTGTTAATTTCATGTTTGTCAGCATCAGGTATAGAACAACAAAGTTCAACAACAAGAGTATGAACACTCTGTGTGCATAAATGAGCAGCTTCCAGGTGTTTACCGTTGCTCTTTTATTTTATGACACCTCACACAGATATACAGTGTAACAAGAAACAAGACAGAAAGGACGAAGTTAAGGGATGCAGAAAATTAAAAATGCAAAGCTCAGGATCCGAAAACCTTCCAAAATTCAGATGAAACCACATAATTCTTCTGCTGTTATATTAATACGCCCGTACACCCACTGTGATTGAAGCAACAACTCACTTCTTCTGTGGTGGTTGTCAAAAATCATCCACTGAAAAGGAGGAAGTCACTCTCTGAGCGGAGGGGAAGTTGAGGGGAAGTGAGTATGAACAAAAAAAAAAAAAAAAAAAGTAAATTAAAACACTTCATCACAAAATAACTCCAGGAATACATTAAACATTAGATATTGATGATATATAACAATGTCAGATGATCTGAGGTGGACTTTAATTTCAATTTTAATAACTTAATTTTAATAACCAGCAAAAGTCTTCCCTTTTTTACAACAATTTCCTGCACTGTGTTGATCTATCGTGGTTAAGTATTTATGAGAGGAAGGTAATAATAAGGCCGCTAAATTCAAGGCTGCAGGTGTGTGGGGACGGATGTTAATAAAGTGATATTGCTGAGTAGCATTTTGGATGATTATTGTGTCTTAAGAGAAATGTGATGTGTAATAAATGTCCAGTTCTCTTACTCACTGACCACTATATTAGGTACACCTTGCTAGTACCAGGTTGGACCCCCTTTTTAATTCTTGGACATGGTCAGCAACAATACTGCTGTGGTGTTTAAACCATGCTCAGTTGGTACTAAGAAAAGCTCTTCTTCACCATGTCTACTTGCTGCCACGTGATTTGCTGATTAGCTATTTACGTTGACCAGCAGTTGAACAGGTTTCATTTCCTTCTGTTTATTAATAACTTGCATCTCGATAGGCAGTATAAGCACAACACTAATTTACAGGCGTTGAATGCAAATCTATGATATTAAAGGATGTAAGATTTCTCCACTTACTGTGACAACAGGCGGCTCTGTCATCCCTGATAAGAATGATGAATGTAAAATATTTTTGTGTTTATAGGCTGTAACACTTCCACAGTGTTTCCTCTCCTACAGTATATTTAAAGATTATCTCTTTTCCACAATGTCAATTTAAAGTCGTCTGACAGGAGAGCCCAAACGCGGCTCTCACCTAATCAAAAGTTTCCATTGTGCAGAAGTTATTTTTCCCTCTCGTTTTGTCTGGAACCCATCAGGAGATTTGGCACAGTCAAACACCTCTGCATATTTGCAGTCACCATTGGTTTGTTGAGCATTAAAAATGTTAATTGGAATTTTTAAAAAGGAAAGAAAGTATCGCATTACCGTCCCACCTCCTCCAGTCACAGGCTGTCAAAATGCAATATTCCAAATTAGATTGTATTTGGATAATCTTTTGAACTGTAATAGGTTTCCAGCCAGCAGGCATATTACTATTGGCACATCATTATTAAACAAAAGTGACACCGAACCATCACTTTGCAGGCGGCGCCAGATAAACGTTCGACACCGTGCAAATAATATTAGTTCTGCTTCCAGAGTCACTGGCTTATCTCTGGGATGCTATATTGGGTTCATATCCCTGTCGGCTGGCGAGGGCCTTCTGACGGAAGTGTCTAAATTTATGAGTAGCCCATATGTGTGAGGTGCATGTATGAATAGGCTGCTGTGTGTGTGTACTATGTAACGTGTGTGTCGCATATTAACGCTTTTATATGTAAATGCTGCATGTGTGTGTGTGTGTGTGTGTGGGCGGGTGGAAAGATGCGTGCCTGCTCGTGGGTGTGTGTGCAAAACTGGATGCATTCATATGTAAATAGGCAGTGTATGTGTGCCTGTATATGCAGACGCGACCCATATCATGGCATAATGAGATCCGCCACTGTTGGTTACCCTCAGACAGTGGTAATTATGGCTGCAGTGAAAAGGACTGATGCTGAAGGCAGGATGGACGCTCACACACTCACATATTCAACCACACACAGGCCTCAGTCCCACTGACAGCCCGCTGCAGGCGAAATGACGACCTGTCCATTTGGCACCAGCATGGGAATAGGATGCCGCTAACTGGATATGATAAATTAGACCTGCATCCGCTTTCTAATCAGCTTTTACAAAACCTTCATACCTGTTATAGACGTTCACAGTGATGTCAAGTCAATATAAAGCTGATAAAGAAGCACAATATAAAGACAGCGTGACACAAAGAGCGTCCAATAAAAATAAAAAATATGAAAAAAGTCTTTATTCAGCCGTATCATGTAACTCAATGGGGTTGATGTTGCTTCCAGGAATGTCACAGTGAACATCACATCTCCTGACAGTGTGTAGAGCGAGCTATATGTGGTGTTAATGGACCAAAAAGATTGTCTTTATTCCGATGGAGGGAGAGTCTGCTTTGTGAAACAATGTGTAATGTGTGATATTAGTCAGTTCACAGGATCAGTCTGGTTATCATGTTAAAGACCAAACTCAACAATGAATTGATTCTATTAAGTATTTTCCATGTTGCCAAAGCCTGATATATGTCATGTCTCTGTGGAGCTCCAGTGTGCACAGACACTCCAACACACAAGAGTCAGTGCTCACGACAGTGTAGGCCACGTGTGGGCTCTGCAGAGAGCTGACGCACAAGTATAAATCCACCTTCACTCAATATCATGTTGGAAAAGCTGAGGAGGCAAACTGGCACCTCTCCAGCTACCAGTTCACACTTCATATATTTAGTCCAGACGGGGACAAGAACTAGTGACCTTAGTGACACAAGCCAAGTCCCTGTGCCAACCCACGTGTGTTTTGACATTTTGGACGACATGCTATACTATGACGTTTTTCATGATTTTGGACGACATGCTATACTATGACGTTTTTCATGATTTTGAACGACATGCTATACTATGACGTTTTTTATGATTTTGGACGACATGCTATACTATGACTGTTTTTCATGATTGTTGACGACATGCTATACTATGACTTTTTTCATGATTGTTGACGACATGCTATACTATGACTTTTTTTCATGATTTTGGACGACATTCTATACTGTGACTTTTTTTCTCGATTTTGGACGACATGCTATACTATGACTTTTTTTCATGATTGTTGACAACATGCTATACTATGACTTTTTTTCATGATTGTTGACAACATGCTATACTATGACGTTTTTCATTATTTTGGACGACATGCTATACTATGACGTTTTTTATGATTTTGGACGACATGCTATACTATGACTTTTTTTCATGATTGTTGACGACATGCTATACTATGACGTTTTTCATTATTTTGGACGACATGCTATACTATGACGTTTTTTATGATTTTGGACGACATGCTATACTATGACTTTTTTTCATGATTGTTGACAACATGCTATACTATGACGTTTTTCATTATTTTGGACGACATGCTATACTATGACGTTTTTTATGATTTTGGACGACATGCTATACTATGACTTTTTTTCATGATTGTTGACAACATGCTATACTATGACCTTTTTTAATGATTCCGACGACATTCTGTACTATGACTTTTTTCATGATTTTGGACGACATGCTATACTATGACGTTTTTCATGATTTTGGACGACATGCTATATACTATGACGTTTTGTCATGGTTTTGGGCGACATGCTATACTATGACGTTTTTCATGATTTTGGACGACATGCTATACTATGACGTTTTTCATGATTTTGGACGACATGCTATACTATGACTTTTTTTAATGATTTTGGACGACATGCTATACTATGACCTTTTTTAATGATTTCCGACGACATTCTGTACTATGACTTTTTTTCATGATTTTGGACGACATTCTATACTATGACTTTTTTCATGATTTTGGACGACATGCTATACTATGACGTTTTTCAGGATTTTGGACGACATGCTATACTATGACGTTTTGTCATGGTTTTGGGCGACATGCTATACTATGACGTTTTTCATGATTTTGGACGACATGCTATACTATGACTTTTTTCATGATTTTGGACGACATGCTATATACTATGACGTTTTGTCATGGTTTTGGGCGACATGCTATACTATGACGTTTTTCAGGATTTTGGACGACATGCTATACTATGACGTTTTGTCATGGTTTTGGGCGACATGCTATACTATGACGTTTTTCAGGATTTTGGACGACATGCTATACTATGACGTTTTTCATGATTTTGGACGACATGCTATACTATGACTTTTTTAATGATTTTGGACGACATGCTATACTATGACCTTTTTTAATGATTTCCGACGACATTCTGTACTATGACTTTTTTTCATGATTTTGGACGACATTCTATACTATGACTTTTTTCATGATTTTGGACGACATGCTATATACTATGACGTTTTGTCATGGTTTTGGGCGACATGCTATACTATGACGTTTTTCATGATTTTGGACGACATGCTATACTATGACGTTTTTCATGATTTTGGACGACATGCTATACTATGACTTTTTTTAATGATTTTGGACGACATGCTATACTATGACTTTTTTTAATGATTTTGGACGACATGCTATACTATGACTTTTTTTAATGATTTTGGACGACATGCTATACTATGACGTTTTTTCGTGATTTTCGACGACATGCTATACTATGACTTTTTTCATGATTTTGGACGACATGCTATACTATGACTTTTTTCATGATTTTGGACGACATGCTATACTATGACTTTTTTTATGATTTTGGACGACATGCTATACTATGACTTTTTTTTCTCGATTTTCGACGACATGCTATACTATGACGTTTTTCATTATTTTGGACGACATGCTATACTATGACTTTTTTCATGATTTTGGACGACATGCTATACTATGACTTTTTTCATGGTTTTGGACGACATGCTATACTATGACTTTTTTTAATGATTTTGGACGACATGCTATACTATGACTTTTTTTAATGATTTTGGACGACATGCTATACTATGACTTTTTTTAATGATTTTGGACGACATGCTATACTATGACTTTTTTTAATGATTTTGGACGACATGCTATACTATGACGTTTTTTCGTGATTTTCGACGACATGCTATACTATGACTTTTTTCATGATTTTGGACGACATGCTATACTATGACTTTTTTTTCATTATTTTGGACGACATGCTATACTATGACTTTTTTCGTGATTTTAGACGAGATGCTATACTATGACTTTTTTTAATCATTTTGGACGACATGCTATACTATGACTTTTTTCATGATTTTGGACGACATGCTATACTATGACTTTTTTCATTATTTTGGACGACATGCTATACTATGACTTTTTTCATGATTTTGGACGACATGCTATACTATGACTTTTTTCATGATTTTGGACGACATGCTATACTATGACGTTTTTTCATGATTTTGGACGACATGCTATATACTAAGACGTTTTTTCATGATTTTGGACGACATGCTATACTAAGACGTTTTTTCATGATTTTGGACGACATGCTATACTAAGACGTTTTTTCATGATTTTGGACGACATGCTATATACTAAGACGTTTTTTCATGATTTTGGACGACATGCTATACTAAGACGTTTTTTCATGATTTTGGACGACATGCTATACTAAGACGTTTTTTCATGATTTTGGACGACATGCTATATACTAAGACGTTTCTTTCTCGATTTTGGACGACATGCTATACTATGACTTTTTTTCATGCTTTTGGACAACCTGCTATACTCAATTTCAATCAATCAATCAATCAATCAATCAATCAATTTTATTTATAAAGCCCAATATCACAAATACAATTTGCCTCACAGGGCTTTACAGCATACGACATCCCTCTGTCCTTTAGACCCTCACAGCTGATCAGGAAAAACTCCCCAAAAACCCCTTCACCGGGGAAAAAAAAAAAGGTAGAAACCTCAGGAAGAGCAACTGAGGAGGGATCCCTCTTCCAGGACGGACAGACGTGCAATAGATGTCGTACAGAACAGATCAGCATAATAAAGTAACAGTAATCTGCATGACACTTTGAGAGAGAGAGAGAGAGAGAGAGAGAGAGAGAGAGAGAGAGAGAGAGAGAGAGAGAGAGAGAGAGAGACAGAGGGAGAGAGAGATGCAGGACATCCTCGGTAATGACAGTATCTTACAACAACATTCATGAAAGTAATAATACTGTCGTTATAGTTCTGGCTACTGTGGTACAATATGTTGAAAGTATATATTAATCAGGCAGTACACATGTATGATAATAGTCATGTGTGTATAATAAAAGTAGAAGTATGACTAATGACTAATGATTAATGATGGCAGCAGCAGCAGCAGGAGGCATCTGGCAGGACCACGGCAGCAGCACAACCACACACGTCACACTATCCAGGCACCGCTGCAATACGAGTTAACCTGAGAGACAGTGGAGCACAAAGGCTCCGGAGAAGAAGCCGAGTTAGTGACATCCAGAATGGCCGAGTTAACAAGATGCAGTAATAGGATACGAGAGAGAGAGAGAAGGTGCCCGGTGTATTATAGGTGGTCCTCCGGCAGACTAGGCCTAAGTCAGCCTAACTAGGGGCTGGTACAAGGCAAGCCTGAGCCAGCCCTAACTATAAGCTTTATCAAAGAGGAAAGTCTTAAATCTAGTCTTAAATGTGGAGACGGTGTCTGCCTCCCGGACCGTAACAGGAAGATGATTCCACAGGAGAGGAGCCTGATAGCTGAAGGCTCTGGCTCCTGATCTACTTTTGGAGACTTTAGGGACCACGAGTAACCCTGCGTTCTCAGAGCGCAGAGTTCTGGTGGGATAATATGGCACTATGAGCTCTCTAAGATATGACTATGACTTTTTTTCATGGTTTTGGACAATCTGCTATACTATGACTTTTTTTCATGATTGTTGACAACATGCTATACTATGACGTTTTTCATTATTTTGGACGACATGCTATACTATGACGTTTTTTATGATTTTGGACGACATGCTATACTATGACTTTTTTTCATGATTGTTGACGACATGCTATACTATGACGTTTTTCATTATTTTGGACGACATGCTATACTATGACGTTTTTTATGATTTTGGACGACATGCTATACTATGACTTTTTTTCATGATTGTTGACAACATGCTATACTATGACGTTTTTCATTATTTTGGACGACATGCTATACTATGACGTTTTTTATGATTTTGGACGACATGCTATACTATGACTTTTTTTCATGATTGTTGACGACATGCTATACTATGACCTTTTTTAATGATTTCCGACGACATTCTGTACTATGACTTTTTTCATGATTTTGGACGACATGCTATATACTATGACGTTTTGTCATGGTTTTGGGCGACATGCTATACTATGACCTTTTTTAATGATTTCCGACGACATTCTGTACTATGACTTTTTTCATGATTTTGGACGACATGCTATACTATGACGTTTTTCATGATTTTGGACGACATGCTATACTATGACTTTTTTCATGATTTTGGACGACATGCTATACTATGACGTTTTTCATGATTTTGGACGACATGCTATACTATGACTTTTTTTAATGATTTTGGACGACATGCTATACTATGACTTTTTTTAATGATTTTGGACGACATGCTATACTATGACTTTTTTTAATGATTTTGGACGACATGCTATACTATGACGTTTTGTCATGGTTTTGGGCGACATGCTATACTATGACGTTTTTTCAGGATTTTGGACGACATGCTATACTATGACGTTTTTCATGATTTTGGACGACATGCTATACTATGACTTTTTTTAATGATTTTGGACGACATGCTATACTATGACCTTTTTTAATGATTTCCGACGACATTCTGTACTATGACTTTTTTTCATGATTTTGGACGACATTCTATACTATGACGTTTTGTCATGGTTTTGGGCGACATGCTATACTATGACGTTTTTCAGGATTTTGGACGACATGCTATACTATGACGTTTTTCATGATTTTGGACGACATGCTATACTATAACTTTTTTTAATGATTTTGGACGACATGCTATACTATAACTTTTTTTAATGATTTTGGACGACATGCTATACTATAACTTTTTTTAATGATTTTGGACGACATGCTATACTATGACGTTTTTTCGTGATTTTCGACGACATGCTATACTATGACTTTTTTCATGATTTTGGACGACATGCTATACTATGACTTTTTTCATGATTTTGGACGACATGCTATACTATGACTTTTTTTATGATTTTGGACGACATGCTATATACTATGACGTTTTGTCATGGTTTTGGACGACATGCTATACTATGACTTTTTTTTCTCGATTTTCGACGACATGCTATACTATGACGTTTTTCATTATTTTGGACGACATGCTATACTATGACTTTTTTCATGATTTTGGACGACATGCTATACTATGACTTTTTTCATGGTTTTGGACGACATGCTATACTATGACTTTTTTTAATGATTTTGGACGACATGCTATACTATGACTTTTTTTAATGATTTTGGATGACATGCTATACTATGACTTTTTTTAATGATTTTGGACGACATGCTATACTATGACTTTTTTTAATGATTTTGGACGACATGCTATACTATGACGTTTTTTCGTGATTTTCGACGACATGCTATACTATGACTTTTTTCATGATTTTGGACGACATGCTATACTATGACTTTTTTTAATGATTTTGGACGACATGCTATACTATGACGTTTTTTAATGATTTTGGACGACATGCTATACTATGACGTTTTTTCGTGATTTTCGACGACATGCTATACTATGACTTTTTTCATGATTTTGGACGACATGCTATACTATGACTTTTTTCGTGATTTTAGACGAGATGCTATACTATGACTTTTTTTAATCATTTTGGACGACATGCTATACTATGACTTTTTTCATGATTTTGGACGACATGCTATACTATGACTTTTTTCATGATTTTGGACGACATGCTATACTATGACGTTTTTTCATGATTTTGGACGACATGCTATATACTAAGACGTTTTTTCATGATTTTGGACGACATGCTATACTAAGACGTTTTTTCATGATTTTGGACGACATGCTATACTAAGACGTTTTTTCATGATTTTGGACGACATGCTATATACTAAGACGTTTTTTCATGATTTTGGACGACATGCTATACTAAGACGTTTTTTCATGATTTTGGACGACATGCTATATACTAAGACGTTTCTTTCTCGATTTTGGACGACATGCTATACTATGACGTTTTTTCATGATTTTGGACGACATGCTATACTAAGACGTTTTTTCATGATTTTGGACGACATGCTATATACTAAGACGTTTCTTTCTCGATTTTGGACGACATGCTATACTATGACTTTTTTTCATGCTTTTGGACAACCTGCTATACTCAATTTCAATCAATCAATCAATCAATCATTCAATTTTATTTATAAAGCCCAATATCACAAATACAATTTGCCTCACAGGGCTTTACAGCATACGACATCCCTCTGTCCTTTAGACCCTCACAGCTGATCAGGAAAAACTCCCCAAAAACCCCTTCACCGGGGAAAAAAAAAAAGGTAGAAACCTCAGGAAGAGCAACTGAGGAGGGATCCCTCTTCCAGGACGGACAGACATGCAATAGATGTCGTACAGAACAGATCAGCATAATAAAGTAACAGTAATCTGCATGACACTTTGAGAGAGAGAGAGAGAGAGAGAGAGAGAGAGAGAGAGAGAGAGAGAGAGAGAGAGAGAGACAGAGGGAGAGAGAGATGCAGGACATCCTCGGTAATGACAGTATCTTACAACAACATTCATGAAAGTAATAATACTGTCGTTATAGTTCTGGCTACTGTGGTACAATATGTTGAAAGTATATATTAATCAGGCAGTACACATGTATGATAATAGTCATGTGTGTATAATAAAAGTAGAAGTATGACTAATGACTAATGATTAATGATGGCAGCAGCAGCAGCAGGAGGCATCTGGCAGGACCACGGCAGCAGCACAACCACACACGTCACACTATCCAGGCACCACTGCAATACGAGTTAACCTGAGAGACAGTGGAGCACAAAGGCTCCGGAGAAGAAGCCGAGTTAGTGACATCCAGAATGGCCGAGTTAACAAGATGCAGTAATAGGATACGAGAGAGAGAGAGAAGGTGCCCGGTGTATTATAGGTGGTCCTCCGGCAGACTAGGCCTAAGTCAGCCTAACTAGGGGCTGGTACAAGGCAAGCCTGAGCCAGCCCTAACTATAAGCTTTATCAAAGAGGAAAGTCTTAAATCTAGTCTTAAATGTGGAGACGGTGTCTGCCTCCCGGACCGTAACAGGAAGATGATTCCACAGGAGAGGAGCCTGATAGCTGAAGGCTCTGGCTCCTGATCTACTTTTGGAGACTTTAGGGACCACGAGTAACCCTGCGTTCTCAGAGCGCAGAGTTCTGGTGGGATAATATGGCACTATGAGCTCTCTAAGATATGACTATGACTTTTTTTCATGGTTTTGGACAATCTGCTATACTATGACTTTTTTTTCATGATTGTTGACGACATGCTATACTATGACTTTTTTTCATGATTGTTGACGACATGCTATACTATGACTTTTTTTTATGATTTTGGACGACATGCTATACGATGATTTTTTTTCACGATTTTGGACGACATGCTATACTATGACTTTTTTTCTCGATTTTGGACGACATGTTATACTATGACTTTTAATGATTTTGGACGACATGCTATACTATGACTTTTTTTCTCGATTTTGGACGACATGTTATACTATGACTTTTAATGATTTTGGACGACATGCTATACTATGACTTTTTTTAATGATTTTGGACGACATGCTATACTATGACTTTTTTCAGGATTTTGGACGACATGCTATACTATGACTTTTTTTCATGATTTTGGACGACATGCTATACTATGACTTTTTTCAGGATTTTGGACGACATGCTATACTATGACTTTTTTCAGGATTTTGGACGACATGCTATACTATGACTTTTTTCAGGATTTTGGACGACATGCTATACTATGACTTTTTTTCATGATTTTGGACGACATACTATACTATGACTTTTTTCAGGATTTTGGACGACATGCTATACTATGACTTTTTTCAGGATTTTGGACGACATGCTATACTATGACGTTTTTTCAGGATTTTGGATGACATGCTATACTATGACCTTTTTTTTAATGATTTTGGACGACATGCTATACTATGACTTTTTTTTCTCGATTTTGGACGACATGCTATACTATGACGTTTTTTCATGATTTTGGACAACATGCTATACTATGACTTTTTTCTCGATTTTGGACGAAATGCTATACTATGACTTTTTTTCACGATTTTGGACGACATGCTATACTATGACTTTTTTTTCTCGATTTTGGACGACATGCTATACTATGACTTTTTTTCCTCGAATTTGGACGACATGCTATACTATGACTTTTTTCCTCGAATTTGGACGACATGCTATACTATGACGTTTTTTTTAATGATTTTGGACGATATGCTATACTATGACTTTTTTTTAATGATTTTGGACGACATGCTATACGATGACTTTTTTTCCTCGAATTTGGACGACATGCTATACTATGACGTTTTTTCAGGATTTTGGACGACATGCTATACTATGACGTTTTATTCATGATTTTGGACGACATGCTATACTATGACTTTTTTTCCTCGAATTTGGACGACATGCTATACTATGACTTTTTTCATGATTTTGGACGACATGCTATACTATGACTTTTTTCATGGTTTTGGACGACATGCTATACTATGACTTTTTTCATGGTTTTGGACGACATGCTATACTATGACTTTTTTCATAATTTTGGACGACATGCTATACTATGGCGTTTTTTCATTATTTCGGACGACATGCTATACTATGACTTTTTTCATGATTTTGGACGACATGCTATACTATGACTTTTTTCATGATTTTGGACGACATGCTATACTATGACTTTTTTCATGATTTTGGACGACATGCTATACTATGACTTTTTTCATGATTTTGGACGACATGCTATACTATGACTTTTTTCATGATTTTGGACGACATGCTATACTTTGACGTTTTTTCATGATTTTGGACGACATGCTATACTATGACTTTTTTCATGATTTTGGACGACATGCTATACTTTGACGTTTTTTCATGATTTTGGACGACATGCTATACTATGACTTTTTTTTCATGATTGTTGACGACATGCTATACTATGACTTTTTTTCATGATTTTGGACGACATGCTATACTATGACGTTTTTTCAGGATTTTGGACGACATGCTATACTATGACGTTTTTTCATGATTTTGGACGACATGCTATACTATGACTTTTTCCATGATTTTGGACGACATGCTATACTTTGACGTTTTTTCATGATTTTGGACGACATGCTATACTTTGACGTTTTTTCATGATTTTGGACGACATGCTATACTATGACATATTTTCATGATTTTGGACGACATGCTATACTATGACTTTTTTTTCATGATTGTTGACGACATGCTATACTATGACTTTTTTTCATGATTGTTGACGACATGCTATACTATGACTTTTTTTCATGATTTTGGACGACATGCTATACTATGACTTTTTTTTCATGATTGTTGACGACATGCTATACTATGACGTTTTTTCAGGATTTTGAACGACATGCTATACTATGACGTTTTTTTAATGGTTTTGGACGACATGCTATATGCTATGACTTTTTTTCATGATTTTGGACGACATGCTATACTATGACTTTTTTCATGGTTTTGGACGACATGCTATACTATGACGTTTTTTTAATGGTTTTGGACGACATGCTATATGCTATGACTTTTTTTCATGATTTTGGACGACATGCTATACTATGACTTTTTTCATGATTTTGGACGACATGCTATACTATGACTTTTTTCATGGTTTTGGACGACATGCTATACTCTGACTTTTTTCATGGTTTTGGACGACATGCTATACTATGACTTTTTTTTCTCGATTTTGGACGACATGCTATACTATGACTTTTTTTTCTCGATTTTGGACGACATGCTATACTATGATGTTTTTTCAGGATTTTGAACGACATGCTATACTATGACTTTTTTTTATGATTTTGGACGACATGCTATACTATGACTTTTTTCATGATTTTGGACGACATGCTATACTATGACGTTTTTTTCATGATTTTGGACGACATGCTATACTATGACTTTTTTTTCATGATTTTGGACGACATGCTATACTATGACTTTTTTTTCATGATTTTGGACGACATGCTATACTATGACTTTTTTTTCATGATTTTGGACGACATGCTATACTATGACTTTTTTTTCATGATTTTGGACGACATGCTATACTATGACGTTTTTTTCATGATTTTGGACGACATGCTATACTATGACTTTTTTTTCTCGATTTTGGACGACATGCTATACTATGACGTTTTTTTCATGATTTTGGACGACATGCTATACTATGACTTTTTTTTCTCGATTTTGGACGACATGCTATACTATGATGTTTTTTCAGGATTTTGAACGACATGCTATACTATGACTTTTTTTTATGATTTTGGACGACATGCTATACTATGACTTTTTTCATGATTTTGGACGACATGCTATACTATGACGTTTTTTTCATGATTTTGGACGACATGCTATACTATGACTTTTTTTTCATGATTTTGGACGACATGCTTTACTATGACTTTTTTTTCTCGATTTTGGACGACATGCTATACTATGACGTTTTTCATGATTTTTGACGACATGCTATACTATGACTTTTTTCATGATTTTGGACGACATGCTATACTATGACTTTTTTTCATGATTTTGGACGACATGCTATACTATGACGTTATTTTCATGATTTTGGACGACATGCTATACTATGACTTTTTTTCTCGATTTTGGACGACATGCTATACTATGACTTTTTTCATGATTTTGGACGACATGCTATACTATGACTTTTTTTCTCGATTTTGGACGACATGCTATACTATGACTTTTTTCATGATTTTGGACGACATGCTATACTATGACTTTTTTTTCGTGATTTTTGATGATATCTTAAGAATATAGCAAAAATTTCTATTTGTTAACTCTTAAATTAGATGGATTGCACACCTATAGTAAATTTAATGTGTCAAAATGAAATGAAGCGAAAGACTGCATTGAAGGAAAATCAGAAACACTAGAACCTGGTTTGAAAAAAATACACAGATGATTCATGATTTGTCGTGAGTGTACAAAAACATGAAAAAGCAACGCTCCTGAAGCAGCCTCACACAAAGTGTTTGTATCCAGGCCTGTAGATACCCATCTCTATTTATAACATTTGTCATGACTGTAATTGTCCTTGTCCGAGAGTTTCTCCTGTGTGGAGACACCCAGCTGCTCTGTGATGCTGTTGACAGGCTGTTGTACCTGATAGGCTCTACATCCTGTTTGCACACTGACAATTGCATCAGTCGAGTTCTGATTTATTTTCTTGGTACTCGCCTTGAACCTTTCAGCCACAATTTCACTCTCTTTACATCTCTCCATCTCTCAGTGCAAGTGTTGCCTCCCTGCTTGTCTCATTGTCTAATGGACTCTACACAGCGCAGCATGTCTTTTATGGTCAGGGCTCCTTGATCAAGTGTGTTTCAATGCCACATATATGCAACATTAGGTTAAACCCATGGAATATTGCCATACAAGTATAATTTATTCTGTGAGTGTTTGCTCATTGTCCATTAATATGCAGCATGGAGACATTTTGGATGTCTTTTATATGTGTTCGGCTGTGAGGTGACAGGGTTCACACCTGTCTATGCTTTACATTGTAAACTCATTTATTGAGCCTGAGGAAGACATGTGTACTGTGTTTTGCTGCATCCACCTTTTTAAAAACAAGTGTATGGGATCAGCTCATTCTGCCAACATTCACTCACTGGCCTCTTTATTAGGTACACCTGTTCAGCTGCTCACTAACACAATCACGTGTCAGCAGCTCATTAACATTTAGTCATGTAGACATGGTGAAGACGAGCTGCTGAAGCTCAAACGCAGCATCAGAATGATGAAGAAAGGTGATTGAAGTGACTTTGAACGTGGTTAACATGGTTGTTGGTGCCAGACGGGCCACTCTGAGTATTTACTGGGATGTTCAGCACAACCATCTCTAGGGTTTACAGAGGATGGTCCCAACAAGAGAAAATATCCAGTGAGCCAAAATGCCTTGTTGATGCCAGAGGTCAGAGGAGAATGGCCAGACTGGTTCAAGATGATAGAAAGGCAACATGTTTAAACCTTGTGTGTTGATCCAAATCTAAATCAGAGCAGTAGCAGCGATGGGAGTGAAGAAGAAACATAAAGTTCTCTCTCTTAAAACAAAACAGCCTGTTTCTTTTTCTAAGACTTTATTATTTTCTGTGTGAAAAAAGAAAACCAGTTTGGACACAACACGGAGGAGGGATGTTCAAACGTGAGCAGGTTGGATCATGAAAACATGGAAGGTGACTCAGAAGAGCCCGATACAGGCGTGCATCCCTCCTTCGACACCTACATCACTCTGTTTTCGGAGCTGGCTGTGCACGAAAGCCTCACGAGGGAGAAGTGTAGTCTGTGGTGTGAGGCCCAAACCAAAATACAGTGAGCAGTGTGAAACCTCCACAGGCAGCCCACAGATGTCGTGCTGCTCTTTACACCCAACCAGAAGCAAGCGAGCTGGAGCAACAACCAATCACTTAAAGGCCTCAGCGTGGACTATTTTTATTAAATGTGCAGTGTATCATTGACAAAAGCAGAGATGGAGATACACAAATGAGGAGGAGAGGCATCCTACTTCACTCAGTAGAGTCAGTAGGCTGCGTCTCCTCTGGGGAAGACGTGGTTTTGTTGTTGTAAACTGAACATAGAGGAGAGCTGATGCACAAGTGAATCTGTGCTAAACGCTAAAGACAGAATCTAATTTTGATCGTGATCAACATGTTTATTCTGTCAGCTCATTCTCATCTCCAGGTGGTCACATTCACCCCTCAGTGTGATACTGAAACCCTGTAGCGTCCTTATGAGACGCACTGGGCTTTCATGTAGCTCCAGTGTGAACTCATCAGCAGCAATACTTGACACTAACAGCAGGTGACATAGTATAAAGAGCCAGAGACCACGTAGGGAGGTAGATTGGTGGACAAAGACTTTCTCTCAGGAGACAGCTGTTTGTGTCCAGTGTGAAACCAAAAGTCAGTGTTGTTTTAACGTAACGTTACGTAATTACCATATGGTCGTTGCACATTGACGGTGGTGTTACGCCACTGTTACGTAACAACTGTAATTATTTTAACTCAAAATATGATCTTTTTTCTAACCCTGACTGCAACAATAATCATGTGTTCACACCAAACACGATGCCAATTTCGTGTCGTGTTTTTCAAGTGAGTTCAAAAGCTAGAATATTTTGTGTTGACTCGCCTCATACGTACGTGAAATCACTGAATTAGTGAATGAACTTCCGTGACTAAGTGCTTTGCGTCATACGTCCCCGGAGGATCTCAATGCTGATTGGCTTTTGCGGCTTAACTTGGTTGCTTAAGTCCGGGTTTTTACTCTTGTGTATATTAGCGTATGATGCGAAATTGCGCTACTCGTTTAACATGCGCTGCTTAATTTGTGTATTTTGCATAATTTGCATTACTTCCATTGTGCCGCCCTTTGGGAATTCGCATCTTAAAGCCTTTGCAGTCAGTTTATTGTGTCTGAAATTGTTGTATGTCTAAAAATAAACATGACTTCCTGTTGTGTCAATCGCGTTTGCACACTGAGTCCGAAACTTTGACCTCAGCACCATCTAGTGGACCGAAAAGGCAACTGATTTTATTATACTAGCATCAAAAGTTGAATTAAAATGTTTATTTGCATAAATGAATAATGCATATAATAACAGACTGATACTTGGCATCTATGTGTTGATACGATATTGCCACACAAAATTTCGGGATACTCTGTTGTGTGGATATTCCCCGCCACTACTGCACATGCTGATGTAGTTACAGACATGTCAGACTCGAACACTGCATCATTTCGTACCTCTTTACTTTTGCACGAGCTCTCCTCTGCTATATTTGGCTGGTCTTGTCAACATCTACTCGCCCCAGTTTCTAATCACTGACATTTACGATGTTTTTCTTTCCTGATGAAAGTATTTCTTTTCAGTCCCTGTTGAATTTGTCGTTTCCTTGTAAATAACAGAAAGTAACTGAATGAATAAATCTGTCTTCGTAACACCTCTGTGACACGTTTCTTTCCTAATGACTGAATGATCTCCTGAACAGACAGTCTGGCTGTAAACTGCTGCTGCCGCGGTAGAAACTGAATTTCCCAGGTGATGATTTAATGCACTGTATTTGTTGGTGAACTCAGTGGGCTGATGATGATGATGATGATGATGATGCCACAACATGAAGCTGAGTGGCAGGAGACATGTTTGCTCAGATGTGTCATCAATCATTTCACCAAAAATACATCTCGCAGTACTCACAGAGGAGAGTTGGGCAGAATCAGGTCACAGCTAAAAGACACTGAAACAGTTTAATTGAACAGTGTCGGCTGAACAGTGAAAGTCAAACAGTCAGAGGGCAGATTATTCAGATTAAAGGCAGGGTGCCATCTTTTTTTGAGGTGCCTTTAATTTCCAACTTTATTTTATCCGGTGTCGCCGACTCCCACAAACCTGTCAGATGACCTCAGATACTGAGACGACAAACAGCCTGTGATGTGTTCAGAAGACTCAGTGCCATAATATATGAGTGTTTCTACATTCAGTCAGTCGACCACTCGCTGTCATCACATGTGAATGTTTCTATACATTTCCACTCCTTCCACACCAAACTAAAGTGGAAGCTGTTGAGGATTAAATCATCTCCTGCTTCACAAACCTTTTACATATATAGAGTGTTGGCAGTGCCTTAACAATAAGGCTCCACCAAGTGTTTTAGGATAGAAATCTAACACAGAATCTTTTGTACTGAAGCTGCTGATTAACAACATTTTGGACAACGTTCAATATCTTTAAAATATGACCACAATAAGTACACTTTTTTTTTTTCTTTTAATGAACCGTAGAACCAATACCAGTTTTACCCACTCTCTCAAAGGTATTTGAGAAAGTGGTGTACAAAAGACTTAGTGAGTATCTTAACCATCTAAATATTCTCACTAAGGCCCAGTATGGCTTCAGAAAAAAAGAGTACCACCAGCATGGCGATCCTCTGGTGTCTTCCTTGACTTGTCCAAAGCTTTTGATACCATTGATTTTAACATACTACTAACGAAATTACAACATTACGGCATCAGGGGACTGGCTCGTAATTGGTTTAGTATAGTAGTAAGTAGTAAGTTACTTATATGTCAGACAACAATTTGTTCACAACCATGATTCGCAAAAAAAGGGCATTAAATATGGTGTCCCCCAGGGCTCAATTTTGGGGCCTTTACTCTTTATTATATACATTAACGACTTCGAACATTGCTCCAAATCACTTCATAAAGTAATCTTTGCGGATGACACAAATCTTTTCATGTCTCACAATAATATACCTGAACTACAAGTATTCCTAGACGCAGTACTGTCGAAAGTAGATACGTGGTTCAAGTGCAATAAGCTATCTCTCAACATTACCAAAACAAATTACATTGTCTTCTGCACAAAAAAAACATAAAGTACATCCAAATAAATTCTGCATTAGAATCAATGGTCAAGAACTAAAAAGAGTAAGTACCATGAAATTCCTGGGGGTCATCGTCGATAAATCACTTAGTTTCAAACACCATATAGATGGCTTGGTAAATAAACCGTTCAAATATGTTGGTCTTTTTTATAAAGTTAGACACTTTTTACCTCTGTCTGCTCCTCACCATCTGCAAAACCCTGTTCGAACTGCACATAATCTATTGTAACCTTGTTTGGTGTAATACTTACTCTAGCCACCTTAACAAACTAGAAATTCTTCAAAAGAAAATCATTCGGGCATCTCTTGGTCTCAATTTAATGCTCCTACACGTCCATTGTTCCACAGATATGGTCTCCTTAGACTGCTGGATTTTAACGTTTACCAAAATGCATGCTTGATATTCCAAGTAATACATAACATCAACAAAAGATTAATTGAGCTTGTTCTGGTTTGTTGGCCTCTGCATGAGCACCATACTAGACACAAACATCTTATTGTGGGGAAGAGCAGGCGCCTTAAAAGTGCCAGCATAAGTGTGACTTGCAGGGGTCCTCAAATATGGAAAAAGCTTGATGACACCGTAAAAGAACTCACCTCTTTAAACTCTAAAGGACTGAAGCCCAAACCAGTGAATGGGGGATGCTTTTGTCTTTTGTGTTCTATGTTATTTGTAGTATGGATGTAAATGTTACTGTATTGTCAGATATGTTAAGTCTGATATTCTGATTGACAATTTTTGATGGCCTTGTGCATCAGGCTCCCTGAAATAAGCTTTACATAGCTTCCTGGGAGACCTGATTCACACATGCTACTAACGAATCATGTACACAGAACCTGTACTTCTTTTGTGTGTGTGAATAAATTCAATTCAATTCAGTTCTGGTCGAAGTGGAAAAACCTCTGAAGCAGCATTTTACATGAAGAAAGCTCCTCACTGTTACACTTGCTCCTGAAACCTGACAGCTCTTAGGGCCTGTCCCAACACCCACACTTCCCCTAGAAATACCCACTTGCAGTTGGTTGTGTGCGTCCACGTTTAGGCTGGTGGTGTCCCAAAACAGAACTGTGGAAATGGAAGTGGTTTCCAACACTTAAAACCAAGGGAGCCCTGACTCACACTTTCAACACCTTGTGAAGTCAGCAACTTCAGCAAGTTTTGGAAAACAATTTGTTACTGTACGATCGGACTGTAGGCCACACAAACAACAGATGGTTGGACTAGCGTGAACTCATCAGCAACTCGACTTACTCGAGCAAAATCGATCAGAACTGGAGGACGTCCTAGGCGCCTCCTGTTTGCAGCATTTCTTCTCCGAATGAGCCGGACTGGACCCAGTGGCCCCCGGGACGTAGGTCTGACACCCCTGCTGTAATGAATTCAATTAAATATAGCTCAAATAAAATTTGCAATCCATTTCAAACCACTATCATTGTTTTACAGTGTCCCAAATTTATGGGCAATTGGGGTTGTATAGCTTTCTATTTCATACATTTATCTGCTACTTCTTGCTAAATAACGGTCTGTCATGCTCTCACTTAACATGTGGAAATGCTTTTTCAGAAAGTAACTGTGCTTCTGCACGATCTTTCTGTGGATCCCTGAGGTCCAACGTAGATGTTTCAGACCACATGTCCCATTAGATACAATCTATACTCTCTTATTATCCTGAATTAAATCCAAGATAAAACTTATTGTTTAAACAAATAAGATAAAACTTTGATTCAGAGCAGACCTCCACAACCTGAGCTCAGAGAAAACAAACAAGCTAATTTCCCGGCCCCGGCTATCAGGAGGCTCGTCCACTTGGCCTGTGCAACAAAAATAAATAAGACAACTGTCAGCCGAGCCGCATCTTTGACCCCGCGAAGTACAGTAACCGCGAGGGATCTCCAGTGGATGTGCTGTGATGTTTCCTCAACTACAGTCACTGGGATTAGATCCAGGTTTGTGTTTACTGTAGGGGGGATTTTGCTTGGCCAGGATGACGGCTGGAGATGGATCCCCGAACACTGTGAACAGATTCCAGGCCTGCTATGTGGTGGGCTGCGGGCTGCGGCTGCCGTCTTTCATGGCCGATTCCTTTGAGGCAGGAGTATCTGAGAGAGACTGCAGAGAGGCGCTGCTCAATGAGCAATTTATATGTTCTCAACAAAGCTTCTTCTTTGGACCCTGAAGGCAGGTCTTAATTGTTAGACGTGATATCTCCACTCCCCCTCTGCCTCTCCTCTTTCTTTGACTGTTTTCTTCTCCCTCCTCCCACCCACCCTCCCTCCAGCTATTAGGAATTGGATTTGGAGCAGAACGATCCATTTAGTCTCTCTCCTCCATCTCTATCCCTCTCTCCCTGCTTCCACACCTCCTCTGTAGGTTTCTCTCATCAAAGCCCCGGCTTAATCTGTCTATTTTTACCTGAAGGAATGAAAGGAAGGGATGAGGTAATGCTTTTCCTGTCCATCAGGTGGGCAGTGGTGCATGGGCTCTCTGATGGTATAGCTCAGGGAGATAGCGCCACCATGTGGACACAGAAGAGATGGAAGGCAACAGCAGGGGAGGTTCAGTCTGAAGAAATGATCCCAAAAGTGATCAAAGAAAAACAGCAAGAGCTCAAACACAGAATCAGCTGAGCGAGTAAATAAAGATATAAATGGTCAAATATTTAACAATGAAAACTTTATGAATTTACAGAACCACTGACTTGATTCATTAAAGTCTGTTTGAAGGAGTCCACAAGTCAATGTGTGAGATCAGAGCTCCACCTGGTGGATTAACCCTTTAAGACCTCACTCAGCAAGCTGGTCTGATTTCTTTTAAAAACAGGTGGAAGGCAGCGAGAGAAGTAAAAACCCCAAAAACTGTGACAAATTAGTAAAAAGAAAAAACTAAAAACAAGAAAATCAGTAAAAAAATTTAAAAAACAAACAAACAAAGAAGTGATCTGCAACATAGTTTTAAAATGTAATAATAATTATTATAAAGAGTTTTTCCCCAGTGTTTTTTTTTTTTTTTAAATATCTTTTCTTTTTGCAATTTTTGAGACATTTTTTACCAACGTGCTCAGTGCCTTTTCCCCATGTTTTACCCCCATAAATAGCAAGAATATGGTAAAAAAGAGAAACTTAAGGAAACATTTGTTAGAAAATTCTATGTATGCAAAAAGTAAAGAAAGTAATAAAGTAAGTTAAAATCAAACAAACAAGGAAATGACCTGAGAAAAGTGCTTGAAAACGTGATAAGTCTGTAACAGGGTTTTAAAATTTAATAATAATAATGATGATTATTAATGTAGTTTTAAAAATAATTTTCTAAATTCATTAAGTTCTTTTTTATTTTGCAATTTGTGGTACATTTCTCACCAAGTTGTTCACTGCCGTTTTTATCTCTATGTTTTACCCAAAAAATTAGCAGTTGCTAAAAAGAGAAAATTATAATCAAGAAAATTTGAAAAAAAATTAAAAATGTATATATATATATATATATATATATATATCATAAAAATAAAGTATATCATAATTTTAAAATGTACTACTGCTACTAAACTAAAATAGTTTCCCCCCAGCTTTTTTCCCTATTTTCTTTAAATACATTTATAAATTTATTTTCTAAATTTATTAAATTAAGTTTTTCCTATGTTTTACCCCACAAAATTACAAGATAATAAAAAAAGAGAAAATTAAACACTAGAAAATTAGTTTAAAAAGGAAAGCAAGTTAAAAACGAACACGGAAATGACCTGAAAAAAAGTGCTTAAAATCTTTTTTTGGTTGTTGTTTTTTCACGTGTGGGACAGTTCTTACCAAGTTGCATTTTTTCCCAAGTTTTGCCCATAAAAATCAGCAAGAATTTGGTAAAAAGAGAAAATTAAAAAAAAATATATATATATTTTTTTAAATGGAAATTACCTGGAAAGAGTGCTTAATAATGTAATAAAAATTTGATAATATCTAATAGTAATAATAATTATTATAAATATATTTTTCCCTAGCTTTTTACCCAATTGTTTTTAATCGTTTTCCAAATCTATTAATTATATTTCGTAATTTGTGGGACATTTCTTGTTGCTCATTCCTTTTTTCTCCATGTTTCTGAAACAAATCACACCAATCTGCTGTCAGAGTTCAAAGGTCTAAATACTTGGGAGAGATGTCTGAAAGCAACAAAAGAAAAGTGATGTCACTCCAGGTTTCAGAGAGTTAAGACAGCAGACGACGACGGCACAAAACTGAAAACATTTTATTTGTAAAATAAAGGCAAGGAGCTGATTTCTGCATTTCAGAGTGATACTAAGAGATGACACGTTACAGGATCATCGCAGCCGAAAGGTACAAAATGTTTCAAACCATCTGAGATCGATTTTTAAACCAGCTGAATAGTGAAGGGTTTGTGTCGGTGTGAAGGATCTGCTGCTCCAGAAATACTCAACAATCCTCCAAACCAACATAAAATTAACTTTCCATGATTTGTGGGAGAACAGTGCGGACATTAAAACAACAGGCATCACATTATCATGTTACCAGAATAAATAAAAACTTCACATCTGGATGATCTGATTGGTGTTTAGATCAAAATATAATAAATCATGTCAACTATCAAACCCCTCTTTTTGGCGAGGGCTTGTTTCTGTGTGGCAGTGACACAGCTGCTTTAAGTCAGGGATGATGTCTCTGATTAAGTGGCAGATTTTTGGGTATTTGTGACACAGTTTGGTGTGACAACATCCCAGAATAATCAGAGAGCGACAACCTTTTTACCTGAAATGGTAACTGAGGAGCAGCAGGAGAGGGCAGTGTGCTCGTGTCCGTTTGCCTGAGGTCCAACAAAGGGTTAAAAAACACCCTCATTATCAACTTATGTCTTAAATATCTGAATTCTTACTTAAGAAAATAAATATATCTGAAAGCAACGAAAAAACCTAAGGCAGGCAGAAACAGTTCAGAGGAGAGCTGAGATAAGTGACTTCATCGTCTTCACTGCACTGATGCGTCCTAACAACTGTCACTGTCCATGTGTTCGTCTCGTTACCTGCACGTTAAAGGCACAGAGGTGGTGGGAACGTTGCAGGATTTGAGGCGCTGTTACGTCACAGAGAGAAGGTCAGTAAGTGTTTGAGTTAAAGCCCATTCTTCCTCAGTCGTCTTTGTTGTGGTTGTTGCCGTTGCAGCTCTGAGGTCGACCCACGCAGAACTTGCGTGGATGGTTTTCAAAGTCGAGGTAATCCTGGACGATGCGCGGGTGCTGCTCTATGAAACGATGGAGCTCATCTGGAGAGAAAACGCAGCAAATGGAGTTATGACATCACTGGAAAACGTCACAGAGCACAGAGAGGCAGTCAGAGCTACAGGCTACAATGAGGCTAAAAACTCAAAGTTCAAATTACGTTTTTCCAAACAACTTTTTATGTCGGGGCTTCAGGACACTTGGATCACTACGGACGAGCAGTGTGGAGATATTTTGTGGTTTCAATTATGTGTTTTTGGACGTTTGAATCTGGGGCGCCGTCAGCCTCCATTAGGTGGAGTTGTGTTGTGTCTCCCCTTGGATCTCTGCAAGTGATGTGAGGACTCTAAAACTTCACCTGAGCCTCCCTCGGCATATGGGTGAGTAGATAATGGCTGGATTTACATTTTTGGGTGCACTATCCCTTTAAAGGCAGAACGAGCAGGATTCGTTGGTTGCTGTGCTCATGATCTGAAACCTGAGGCCTGCATTCTGAAGCCAGTTCAACAAATTATATCTTCTCATTATCTGGCCTCACTAACCCGTCACACTGGCCGTCTGGATATCTGGTGCTACAAAGCTGGTTATCAACTAGTTCAGTCAACTCTGGGATTCTATATCCAGGCATGAGTGCGTTCATGTAAAAGAGGCGGGGTGTTAAAGAATGAAGGAGGCTGCTTCATATCATATGAGGTGAAACGGTACAAGAAGTGTCTGTGACTGGGAGACAGTAAAATGTCAGCGGTGTGGGATGGAAACAATACTCTGGAATCTTATAACGAAAATGTAGAAATACTGAAAACGCTGTTCAGTGTGATGATGATGGAACTGCTCTGAATGTGTCACATAAAGACTTGAAAGTAACACCAGACTGTTTCTGCTGCTGAAGTAAAGAGTGGGTCATTAGTGATGATATTTCTATGAATCTATACAACGTTAATCAGGACAATCCTTCTAACTCTGCCTTTAGGAGGAGAAACTGCTTCATAAGCTGATGTAAAGGATCCTGGATAATCAACAACAGACGGTACTTATCCTCTTCAGTAGAGCCAAAAAGAAACTGAGTGTGATGTGACAGCAAAGAGGAAGCAGAGACACGCTGACAGATGCTGTCAATCATATCCACCATGGTCTCATACGTACACAGGTATCACAGTTCCTCTTATAATGACAGTTAATGACAGTGTCTCACCGTATGTGATCTTCCCTGTGTCGGGTCCGTCCAACGATAAAAACAGAACATTTAGGTCCAGCTCTTTCACGCCCAACATTATTTCCAAGATGGCGGTGAGGTCCTCCTCCAGGACTTGCCCGTTCTCCTCATTCTCATACATCTGCACGACAACATAAAGACTTAGTGCAAAGACTTCAAACCTGAATTACACCAGATGTAATGATGAACGTGCTCCACCTTGAAGGCCAGTTTGAGCGTCCCCATTGACTTTGACGGTCGATGAACGGTGGACAGAGCGATCACATAGTGTCTGACGTCAATCTGTCCGTCTCCATGCTGCGGACGAAACGATGTCAGTGAGCGGAAGTGGCAAAGAAACAGATATGATCCTGTATATAAATGTCATTTGCTGCACGTCTTCATCTGAGGCTTGACGTCATGTAGACAAAGAACTTCCTACATCTTAAAACACATTTTGGTCGTTAATGAATAAAAGTCACAATAACACAGATTTAAACTTGCTGACATTTAGCAGAGTTCAGATTGTCCACAAGGGGGAGCTGATCAGTCACTGTCACACCAGATCTACACCAAGAAGCAGGCTCACAGAATCTGCGCCAGTGGATTTTAAGAATACAAACGCTGCTTGTAAAACTCAAAATGTTGTTTTCACGTCCCTGCTTGGTATGATCGTCTAAATTAGACATCTCAGAATAAACTCTTGAGGATTGTAACAACACAAAATAATCAGAATTTGATACATTTGGTCCGATAACATTTTAGAAGTGTAGAAAAGCTGCTGATTAAATAATTGTATCCCTATTCAAGTTTGAAATAATGTGGCACAAAACAAGATCTGAAGACAGAGCTGGTTTCACTCGATGGCCAACATGTTGAACCTGTGGAAAATCTTAAATCCCTTGGTGCAGCTCTGGACTCCCAGCTGAGCATCACTGGAAATACTGAGTAGATTTTCAAGCAACGCTCACAGCTACTTTTATCGTCTTATGAAACTCAGTGGCCTCGGTGTTAGTCAGCAGATCTTAGAATAAGTGTACCAAACTATGGTTGAGAGTGTTTTAACGTTTCACCTCGCTGCCTGGTGCGACATCTTAACTGTACGTCTCAGAATAAACTCTCTAAGATTGTGACAATGGCACATATATATGTATGTAAATAATATCTGTACCAGATACTCGTTTCATCTGAGTATAAGACTCAGCCCTAACACATTCCCAGCACAGTTTACCGGTAATCTCACTGTGTGGTGTTATTGTACGCACCTGGCTAAACACGTTTTAAAGTAGTTTTGTCTGTCTGACCTTGAACGTGTCTGTGTTTACCTGGTCAAACTGGCTGTGGACTTGTGCGAGTGTGTCTGTAACTGGCAGGTCTAGAAACTGGGCGAAGTCCTCCAGCCCCAGCCGGTCTCCCTGCAGCTTTCTGGCTCTTCTGGCCAGCTCCTCCAGCTCTGTGTCTGTCCGTCCTGCTCTCAGCCTGAGTCCAGAGAACGTACCAAGAAAGCACATCATGCAGCGACGTGTTAGTAAGTCACAATAGAAACACTTTCACTTAAAGAAAACCCACTGTCCATTCAGGGCTCACACTGGTCTGTCAACACTTTGGCTTGGAGTTGTCTCAGTTTATGATCTCTGACTTCAGCTTTAATATTCTAGTTTTAAAAAATGTCCAAACATCCAAACAAGTTTTTCTCCTTCTCTTGGTCTTACACTTAAGGAATTGCTTAAAGCTTGTTAAACCGTTACACAAAGAACCTTTATAACCACAGTAAAGACAAAAACATGAAGTATCTCTGACTCCATCTGAACTGCAACATGGCTGAGCTCATGGAGATAACTGAGAAGAATCAAGGCATCCGCACTCCCGCGACCAGGAGAACCCGATGGACGCGCTTAATGTTTAGCAACTGATTTTGCATTTCAGATTTTACCATAAGTCACTTTTGATTGTGACCATCTGGTTTCGGATCACTCAACTTTCTAAACCTGAGCTCTTCCAGCTTGTTTACAATTAATAATCGCTCTTTGATTTCATGCAGCAGGATCTTTCAAGTCACTTGTTAGCAAAGCATTTCATGTAAGCTTTAAAGGTCATATTGAGGAGCAAACTTAAGGTGCTCTGTGCATCTGGACCCTGATTTTCAGCCACAATAAACCAGAAAATTTTAGGAACATATCTGGATAGAATTCTGTTTTTCGGTATTAAAAAGTTGTGATAAAAAAGACAAAACATGGATACATGTGGTACAGAGACAGCTGGTGAAGGACTCTCCCTCTTTATTTACAAACTAAAGTGAGTCACACGTCTCGATCTGAATCATACAACTGAAAATAAAGATTCCCTCACACTCAGTCTATGATCAACAGAATGATATTTTGTGCTCTCTGCCCTCCTGCTACCAACACAGATTATTTTAATGAGCTTCTGAAACTGATCTAATATTAGAGCTAATTAGCAAAAGATTCCTCTCGGGTCTCTTCAACATTTATGTGCTCAAATGAGAACAACACAATGACAGATGATTTTATAAATACTCTGTAATAAAAAACCTGCAGGATCAGCTCTTTATTTGGCTCATGTCTTCTCTAATTAACCAAATAATCACATAGTGTGCTCACAGGTGTCTGACTATTGTCCTGTTTTAATGGATCCTCTGAATATAAATCCTGATCGCAGAGAAATAATATCTGTGGCACTTTTTAAAAGCACTCTGGCAGAACATTTGTTGAACACCAAACCTTTTCTCATTTGATCTGAATGGATTAAAAAATGTTATTCTTGAGGACACATTTCCCTGTGTGTGTTTCTGCCCTCCCACCAGTAGGTGTCAGTGTTTCTTCACCTTCACTGCTCCACAGTTCAGGATTACAACCACCCTGCACACTCACCCCAGGCGGCACAGCAGCTGGTGGAACTCCAGCAGGCTGCTGTAGTCCCAAATGCGCAGAGGGCCCCGTGCTAGGCTGATCTCACGGTCCTCAAAGGACAGGTCTTTGAGTGGCAGCTCCAGCGCCCTATCAGGACACAGGGACGGGTTAGAGGATCCTCACACATGTCTGTGTTATGGACACACGGACAAAGCGTGTGCACACGATCGGATGCTGATCAAAGGCACTTGTGCAAACAAACACTCACTTAGCCATGAGCTTTCTGACGTTGCTGGCAAACAGGGCGGGGTTTTCCTTCTCCTCGTCTGATGGAGTGTAAATAGGTAAGTACTAAAGGAGGAGAGAGAACGTCAACTGAACGCTGTCGTCATGTCACGAAACTGTTTAATGACTTATACAACAACTACACATATCACATTCATTCAAAAAATAAGAGAAATAATACCTTAAAATGTGTAAAAAAGAAGAAGATACTGTGAAAAAATTACACGAAAGGTTTTACTATGGCTGGAATTCCCATTCACAAGGTCCCAACTGGATTTGACTGTCGATTCAATATTGACTTTATTTGGGATATTTCGGTTGAAATACCAATTTTTCTTGGACATGACAGAGATTCTCAGAGAAATAATGCTGTAAATTTTACAAAAAAACCCTCTGACCTGGTTCATTATCAAAAAATACTGATGTTTACACTAAGAATACAGATTTAGGATGGCCACCTCACCCAAATGTTTATGTGCCGGTAAACGTAGCTTGGTTGTAGTATTTTAAAGGTAGCCTATTATTTAGATTTTTTGAAGTGGGGTTGTATGAGGTACTTATCCACAGTCAATGTGTCACCTACAGTAGATGGCGGTTGGCACACCCACAGTTTGGAGAGGCAGGTAGGAGTACTGCAATGGAGGTCAGCAATAAAGCGCATTTTAGCCACCGGAAAAAAAAGCACTGCAAACAGTGTGCCTTACCACCAATCCATCTCACGCTTCATCCTACCCTCACTCATGAACAAGACCTCTAGACACTTGAACTCCCTCGCTTGGGGCAGCAACTCTCCCCCAGCCAAGAGGGGACAATCCACCAGTTTCCAGTAGAGGAACATGGCCTCAGACTGGGAGGTGTCCGACAGCGACATCTGACCGGGAACAGAGGCCATTATATCGCTTTCTTCAAAGCCAGACTCCATTGAGAAAAACTGTGATTTAACATTGCTGAACACCGGAGCTGCTGCTCTGCTGCTGTCTCAAACAGTCATTTATTTATGTTATTGTGTGACTTGGCAGTTTAAAGTGGTCAGTTTGGATTAATCAAAGCCACACAGACAGATTCGCAGCAGCAGATTCGGTGTTCAGTGAGCTAAAATCACTGTTTACTTCAATGGAGTCTGGTGACTTTGATTAGAGGAACTGAAGCTGTTAACAGCTTCCTCGTCAGAATAGGCTGTCTGACAGAAAGGTGAAGCGGTGAAATTATTCTCAATGACGCTGACACTTAATACTGATTTTTCTGGGTGTTAAAATATGTTTTATTGCCGTCCACAGCAGCACATTGCTGAACTTCTGTTTGGGCACTCTTACAGCCTCTCCAAACTGGGGGTGTGCCGACCGCTGTCTACTGTATGTGCTCCACTGATTATGGATAAGTACCTCATAAAACCCAACTTTAATAAATCTGAACTATCCCTTTATTAGGCTTTGAAAGCCATTGCTGTACAGGCGTATGTGTATCCTTGCATAGCAAAGTTAAGACAGCTTCAGGACTTTGGGGCATGTGGAGCACTGGATCGTAACTTAAACGCACATGTCTGCTACAGTGGGGTCTGTTTAAACTGGACGCTTTTGTACACTGCAACTCTGGGTGATGTCTCCTTAAATGGTTTTAAAGATTTGTGGTATTTCCACAATATTTCACCTTTATATGGCTTTGCTCCTCTCTGTCGTTATGGTTTTTAAATCTGAAATTCAGCCAGAAATCTGCTTCTGTTTCCTGTCATGTTTTGAGTCAACTAAAGTTTGCAGGTCTCTCACATGGCCAGATTTCGTTGTGCAATCAATCACAGGCCAGTCATGCAAGACTAGCAACGTAAAAGCTTCACACATTCATGGAAGAAGGCGTATATTAAAAGATCAATATCTGGATTTAATGAATTGATACCAAAACATTCAAATAAAGATCGATTTGAATCTGACAATTATTTTTGGCACACTATATGACTCACCTCTATCTCCATGGGATTATGAGGCTGGCACAGAGTGAGCCAAAGGATTTTGAACCTGGAAGACAGAAGAGTTGGTTTGTCGATACATGATGAGACATCATCAGGAAGAGACAAAGTCAATGGGAAACATGGAGACTGAGGTTTCTCTCTACGGCATCTTAATATGTTCATTCATAATGGAAAACAGGTCACTGGTGTTTCAACTACACATACTTAGCTGAGGGCAGAAAAAGCTGTGTGTGAGTGTGTGTGTGTGTGTGTGTGTGTTAAGGCCTGTAGTGTAGTTCAGAGTGAAGGTGTGTGAGACAAAGACAAACACTCACGCCCCGGGACCCTGCCATGTCCATGTAACAGTATCCTGCGGAGAGGAGAGGAAGGAGAAGGAGGAAATGGTTCAGGACAAACACAAACACAGAAACAGGAGGTCGACTTCCTATAACTCCTCTCACTTCCCAGAACTGCTGCTTGGTAGTTTCCTCAGCTGTGTGTGTCTGTGGGTTCTGAGAATAATATTTACGCCTTAATACCATCATACTTATGTGTACTGATAATGTTGCAACACTTTTAAGTCAGTACCTCCATTGCTGCAGTTCTACATTACTTGGAAGTTTCCCTACTGAGGGGGGAAAGTTTCTCTGTGCTCTCTTTAAACCTCAGTTTGACACGTGTTACAGGCATTACTTTATGACATGATTATATAATTTTCGACAGTTTAAAGGGGAACTCAGATTTTGCACATCAAAGTCAGTTTACAGGTCTCAGTAAGAAAATGTGAGGAAATGTTTTATGAAGCCGTTTATGTATGAAGAGGGAGTTCTGCAAAGTGAGTAACAAAGTGGCAACGGTGGTTGGGTCTGGGGACAATAAAGCCCTGTTTCCACCAAACCCTTTCAGTCCAGCACCTTTGGAACCAGCAGTGAGCCTTCAGACATGGTACCTAGACCCTCGGTGTGTTCAGACAGTCCTCTTAAATGTGGGCGGGGTTGTTGTCACTCACTGCTCCGTCCAGCACTCGCTGTATTTCCTCATCAGCGGTGACACAGATGGAAGTCTGCACCTGGTTTATCGTCCACAGAACGAGGCTGCACGCCCACATTTTCACAACAAAATAGAACAGGCTGCAGTGAGAGTCTCTCTCCATGGGATATTTAAAAATAGCAGCTTTGTGCATTTAGTCCTTCTCAGGCAAGCTCAGGGGTTTAGTGTTGCTGTAGCCCACAGGAAGTGAGGATTAGAATATATGACCTTCACATAATCCGCTCCAAATTAATCTATATTTTTAAAGTCATCACTAAAAGTGTGTGTCATATAAAAACTAAAGTGATGCACAAAGTTGTCACAGTGAAATTTAAGGTGTGCTGATGGATTCACGTCATCAACTCATGCATTGAGTAACATTACAAGTTAACGTTCCACCTTAAAAGTTGCCGGCAGTCGGCCCAGTGAATAAAGTTATTTTTTCCTCTTTCATTTTATAGTTGTAGTTTACTGATGTATGAACAGAGGTCACATAAAACCAGAGTGACCGTCCTCTACTGACCAATCAGACTGCAGTGTTCACAGCTCCACCTTTTAGTACCAGATCTGTGTGCTAGGTACCCCAACAGAGGGGGGACCAAACATGGGGACGCTAAGGAACGCTGCTGTTGGTACCATCCACAACTTTTCACTGTGGGAACAAAACAAAAAGCGTACTGAGCTGAGCTGAGCTGTATCATACTGCTTGGTGGAAACGGGGCTTGGGATGCGGCTTTGACTTAGACAAAATGACACGTAACAGGTTAGTTCTGAGCTTTACAGGTGCGGGCAGGTGCAGGTTTTCAAAAATGGACCCCTGCAGGACTCTGTGGAGAAATACTCTGCAGAGTGTTTTATTGGCTGTCAGTTCTAAGGCCTTCAGCCTGTACTGCAACTCACAGACACAAACACAAAAAAGTTTTAGTTTTTATTTATTCTTAGTAAAGAAATAACTTAATGTATCACTTTTGCCAAATTTACAAGAGAAGGCAAATAATTAAGAATTTGTTGTAGACAACGTTTCACAAAGTTTATGAAGTTTTCACTAACTCGACAACCTGCAAAACATTTTGGGGATTTTCTTTTTGGTATTGAATTTGCTGTTCTCTTTAGACAGTGCCCCAAAAACATCGGATCAACTACACAGTGATATCTGTCTGACCTCATGATATCTGTCAGAAATCATGTTGCTTGAAACGGTGAAGAACTCATTCGTTTTACTGTAGGTGAAAACTTTCTGTGTGAATTCACTTTTCTTAAGTCACAGTGGACGGACGGACGGATGGAGGGACAGACAGACAGCAGAGGATGGAGAGGACAACAGTGCATGCACTACACTGTATGAACTGAACTGCTTACTCGGATGTTTGTGCCAAATTTGAAGAACTTTCCTCAAGGTGCTCTTGAGATACTGCCTTCACAAAAATAAGACAGACAGGGTCAGGGTGACCTTGACCTTTGACCTATGGCGACAAATTTCGAATCTGTTCATCGTTGAGTCCAAGTGGATGTTTGTGCCAAATTTGAAGACATTTTATTGAGACGTTCTTGAGATATTGTGCTCACGAGAAACGGATGGACAACCTGAAAACATGCTGCCTCTGGTCATGCCTATCACTGGTGCCGGAGGCATAAAAATTAACAGCTATAGTCACTTCAGTGCAGCAGGATTTGTAGCCAGTCTTTTTAGGCCTCGTTCCACTGTGGGTGTTTGACACAGGACGACTAAAGCGTCATCAGTTACCTGTCAGTACATGTTGTCACCTTTACTTCTGCCCCTGTAAAAGGGCAAAGTGAAGAGAACTCTAAAGGTATTTTTTTCCGCTGTGATCAGGCCTGAAGGAGCCAAACAACGTGTGAACACAGCTTAAGAATGATAAAACAACGCACAGCAGATTACATAACATTTCCAACAGGCCCGTGCATGACTTCTGTCAGCTTCTTTCCTTGTTGGTGTTGCACAGTCGCACTGTAGATTCAGGGAGCTGAATATGTTTTGATTTGGCTCACTAACAATCAGTATTCTGTGCGATGCGTATTCAGCGCTCCTGTTGGCCGGTGTTTCCAGTGTGTTCCCAATTCCAGATGCGAAGGTTTCTCTCCGGCTACATGAACAGATGGAAACAGATGGAATGGAAACACTTCTGGAGGCACAGGAACAAGGAGTCTTATTCAGGGTTTCTTGTGCCTCACGTAACCGCCTCGCACTGCCACGTTGTCACTGAGGTCAGCACAGTGACTAAACTCAGCACAAAGAGGAACACACACAAAAGCTTTACGGGGAAAGAGACAAGAAAAACCAGGTAATAAGAACTGCATAATTCATGAGAGAGTGAGGAGAGGTGCCAAGAGAGAGACATGACACCTGCATGTGTGTGTGAGAGAAAGAGGGGGATGAAATATCATCCCAGTAGGACATGAAGTCATCCAACACAGGAGGAGCACATACTAACGTGAGGGAGAGAAGCCATTACATCACAGGCGTGTGTCACCATGTGTAGGTTTGTGAACATGGTTTATATATATGGCTTTAAACTTGAACTACGTCTCAGGTTACAGGCATGGAGCAGTATGTTAGAGGTTAAAGGAAAGTGTGTTTACCAGTTTGTTTGGGTAGCGCAGCACCACTGGCTGCACTGGGAGTCCTGGTATGAAAGCACCTGGGAAAGAGAAGAGAGGACGGAGGTGAGACGACACCAGACGAGATTTAAAAAACGTTTATTCAATTACTACATGCAGATATTATTAGCTGAATCTAATGATCCAAGTCCTACACTGTTTTGGTTTCTACAGAGTTTAACTGACTGAACAAAAACACAGTTCCCAGCCTCAGGATCACCTGCAGCCCGACAGACAAGCCCTCTATTGAGATTCTTTAATGTCCTGCTGATGACAGACGAGCTGACGCAAGCTACATACAGTATTTATTACAGGACAAAGCCCCATTCAAGCTTCTGTTTGAGCTTTGAATAGATAAAATGGGATGAGAATATTACTAATGACAATAACAGCTGAAATATACGTGGCACAGTCACGCCATGACACGTCAAGCGCATCCAATATGATCAAGTGAAGCCGCTGCACTGACTGTGAAAGCCAGTCCATATTCTCAACAGGCGCCCTCCAACAGGTGAAAACTAGGGGTGGGCGTCACAGCCCTAAAATAATATCAGGACATTAAAGGGCATTTTTGCGATAACAATATTTTTGATGACAAATTAGTAAAAAAACATTTTGCTGTCAACTTAAGGGCACAGAACTGCAACACAATCAGTGATGTAGTTTCACAGTTTGCTTCAAATATCCAGTAAAAACTAAACTGATGTCTCATTTCTTTAGTTTGTGAACAACAACAGTAACTCAGGATGTTCTGGACTCTGGATGTTGATAACTACTGCACATTCACGTGTGTATTTTTTTGTCAAGCCTCGAGCGTCATGTAGGCTACCCAGAGCTTTACATCTGTCCCACAGACGATAGGCCGACACGCTTATAAACAGCTCCTGGAATAAGATCAGCTCTGCTCTGCGGATTTCAGGTAAACAGGCTGCATGATGCTTGTTAAGGTTGCTTAGGCCTTGTTCAGACTGCCAACTAAAATCCAATTTTTAGCCAATCTAGATTGGAACCAGAAGGCTCTTATGAAGTCTGAACAGTCAAAAATGACATGAAATCTGATTTTTGCAAACCAGATTGAAACCACCTTTGGGAGGTAGTTTCAAATCGCATTTGGACAGATGTGTCTGAGTCTGAACAGCTCCTTATATGATTTCACACAATACATGCTAGATGACGCCTCCGCTCCGACGTTGTTGCCACAGCAACCTGTCAGATTGGTCAATAATGTGGCCCAGTCTGAACAGAGCCAAATCCGATTTGGACACTTGCTAAAAACAGTGTGGACAGTCAGCAGTCAAAAATCAGATTTGAGAAGGAATCAGATTCGCCTGCAGACTGAATGCAGCCTGAGTGACAGATGCAACCTGCAGCTCCGCTCTGGAAAGCTGGCACAGAAAAGGCAATGTGAGGGGCTGGAGCCTGGGTGTGTTTAATCACAGGTGTTGGACTTTTATTTATGGACGCAGCTTTGACTTGATGGGTAACAGGTTGGTTCTGGTACTGAGCTTTATGGGTATGAGCAGGTGCTGGACTCATTTGTGCAGCATTAACTGATTTTAAGAAGGAAACAATTCCTTTAGATTGTTTAAATATTTCCCTGGAACGCACTAAATAAAAAGTATTTTCAATATAATCTGTTCAGCGTTCCCTAAAGATGAAATATACTGTTCTGCAATGTTAAGAGCACAACAAAGTAAATTCCAGTTTTAAAAGGATTTTTATGCAAAATCTATTCCAACAGCTGACTGTGTGTAAATATGTTTAACTTGAATGTCCTTAAGGCAGGGTGAGGCTGGCCACTGCTGGAACACAACACCTATGAAGGTGGTGGAGTAAAATGACGGCATGGGAAGTAGAACATATTAACATATGAACTCTGAGCAGGCGTATTCATCAAGAAACCTTCATCATCAAACATGGATGACCTTTGAATAGAACAATATTGGCTGCACATATTTAGCTGCACACGAGACAGTGAAGGAACATGAAGGAGCATCGGTGTCGACACCCTGTTAATAATAATGTGACTACAGCGAGGGGACATGAAAGTGACGGCTCTATTAAAAGGTCTGTTCAAAAATGACAAAAGGACTGAAGGTGTCTGCAGAGCATGTCACACACAGGTGGCACCATGCACATTAAAACACACACACACACACACACACAGTGTTGTGCTGGGAGCCAGTGAAGAGACATAACTCGAGGAGACACATCCAGAGAGGACTGGTAACACACAGCAGACACATAAAGCTACACAAACACACACACACAGCCAAAGCAGGACAGAGTGTGACTAACAGGGCTTACTGGGAATGACAGAATTACAGACTGGAAGAAAGGGGATTAGACAGAGCAGGACGGGAACAATGGCTGACAGCATAACACACACGGGATGTGAGCAGAAAAACAAGCCCTGAAAAGATGGGTGCAACAGTTGTGCGTCCTGCTGAGGTGTCCCCGAGCAAGACACTGAGCCCACACCTCCTGAGCCAAAACAGAGTTAACCTGCCCAAACACCTACACCTGGAGCTGGCAGCTGTGCACCAACACTCCAGGCACACTGACTGAATTAAATGAATACTGAACAAAGCGATCGCACAGTCGCTCTGGTAACACACAGACACACCCTTGGATGGAAATCACCAAAATTCACAACCTGATCCTGCTTTGAGCAGCGGTTTGGACGACTGGATCAGCAGCTCTGATGAACACCAGCCTTCATTTTGACTTTAGGTAGCACATGTGTTTTATACTGACAAGACTGACATGAGACAAAGGTGATGTTGGTTTCCGAACCTAAACATACATGGACATATATTCATATTATTCTGCTCACCACCTGTAAATATGTTTAAAAAACACTGCTTTGGGGTTATTCCATCCATTTTCATCCGCTTATGGCGGGGGCAGCACCCCAGACTTCCTCTCCTCAGCAATGTTTCCCAGCTCTTCCTGGAGGACCCCAAGGTGCTCCCAGGCCAGATGAGATATATAATCCCTCCAGTGTGTTCTGAGTCTGCCCCAGTGGGACGTGCCCAGAACACCTCTAACAGGAGGCGCCCAGGAGGATCCAAATCAGATGCTGAACCACTTCAACTAACCTCTTTCAACACAAAGGAGCAGCGGCTCTACTCCGAGCTCCCTCCAGATGTCCCTCCTCTACGGCTGAGCCCAGACACCCCACAGACGAAACTCTGCCCGCTTATATCTGTGACCTCATTCTTTCAGTCACTACCCAGAGCTCATGACCATACGTGAGGGTTGGGACGGAGATGGACCAAATCGACAGCTTTGCCTTCCGGCTCAGCTCCTTCTTCACCACGACGGTCCGGCGCAGCACCTCCATCGCTGCAGAAGCCGCACCAAACCACCGATCCACCAATCTACCGATCAACCTCACGCTTCATTCTACCCTCACTCATGAGCAAGACCCTGAGATACTTTAACTCGATCGCTTGTGGCCTACAGAAAAACATCATCCCTGGCCGACTCTATTGGCACAGACACAACCCTGCTGGCGGCTGTGTGAGGCTGTGTAGTGGTTTTAATTAAAAGCTAACACCAGCGTGCTAACATTGACAATGCTAACATGTTGATGTTTAGCAGATATGTTTACTTTAACCTGCTGATGTTGAGATATTCAGATGAGTTGCTGTGGTGGACCAAATGACCAACTGACGGACCAACCTAAAAACAAATATGAGGAGACTAACTTCATCATAGAGCTAAGCACAGAAAAGCAAACAAAGAAGAAAAAGAAAGAGGCCCTACAAAGAGTGTGTGACTGTCCCTACAGCTGCAGTAAAATAATAAGACTGATTTTTCAACCACAGGAACAGTTTGTCTCTGTAGAAGATCTAACTGTTTGTTAAACTGGTTTTTGACTATTTATGCCATTTCATTTAAAGTAAAGTGGGATGAAACGTTTCAACACACAGGGAATAAAAACATGTATGTTTACAATATAACTTCACCACATCAAGGCTGTGAAAAATTGTGAAGGACACACACACACACACACACACACACACACACACACACACACACACACACACACACACACACACACACACACACACACACACACACACACACACACACACACACACACTGTTTACCTGATTTCATGGTGCCTAAAGCAGAAAGAGGAGTGAACACATACCAGCCTTGAACAAGATGAGCCCCGACCTGTTGGTGCATGTCCCCTCTGGGAATATCATGATCTGGAACAAACAAATACACGTTATGAAACGCACACACAAACACACACACACACACACACACACACACACACACACAGATGCATCTGGCTCTTCTCATTATTTTAAATTGTCCTTGATCTGTGCGAGCTGTGTGTGACTCACAGTATTTATGCTATCACCTTTCAGTTCCCATGTGGTGTGAGCTGATGTCAGATCAGTGTTTCTCTGTGTGCCTGTGTGTCTGCATGAACACGTCATGTATGTTACCTGAGGCCACTCCCCTCCAGACCGCGCTCTCCGCTTGATCTCCTCCACAGTTTTCCTCCTGGAGTCCTGATCCGAGCGAAACACAAACACGGGCCTGATGTAGCTGATCAGAGCTGGAGGACGATGGTGAGGAGACAGGTTTGGGATGTTTGTCAGAACAGGAGATGATGATGAAACATACATTTTATTTCTTTGAGTAAATCTACGGCTCATGATGAAAACATGAGTCACTCACTGCCCCAGACGGGGATGCTCCTGCTCTCCAGTTTGGTGACAATGGAGCACATGGTCATGGTGACTGGGATGGCATCAAAGTAGGAGGAGTGTGGCGCCACGGTGAGGATGGGAATATCAGAGGGCGCCGCCCGCTCTCCTTTCACCTTGATCCAATGGAAACCTCCGCAGAACCACATGGCTCTCATGATCACGCGTAGACACAGGTCTATAAACCTGATGAAGGACACAGACTGATGATGCAAAGCAGAAATGATCCCAAAACTGATTCCAATACCTGAGCTTGTGTTTCAGCATTTCCGTGTGAAGAAACGAAGTAATGCGTAAAAATGGAATAACAGCTATATTTTATCCTGTATCTGTGCTCAGTTATCTTCAGCTAACGGCTAATGACGACAACAAAAACTTTTCTCAGCAAGAATAAATGGATAAATAATCACAGTTAGGGATGTCAGTTTCACTTAATTTTGCTTTTGATAGCCAGAAATCCATTAAGCGATCGCTAACTGGTTTTAAGGAAAAAAACCCTGCATTCTGACGTGAAATACAAGCAGCCTTTCCTTTCAGTCCAACACTCCACTGACTCAGTGAACTTTAGCACCACATCTCAAAGTGCTGTTCATTTAGAGGGGGTGACATTTTTAATGCTTCGATGACAATGTTTTGAGTTTTATCTTATTTCCTGTGGGCTTTGCTCCTTGAAAGCTACAGTGTTGCTGAAGAAGGGGCCGTTTCATGTGTTCCAGAGATATCTAAAAATAGTACGTAGAGTACTTTGATGTCGTGTACGACGTCGACCACCTGTGTAAGAATGAGTCGGTGCATAGACTCACTCACTCTGATACTTGATCCAGCATTATCTGAGGCATTTCCAAGGTATTCCTAATACTGGAATCAGTATGGGAGCAACTCTTATGCAGAATGTGCATTCGGCTTTTTAACCCTTTGAAACCTGGAGTGACATCATTTTGCCTTTGGACACCTTCCACAGGTCTTCAGAGCGTTGAGCCCTGAGCAAACTGGTGCGATTTCTCTCAGAAACATAGGAAATAAGGCAATGAGCAGCTTGGTAAAAAAATGTCCCACAGATTGAAACAAATTACTTAATTAAAAATTTAGATTTTTTTTTTTTTTTTTATAAATAGAGAAAAAACTGTATTTGTAATTTTTATTATTTTTACATTTTGAAATTATGTTAAAGAATTATTAGAATTTTTAAGCACTTGTTCAAAGTCATTTCCTTGGTGGAAAGATGTTTTTAACTTTCCTTCTTTTCCCCCTAATTTTCCTTAATTTTCTCTTTTTACTATTTTTCTTGCTACATTTCTGTAGCATGTCTGTTTTTTTCAGTTGCTCGTTGCCTTCTTCCCATGTAAAAGAAATCAAGCCAATTTGCACAAGTTTCAAAGGGTTGAAGAGTTTTGTTCCTGATGGATGTGACTGATCAAAGCTCACTTTCAGCCTCTTGCTTTTGCACCATTTAAACATTCACTACTCTCCCTCTGTGCATGTGTTCATGTGTGTATGTAACGTGTAGGGTTTCACATTACTGTAATCAACTTTAATATAAAAAAAGTCAATTTCAACATGACAAAGATGTTTTTGGCCAAAGGTCTGTTTTATAAACAGTATCTTCAAAACTGGACTGAAAGTGGTCAAAAAAAATTCAATATTTTTCAAGGTATTGTATCAACGGTGTAAAGTCCAGTATCATGACGACACTAAAGCAGACGTCTACATAATATTCACTAAACACTCAGCAGATACGAGACTGTGTTTATCAAAGGGCTTGTTTGTTTAGCTCCGTTTATCATAAAGCTATTTCCAGGCAGTTTTCATACATCTCTGTGTCATCCCATATGTTTCCACACTACAAATATTCACCACACACACACACACACACACACACACACCTTCTCCACCAAGACTGTGGCTCCATGACAAACTCAGAGCGTCCCAGGGAGGCAGTGAAGGCGAAGGGCCAAGCCAGCAGCATGAAGAAGGACACCAGCAGCAGCCGCACTGGAAACACCGTCACCGACATCAGTCCGATCTGACGACAGAGAGACGACAGAGATATGAGCGTCACATTGTTTTCATTCCTCTGCACTTTCACAACCTGTTATTCACTGTTCCATCATTTAACACTCTTACAGCTTTCAGCCACCTGTCATTTAACATACTGTACATTCCTTTAGAGCAGGAGAATATGCCTGCATGTCCTGCAGGGTCAAGATGAGGAGGAGGAGGAGGAGGAGGAGGAGGGGAAGGAGGAGGAGGAAGAGGAGCAGCACATTCCATCTGTAGCATCAGGAAGGAACAGCAGTCATGCTCTGATCACATGTTCATGGTGAGGAGCCCCTGGAGCTGCTGGACGTGTCCAATATGTAAATGTTTACCAGAATCAGAAACACTTTATTGATCCCTGTGTTAGTTACATCCGCTCCATGTAAAGAGTAGAGAATTATAAGAAGTGAGAATATGAAAGAGAAGTATGTAAATATGAAGCAATAAAATAAAATATAAATAGACATGAAAATGTGCATGAAAAATTAAAATAGAATGGGCATTATGCTGCAGTGTTTAACACTAATATTTAAGATATTAACATAAGGCTTGTGAACTAAAGAACTAAACTTTAGCTTCTGAAATAATCAATAAAGTTACGCTGCTTTTCCTCGAGCATAAATGTGCACAGCGACTCTCTTTATATACATTAAATAAAGCCAATGTTATTAATAACCAAATTATATAGTAACATATTTAAATGATGTTCACTGGCTGGGTTTAAATAAATGAACATTTATTTAACGTTCATCTGTTTTGGTCAGATGGAAATGGCAACAAGTGTTTATTATTTCACTTGCCCAGGCGTGTGTGTGTGTGTGTGTGTGTGTGTGTGTGTGTGTGTGTGTTAAACATTCTTGTAACATTAAGTCAAGTTGTGAACTGAATTAAAAGTGAATGTGCTCAGACAGAGATCCTAATTACAGCAGTAGGCTGTAACAAACAATGGGCAGATGACGCAGCTGAGCCTCTCATCATGTTTAATAGACATGGCTGTAAAATGGCGGCCCCGAAGCGAGGATGTCTCTTTTTTTTTCTAAATGCACGTTGCTTAAACTCTTCCACTCCCATCCCCTGTGGGCGGGACTAAGTACATGGGACAGGTCGCAGCATGACACGTGCTGCAGCAGAGTGCATCCATCATCATCAGCTGAAGCTGCTACAACTGACCACGGAGGATGTGCTCGCCCACACAGGCACCACACTGCTCTACGTTACTTTGAGGGGGCTGGTCCATTTATTCATCTCTACGTGCAGCTCCACGACCCTCAAACAGGTAAAAACGACATAGAACGACGGCAATGAATATTGCGGAGGGCGTGGCTCATCACATAAAGGTGTATAACATCTCAAGGGTTTCACCCATCACCACGCAACTTTGTAGGCATATGACCACACATAATCTGAGGGGACCCCTCCATTATTGACCCCATCAAACAAAATGGGGGCGCTAGAGAGCTCATTTCTTATCTAGGCCTAACCGCCATATGGATTTTTACTAAACTTGGTAGATATGTAGAACAGGACACCTCAAGGTGACTGGAGAAATTTAACTCTAATTGGCAACTGGGTGGCGCTATAACAACAGAAAAATGCTTCAAAATGGCTAAAGTGCGACCGATGGCTGTGGCTCCCCCTGTGGACCAATGTTGGTGTTTTCTAATGTTTGGTATGACTAAGTCATGCTGTGGTATGCTGTACTCAATGGGTATGGAGTAGTTTAAATGACTTATTCACATTTTTAAGAAATCTAATCTAAATGCCAACTAATGTGTTAGATTTCTAATCTTTTGTCATGTTTAACTTACGTGTTTCAAAGACATCCACATATTGTGAACATAACAGAGCACAATAGTTGTAATTTCTTATAATGACAAGCTATATTTACCTGCATTTCTTATTTACACACAACTGATGATGATTCTTGTGTGTGTCTAATTATTTTTAATGTTGTATTTCCTGTGTTTTACGTGAGCACTGCCAAATGTAAAGACTCGTCAGGACCCTCTACACAGCAAGCAGGACATTTGTTCAGAGATTGTTTGCGGACCGTCTGGTATCATCAGACAAGGAATTCTGTTTTTGCATAACAGCAGTGAGGTTTGACTGTATGAAGAGAAAGGCAGGAAATATGATAAGGTCACTTTGCAAACAGTGAATGAGTTCAGCCTGCGGTCGAACAGTTTCAGTGTCGTTACTGGAATAAAATTCATGGTAGCCAGAGTGTCACAGCAGAGATGTGCAGTCAGCTGACTGAACTGTCATGCCTTTTCTCTTACTGTGTAATGAGAGAGATGTGGTGTGTGTGTGTGTGTGTGTGTGTGTGTGTGGGGGGGGGGGGGGGGGGGGGGGTGTCACAAAGTCATGGCCTCCAATGTAAATTCAGACTGTGTGACATTCTAAGCCCCTTCCTCCCCCTTGTTGATCTCTTCATCCCGCACTTTCATCGCGCCCTCTCATCCCAGCCTGCCTTACAGTAATCACCAGTCCCAGAAGCATCCATCCATCTATCCATCCATCTATCCATCCATCTATCCATCCATCCATCTATCTTTCCCTCCTTGTGTCTATTTGCTCAGCTGCACCTTCATTTATCACGCTGCTCCCCCTTCAACTGTTTCCCTCCTACTTTGCATTGATGTGCTTTTTGTGACCACTCTGGGGAATCATATCTACCACCCCTCCATCCCCTCTCCACCCCCTTCCTGTCCAGTCTTTCCTGTGTGTCTCTCCCTCTGGAGGAGCTCAGGTGCACACTGCAGAGCTGTATTAATAAATAAACAGTATGGGGGAGATTTATGATGCTCTAACGCCGCCCCCCCCCCCCATGCCTGACGCACTGTGGACTCATCATCAGAGCTTAACGAATCCATCTGGGAGGATCCTCTGACATTTTCTCAGGAGGTGGCATGAGAATGAGCTGGGGCGGGGCAGAGGGGAGCCATTTCTAGTGTTTTACGAGAGCAACGGCCCATCCTCCACAGATGATTTAAAATTCGCTATAGCAACGCGCTCCTGCAGTGCTGGGCTCCCTCGTACCACATCCTCACTCTAATATAAAGGCAGAGGTTTATTCTCTGAGTGTCATCAAACGCCTCCTCTTATGTGCAAGACTGTGTGTTAAAGGGCCACTTCAACAATTCATACACATCAGTTTACTCGTCAGCCTGTGAAAACATTTCGCTGAAGAAGCCTTCTAAAATCTGTGAAAATATAAGGAAACCCTGATGATGTCATCGAGGTTATCTCAAACTGGGCTTCTGCCTTTGGAACAGAAAGCTTGTATTACAAAGCCGAGGCGTGGCGTTTGAAAGCTGTGGGTTTTTATGCAGGAAGGGTCGAACAAAAGAAGCTATTGAGTTGCACTGTGTGAATTGTAGAGTCCATTATTTTTGGGGCCTGATCCGTACCTGAAACTAAAAGTGAGGATATCATTCTTCTTCCTTTTCAAAACCTGGTGCCTACATGACCCACAATGCAACTCGACCGCGGACAGTTGGGTCAGGTGACATCACTCGAGGCAATTTATCAGATCCCACGTAGCTCAAGTAGCCTCCGTAACCCTAAAATGTTTTTGGGTGTTTTCACACTTCACTTTTCAGACATCCTCGTGAGGGGGTCTGAGTTTGGTTCACTTCAAGTCCGTGGTGCGGTTCACTTAACCTGTGCACCGAGAACACAAAGCACTCCAGGTTCATTTTGCTCTTTGCCGTTGTATTCAGCCCTTTAGATCACATGCTGTTGACCTGGGACGCTCAAAAAACAAGACGAAACCACGTTGGCCTGTAGCACTTACAAGGACGCAGGAAAAGGAGTAGTTTGGTCCACAGAAGATGCTGCACGTCTCCAGATGTAAAATGCAGAATACATCAAATGGCAACAGTCTACAGCACAGAGACAACTTTAAGTTCATCTGAAAGTGAGGAGCTTCATAACCTCACTGCAGCGCCACGTCAAAGTAAACAAAACTATATCAAGGACTGAGTCCACATCAGAGCTGAAGTTGACCAGAAACAGAGCTGAGTCCTCTTTCAAATGACCTGTTAATGTGAACACAAAGAGAACTGAGTGCCTTTTCTCTTGGTCCACTTTTTATTGCACTTTAAGAGGACTGAGTTTGGTTTGTTTAAAAAGAACTAAATGTGAAAACACCTTTATACAACAGGGATTTCCGGGCTCAAAATAATGCAGATGTGGTACCATGCTGATCCTGTGCACATACATGCACACCCTGCTGTCAAGGAAACACTTTTTACAAGCGTCATAGTTTAGGACGACTAATAATTTTATGTTTTAAGAAAAAGGCAGTTATTAATAAAATGTGGCCAAATTGTTACATGGACAGTTGGTGGTGTCTGTAATGTAAATTGTGGTCCTATTAATATTTGTTTGTGTAGTGAAACAGCATGTCACATGACCTGTTAAAGCTGTTAGAGACAGAGAACATGACCACAAATTCAGACTCCAAGTGTTCACACAGACAGTGGTGCTGCTGCAGAGCTGCCTGCTGCTGTAACTACTGAATTTCCACTGAAAGCCAGTGCACTACATATTTATGGAGACATACAAGCGACTGCATAATGAACAACACAGTCCTGCAAATATTTCACACTACAAAGCCATTGGTTAACAAATGAAGGGATTCAGTCTTCAGAAACATTGCTATTTTGACTTGTATTTTGAAACGGAAAGGGGAGGTGTTGAGTCAAAAATAAATATTTATAGTTTTTTCATATCTGTGACAAATATAAACACTGAAACTGTTGCTACAGATGGGACAATATCAATGGTCACTGCCTATTTGTTGCTGAAAACACAGTGAGACTCCTTTTCTCTAGATGTTCTGCAGCTGAGCCCACCTGTGATCTGGGCGCTAGCTGTCTGTGAAGTGCACAACATTACCTGTTTCGAAACACCTACTGAAAACCTCATCACTGCTGTTTCCTGTTCTGTTTAAGGACAAAGAGACCCACTTAAACAAACTTTTCCTTTCACTCCTCACAGTCCCACTCTGTAAAGTGTCCCACCATCTGTTGGTTCGACCGGTCCAGATCCAAAACCGTTGGTTCTAGTGGACTTTAAACGGCGGACACTGAGGTAGAGCGAAAACACTGGGTGCAGTAGAAGCCTCAGTTCGTCCCTGAAGTCCTGAGCTCAAGTGTAAAGTCGTCATTAGAACAAGCAGTGCTAACAAAAAATTAGCAAAGCGGTAATCTGCCATTGTTGTTGGTTCCAGCATTTGCTCGTTACACACAGCATCAATAGGTATGCTACTGGGACGAGAGGTTCAAACATAGAGGAAAATATCTGTTTACAAAAATATGTGGATACAAACAGACAGGGACGAAAGCATGTCGTCACTCGGCCCATCCTACAGCAGGGAACTTCAGCTTTCTCAACACAAAAACATGCGTCTGCAAATGACATTATTTTTCATTCTGTCAGTATTTCTTCAACCTTAATTGAAATACTGGCTGATCAGAAAAACAAATGCATCACCTACAAAAACAAGTTTAGCAGGTGTGATGTTTACCGTCTTAGTTTAGCATGTTAGCATTATGCTAATATTTGCTAATTAGCACTAAACACATAGCTCAGCCTGAGTTTATGGAAATGTTGCTGTCTTTGCAGGTATTTGGTCATAAACCAGACCTGAGCTGATGACTGTGTGAGATGAAATGACAAAGATCAAAGTGTTTACAGTTCATCATCTGGGGACCGAGAATATCTGTACCAAATATAATCCAATGAATTAGGGTTGTCCCTGATTCTTAATTATATCACTCAAATCAAATTTGGCTGTTCGATTTAAATATTCGACCATTCGTCCCTTTTCCCCCCAAACAGAGTTTGAGGATTTGAACGGTGTTCACGTAAACAAAACAAATTAGCCCTCAGAGCTAATGCATGCTAACAACGTTAACGGCAAACCGGAAACTTTCAACAACATTTTTTGTTGACACTTGGTAACAAACAAAAGCCAGAGTTTATGTAAACAACTTTTTAAGCCACCGAGATGCTGCACCAGGATGACTTAATTGATTGCAACTGTGTCTGAAGACCACTACGTCCATTTATTTTCCATCACAAACGTCAGTATTCATTAAACTCAAACACGTTTCCAACAAAAACATCCACAAGGGTACGTCCTGCTGCAACACGGTGCTTCAACGGTCAAAAACTGCTTCTCCTTCTGGGTTGAACACCTGACCAGACAAAGAAAGTTTCCTACCATATATAGTGATGACCGCTAATTACCCTAACGCTAATAACGTGAGACCTGATACCCAATACAACATATACACCACACAAAAAAAATAATTCATGCATATTCTGCTCCTACAGACTGTATCACTCGAGGTTGCTCTGAGCTGTGAATTTAGGGCAGAAGACGGCGTTATCTCAGAGCCTGATCGGGCGTAACCTCTCTTCCTCTGGGCGGCTGCCTCCGTCTCACTCAGATTCACCCTGGGTCTGTGTCTGCAGCTGTCTGTACTGTAGAGCGGGGTAAAAGCGAGGGGCGCCAACTAGTGTGCAGTGTACACCTGGTGACATCTGGGGACCTTCCAAAATAAGTGGGTTTGATAAAAAAAAAAAATACTGGCTCGTGATAGCGTAGGATATGAACAAATTTTGGTGCATTACTTTTCCTAAGAAAACATACAAACAGAGTCAGTAGATTAGGTTTTTAATAGCCAAAAATATCTGCCATGTTTCCAGAGTTATTTGAGATATTTACAGAGATCTGAGGAGGGTCCTGATCCAGTCCCCGGCCATTGCTGCTCTATTGAATGTCACAGGTATTTTGTCAGCAAGCTGGCGAGTTGGCAGCCATGTCTGTATGATGTTCAGTGTTCAGCAATGTGTGACTCAGCTGGAATGAGCGCTACTGTCTATCTGCCTGTCTGTGTATCTGTCTGTCTGTCTGTCCCACTTGCTGACCTAGTTGATCTACAGTGTTGTTGATCAGGTTTCCTGAAATTCAGAAAATAATATCTGCAGGACAAAGTGCCAGAGGGGAGGATGTACTCAGGCATCGAGCAGCGTGTGTTGTCTCAGTATAGGAGACCCACAGATTTTAACACCCACCTAGAAAAACACACACATCCTGCGGTCATATAGATCTAAAGCCTGTGGCATCTATGCAGGAAGTGAAGTTTTTGTTCAGGAAGAGCTTGTGGGACTGTGTATGCGTGCACACACCTGAGTCCACACATGTGTGTGAAGTGGAAAAACACACCTCACTGCCACATTAAAAGCAGGCGGTGGGTGGTGTGAACCAGACACAGAGACACACATGGTCCAGCTTACATTCACTGGACTGCTGCTGTGGCACAAACACACAACCGTTTACAATCTAGCTCCAACAGAAAAACATAAAGATTCTCTCCCAGCAGGAACACTGGGAAAAAAACCTTTAGTTATCACATTCAGTGAGCTAAAGTGAAGTGTTGAGAGGAAGGTCTCCACAGAGTAAACCTAAAAGCATGCAGTGAAAGTATGCAAAACCAAAAAGCCAGAAAGGGTTTACCACTTTTCTCAGAGGAATGTAATTGTTAGGAACCGGCGGTGCCCACATAAAGGCCAATTTCCTGAGCCTTGTGCTGTGTGTGTTTTGCTCTGAATGAAAGCAGGCACCTCTGGGCCCTGGAGCTATGTGGAAACAGATAAACCTGATGGGGTAGAGCGCAGGGAGTAAACTTCCTCCTCTTGTCTGCAACAGAATCTAAAAAACCCAACACATTTGATACTTATTTTCACGGACACTGGTTTGACGGGTTTCTTTAGGAAGAACAGGTCACATGGAAATCCCTCAGTTAGTTTTATATTAGCGTAAAACTAACTGACATTACGTGTTTAGTTGCTCAGTTGAACTACATTAGCAGTCAATGTGTCAGCAGGCCCCCACCAATCACCAAGCATGAGAACCTATTGATCCATTGGTTGATTGATGAGGAGGCACTGCAGCCAGCCTGCTCTCCTCCAGCAGTCAGAAACCATCAACTTGAATGGTTGATTTAGGATTCAGCCACAGCTGTGCAGCTGTAATGAAACCAGCAGAGTATCTCAGTGAACACTTCCATGTTCAGGTCTGGCCTAGAGCCCACACCTTACTAACGGGGCGTTTGCAGTCAGAGTGCCGTATCATATCATCCAATACTGGTATCATTTTTAATATGATATGAAAAATGCATATTGCGATATTTGGACTTCAACAAGCGTGGCTGAAAGCTAAATTATTAGCGACTCCTTGGTGGCTCCGAAAAGAGGAGCAGCTTCAGTAGTGTGGAATAAACTGTGGTGTCCTGAATGTTTTACTTCTCTTAGCGCTCAGAGGGACATGACAGATCATTTTCATTTTTACTGAATATTTGAAGCAAACTGTAAATATGGTGATATTATTTTAGGGCCATATCGCCCACCACTAGTCTGCAAGAAGGCTCTCCAACCAAGACGACTCCTCACTGGACAGCTCCTAACCTTGACTTTAACCTAACCCAAACCATTAGTCACTCCTGCAATGCTATCCTGCAAACTGATCCATTCTAATGAGGACTATCTAAGCACACATATCTGTCAGCCTGTTAAACCCTGTGGCAACACCCCAGTGTAAACACAGTGTGCCCGTATGTGTGTGTGTGTGCATAATCAGTTGGACAAGTCAAAAGAAACTGCGAGACAGAAAGGAGAGGAGTGAAGACTGCCAGAGGAAGAATGTGAGAGACAAAGTCAAGTGCATGTAATCCAGTCTAGCATGTCAGAGCGGCGAGTGACCAGTGCAGAGATGTGGGTGGGGGGTGGGGACGAGTGCATGTTTTGACTGCCATTATCGAAAGTTGCACGGTTGAAAATCAAATGCAAATCTGACATGCAAAGTGCTCAATCAAGATTCAAGTCTGGCTTGGTACATCCAGGACGATGAGGGGCAGTGGCTCGCCCCATAACGACACCACAAGACTCTGATAACACTTATAATGGAGAATCATCGTTATGTGATTGATGACCAAAAATAATAAGTATGAAAACTGTTAACTGTTTGATTCCTGCCTAAATCTGAGCTAAATATAAGGATGCACATGTGTTACTCTTTTCTCTGTGGATAAACAATTGAAAGTCAAATGCAGATTTTCCAATAGAGGTCCCTTCAGACAGTAAAATCTGAAATTAGTCTAGGACAAGTGTCTGTATGATTGTTTTTAGGACAGTTTGAACCCAGAAGAATACTAATGTAAATAAACTCATAGCATTTATACACTGTAAACCCCAAAACATCCATGACACAAAATTAGTGCTTAGTGACAGAAAATACTATCCAAATGGCTAAAAGTAAAACCAGAGATTTCTTGGCTTGGACTGACAACAAGGTGGAACGGTAACTGAAAGGAACACACGAGTATAAGGCTGTCAAGGTGTCGGAAAGCAGATTGAGAGTTGTTACAAAGCAAATACAACACAAGAAGGACTAAATCACAAAGGTATGTAGGCCTCGCTATATTATGTTTTTACTTGACAAACTAGGACTGGTGAGACCTGTTTCTGCCTGTCCAAACGAACCCTGGTCCGATCTCCGGATAGTCTGGTTCATTTGGCGTGGAGCTCATGCTCATTCCAACTCTGGTGCAGACCACATGAGTGAACCCTGGTCCGCTTGAAAACTGGCAAGTCCACTTGCAAGTGAACCCTGGTGCGGTTTGCTTAGAGTGGGAAATGCAAACAGACTATCCAGTGAACCAAAGAGAGGAAGTGACGCAGAGCGCATTGCATTTTGTTTTTGTGGTGAGCAGGCCAGCTGAAGGGGATGGATTTCTGTTTTCGGCCCTGGCCAATCTATGAGTTGGGTTTTCTTCTTCCTCGTGCTTTTTGTCTTCCTGGTCAGTGGTCGTTTCGGGCAACACCGCTGCAGCTGTTTTAACTGTGTGACGTTGTCCAGGTGGTTTGGTCCGCTTTAAAAAAATGCAGTGTGAAAGTGAACCAAACCAAATGAAGGTGTGAAAGTTTTCGGCATCTCTTGCCCAATTGAACCGAGTCCCCGGACTATCGTGGCGTGAATGCGCCCTAAAACACAACCCTGGAGTTTTCAGATGAAAACAGGGTCAGTAGCATTTTCAAAGGTCTCCGTGTAAGATGGGTGTGGACTCTACACTGTTAACCCCAAACCATCCATGACACAACATTTTAATGGTAAGTCACATTTGACCCTGATTGTCAAAATGACATAAGAACTCATCCCTTGTAAGCTTGACATATTTTTTTTGTGTGTAAAGTCAACAATTTCTGAATTGTGAGTTAATTTGACTAAAATTTATACAGACGTTTTCAGTTAATTACAACACTAAGTAGATGGAGACAATGTGTTTCAGGCCTGAAGCTGAAGAAAACAGTGTTATGATGTGCTCTAAATCACTCAATTCAGACTTACTGTTACCTTAATTTAAGACTCAGGTGTGTTTTGCAGCTCCAGGCAGATTATTTGAGAGCTTTTTGGCCAAAAAACATCTCTTTTGATAGTAAAGGTGCCGACGCCTGTGTTAGATTGATGTAAAATTGTCCGACAAGGATCATGGGACACATTTATTTTGAGTCTGGTGTACTCGACACTTTCATGTTACTGTATTGTGCTAAACTAAAAGTTTTAAGTGGAAGCTGTTTCCAGAAAATATTAAGTTGAGTGAGAGAATTGAGGTTTAAGATAAGCTAAGATAAGACTTTATTGATCCACATGTTACAGCAGCTCAAATAGCACAGATAAAGAGGCAAGTTGAATGTCAACAGAATATTTATAGAATAAAGATGAAATAAAAGAAGATATATATCAGAATTAGAAAAATATAAAGTACCAAATGTAGACACAACTATACACTCAATACTACTAACACTATGCACCTTACACTCACGCACATGTGGAAATAAGAATATGAAGAAGATGACAGTGTAACATGGAGCTATGAAATGATGCAAGATATGTGAAATTGTTTTTAAGAGGTGAGTGAATGAAAGTTTTGCTGAACACATGGTTTAACTTTTTAAATTGTTTGCTGTCAGCCTGTAGGGACCACCTCAGCACGAGCCCTGACTACAACCAGGGAAACACATTTCCTTGTTTTTAACAAACTTGCATCGCTGCTGAGTGTGAAAACTTATTTCTGGTGTATTGTTGTGCTGCAGATTCAGCAGAGTGTGAAACAGCCCATAACACAAGACAATGAGTGTGTCAGGCCAACAAGGTGTGTAAAGTTTAGCTGCTGTAAACACACAACATAAACAAGGCGCGTTTAATGAGCTGCAGGTGACACAGGGTGTGTCTGCCTGTCACGTCACGTAATTAATGTGCCCATCTGTCATTTTAATGTCTTCTTACCTTCATCTTCTCTGTCACGGTGAACGTCAGCTCGTGCACGAAGGGGTTTCTCCCCTCTGTGGAGGCACGACTGTTGGATGACTTCATCTCTGACGACACACACTTTCTCCCCGAGAAGAAACAAACAAAAGTCCAAAATGTCCCTGAAGTTAATTTAATTAGCAGTTCAGCTCCTGCAGAGAGTCTTCCTCAGCTCTGCTCCTCCTCCTCCTCCTCTGGCTGCAGCACACACTGATGCTGGCAGGGAGGAGCCGCGCGCACTAACAAGCTCGCTCCACGAAACGACGCGGCTTCCGGTTGTGAAATTCAAAATAAAGCTCCTGTGGCGTTGTCTCTTAATGCTGCGATTAAAAAAATTGTGTTTTCTCAAAAAATAAGAAGCGCATGTGCTGGAAAAAATAAAAAATATTGATATTGAAAACGTGCATGCAAGTTTGAGTGAGTGCCTCGTTACACAGCCTACAGTCTAGTCTCATTGAGCATGTTTACATATAGAAAAAAAAAAGAAATTCGTGATAACATTTCCCTACAATATATGATTATAATATATAATTATAATCTGAAACACACACACACCAGATTAAGCGCACAGGTGCTCAAACATTGGCAAATGCAGTACGCAGCATCGTGTTCAAGCTTTTATTCTGAAGGCAAAGACAAAATCTGACACCTGGTGGCACATGCGCACACCCGCGCACACAAGTTTCCTCGTGAGTGGGTCCAATCCAAAACAATGTAATGATAAAATCAATTCGTTTAAATCATTACAAATAAAACTATATATTTTTAATATGTTATGCACCGGAAATGTCACCTTAAACTAATAATAATGCACCATAGATATTGTAGAGCTCCGGAAATGGTGTGATGTGATTCATTCAGTGGTGCCCACAGAGGGTGGATGCATTGGGCCAAAAATCATAGCGTGGCATTACCAAACCAGAAGCCATAGCTGGATTTAAGGAATTTGGTTATGCTGGTGTAGTGTATAGTTTAGCGGAAAACTACAAATACAAAATAAGGAGAGTTAAAGAAATCACACACTGATATATTTTGGTTTCTTCCTGTACAGTTAAAGGTCCAGCGTGGAGGATTTAGGAGGATATATTGACAGAAATGTAATATAATATAATCAAGAAGGTTTTCCTTAGTGTATATCACATGAGAATAAGAATCATTGTTTTCTGTTACCTTACAATGAGCCGTCTATATCTACACAGGGAGCAGGTCCTCGTCTGTGGAGATCGCCATGTTGAACCTCCATGTTTTACAGTAGCCCAGAATGGACAAACCAAACACTGGCTCCAGATAGGGCCACTTGTGTTTTTGCATTTTTGTGTTGTGCCACTGTATTTAGCAGTTTAGAAAAAACAACCAATTTAAATCACTCAGTTTGTTTTAGAGAGGAGGAGACCTCTGCAGCTGGTGGAAATCTGCAGTCCTCACTGCTCTAGCTTATAACTGCTCCTATAACGTTACTAATTATCTGATGTTCATAGGCTGATATCAGTTAACATCTCCAGTGCCACAACAATCCTGTTTTAATGTCTCATGCATCTGTATATACATGTGTTGGTTTGTTTATTATTCTGTAAATAGGCTGGTTGTCCTTTTCCTCAAAACGACAAATATACAGCTTTAATTTGAAAGAATACATTAATTATAAGGAACAAAACATTTAGGGAACGAGCCCTCTCAAGTTTACTTGAGGACTTGTGGGTACCCATAGAACTCATTCTTATTCAGATATCTTCAGGTGAGAGTTAAAGGGACACATTTCGGCCATTCCAGTTTTTCCCTCCCTGAAATTTAGCCTAACATTGGAGCGTTATCTAATCTGAGACCAAACATGTGCAGAATTTGTATGATCTGGGTGAAACATTTGAAGAGAGGTGGATATTTGACATATTCAAGTCACCTATCTAAGCATCATAACACACACTCATATAACACCCAGTGATAAGCAGCATATGAGGGGAACAACCCTCTGACTGTGTGTGGAATGTGTGTTTGAGATGTTTGGGGTGATTTGCCTTCAGTCAGATTCAGTATGTATTTGAAGTCCAGTTTCCTGCATCATTTGATCCACCCATTAATTTCTGCACATGGCAGCAACTGCCCGTTTAAACAGACTTTGTTGTTTTCAAAGCTGCAGATGGACGATCTGCATCGCACCCCGGGGCTGACTGGTTAATGCTGACAGAGTGAACCTCTACTGACACCTGCAAATATAAACTAGTTGCTAACTGAGGCTCACGTCATAGGTGAGCTCCATCTGGTCTGTTTCATGTGTTTGTGCCACTGTAACATTGTGACATTGGATCAATACCGTGCTGCTGTGCCCTCTGGAAATGTATTACACAAACATTCAGATGCAGAAATGTAGAATACGTGCACATGAGCAGGTGTTTTGTTGTCCTTGTTCCTCCATCAGTAAATATTACCTTTAGGACAACTGCTCGAGCAGGGCGGCAGCAGTCGTAGTGTTTGTTGTCAAACACCGTACAACCCAGTCAGGTTTCCACACCTGCACAGTTTGAATGTTACAGCTTGTCAAAACTGTTGTGCTTCATATAACAATACAACCAGAGAAAAGGTGGTCTGAGATTTTAGGATTAAAAACCAGTTTCTGACATGACCTAAACACTGTGTAAGCCTGGGAACAGACAACTTTTTGTGAATCAATACTGTAAAGACACTGAAAAAGACTGATCTGTAGGAACCACAGAGACATAAGGACGACTTACACCAGGTCACAGTGGTAACAAAAGGGGACTCAAAGGGGACAGAGTGTATTATACAGCAGGTTAGAGCCTGGATTCATGCAGCATGGACTTTGGCTCCCTCATGTGGAAGAACGATGGAAAGGACTCCAACAACAGGCTAATGTTAGTGTGTTTACAAGTTGTAATCTCATGGTCAAGACAACAACATTCAGACTATGATCAGATGAGTGCTGTGTATGAAAAGATAGTTTTACTTAGTTCACAAAATAGACTAATAACTAACCCATTTAATGGTCCACAGAGAAACAGATAAAAGCATTTTTTCCCCGTTTCCAGTCAAACTCTCAAAGAAGCAGTGTGTGTAAGATTGAGGGGGGATTGCAGATTGCAACCAGCTGAAACGTCTCCTGGTTAGAATTCATTCAGTGTTCGTTGTTCAGGAGGTTTTTACCGTGAGCTGAATTAACTACAGAGATCTCTTTCTCTCCAAAACAAACAGAACAGCTGATTTCAGCTGGTAAAAACACTAAATAAAACAGTTTCATGTACAAATCAGTGTTTTTCCTGTGCAGTTCAGCATGTCGGAGACTGGCACCTAGCCCAACACCTGCCCATGTGTGCTCACCTTATTTCTGACCCAGACATTCAGAAGATTTTTACCGTGAGCCAAATTACCTACAGAGGTCTCCTTCTCTCTAAAACAAACAGACCCAGTGATTTAAACCAGTAAAAAACACTGCATAAAGCAGTTTCACGTTAAAAAATTGGTGTTTATCTGATGCTGTTTGGCATGTCTGTGTCAGGCTGTGAGCCAAGCATCTTCTGTTCTGTGCACACTTTCTACTCTGATAACTTAAGATCCGGATCTTCAGGAGGTTTTAACCCATAGTTGAATTATCCACAGAGGTCTCCTTGTCTCCAAACAAATGAACCAGGTGATTTAAACTGGTAAAATCATTGAATAAAACAGTTTCACGCTAAAAAAAAAATCTGTTTATCCAACGCTGCTTGTTACAGAGGGGCTGCTAACTACAGTAGCCGACATGAAAATGCGAATGGCTCTATCTGCAGTCAGTGTAAGTTTTTCTGAGGTAACAAAAACACTAAAATTTGTGATTATAAGCCAAAAAATTACACATCTATATTCCATTTCTGCCAATATATGCCCCTAACATCGGTCACACACCTGTAATTTACAGTACAAGTTTGACGCTTTACTGACACATTTACTAAGAGAGAAAGCTATCACAGTCCTTCAGGAATCTTAGCTTAATTAAACTAATCTCATATTAGCTGTTTATCATATTAACGTGGTGCAGAAAGAATGGTTAAATAAATTCAGTTTATTTACTGTGGAGAGATTTGTGTGCAGCCGTTGCTGTTAAAAGAAAACAGAAGAAGAGCAAGGAGAGATATGCACACACTTCAGCCAAACAATTTATTATTGCATCACAGTTCTTTTAATTTCCACAATCACAAAACAATCTTCCCAACACTCCTTCAACATTTCAGCCCTGCCTCTGCTTGTGTCTTGGATTTGTCTTGCAGAACACGAACAAACGTCCCCTCCGTCGAACAAAGAAACAGTCCTTGCAGCGCCTCCTCAGGGCAGACTTGGTTTTCATCCCAGCGGAGGGCTGGACGCAGGGAAGATGCTGACACTGTCCCAACAGAGACGGTCCACACTGTGCGGAGGAGCCGGACGAGGGAGGCTGGATGGAGCTGGCTCTGGCTGACGACAGGAGTAGTGTGCGTGGAGCTGAGGTGAGGGTGCAGAGGCATCTGTAAGCACTAGCTGCAGGTGAGGAGAAGCTCAGATGTAGCCGGCTCATCTGGGCCACTTGGCGAGTCAGGGAGGAAGCCAGGTGCTTCAAGAGGAGGGGCGCCATGGTGTCAAGGGCTGCAGAGGGAGACAAAGAGAAGACATATATAACTGCAGCTACAAATCAAGCTTATGTGATATGAAACTACATTCTTAGTCTGGAGTGTGTGACATGTTGTGATGTGACTTAAGGTCCAGTGTGTAGGATTTAGAGGGATATTGGCAGAAATACTATAATAAATATATTTTCTTTTGTGCATATTCACCTGAAAATACAAATTATAGTGTTTTTGTTACCTTAGAATGAGCTGTTTAAATCTACAAAGGGCTCATGTTTGAAATAAGATTTGGCCACATTGCACTGCACTCTGCATTTGTTTTACAGTAGCCCAGACAAACCAAACACTGGCACTAGATAGGGCATTTTTGCCAAATAGCTATCAGCCCCTCTGGGACCAGTGTGTCCAAAAAAACACTTTTTCCCCCACATGAAACTACTCTGTTCTGTGTTTTATTGGGTTTAAACACCTGTTCCATGTCCAGTTGCATTTGATTCAATTGCCTTGAGATAACTATGACCTGGATAAATGGAAATATCCACAGGCACCTGTTCCATGTGTTTTGGAGAGGGAAATACCTATGTGAATAATTTGGCTCCTGGTAAAAACCTCCTTAACGTCTAGATCTTAAGTTATAAGAGAAAGAATGTGAGCACACATTAGCAGGTGCTGGGCAGGCAGCCCGTATCTGACTTGCCAAACGGCATAGGATAAACACTGCTTGTTAACATCAAACTACTTTGCTCAGTGTTTTTACTGTTTAAGTCACCTGGTCTGTTTGTGCTGGAGAGGAATCGGCTGATGGTAAAAACTTCTTGAGCGTCTGGATCTCAAATTATTAGAGAAAACAGGTTGGCACACATTAACAGGTGCTGGACTAATGGCCCCTTTCCAACATGCCAAACAGCATAGGAGAAACACTGATTTGTGACATGAAACTGATTTATTTTGGGTTGTCACCACTTTAAATCGTCAAGTCTGTTTGTTTTAGAGAGGAGGAGACCTCTGTGGATAATTCGGCTGATGGTAAAAACCTCCTGAACAATGAACACTGCAGAAAATCTGACCTGTGGAAGTTTTAGCTGGTTGCAGTAATGAACAATGATGCCCTGAGCTGCTTCCAGTCACATTCAAATACGTTTTTCCTCAAACGCCAAAATATAACTCACCGCGAGTTTAATCATTATATGAAAGTAAATGCAATCATACCAAAAATAGTGTTGCTTCATCAATATAAATATCCCAGGTGATAGCGAGTGAAATCAATACTGCTCAGCATGTGTATGAATCATGAGAATCTGCAACATACGCATAACGTTAAGTTACAGCAAGCTTCTTAATGTAAAGTCACGTGGAGCCTTACCTGAGCCTGTTACACATGTAAACACTACAGCCTGACTGAGTTACACTGTCAGACAGCTATGCAACATGCCAAGGAGACAGCATGTCAGAGTTGACCTGATAGCGCCAATACCAGACATAAAATCGGTCCACACGCTGGTCCCAGACATGACACAGCCTCAGAGCAAAACCACAGAGCGTTAACAAACCTTTCAAGTATCCCTTGAAGCTTTAAAACAGGTAATATATCCCTGAATGTTGCGTTTTATTCGCCTCAACGCGACCGCGGTGCTCTTCTTGCTTACAGGACACAACCGCTTCCGGTTAGCGATAGCGCCAGTGAGTTATGTGCCCTCAGTTTAGCCTGTCAGACAGTTTCCTTCTCCTGCTTTGCCTTCTCTTTCCATTAGCAGAGCCTGAAATGCCCTAAGTTTTACTCGCTATGTTTTATTACGTCTACTGAAATATTAGACTTTAACTGGAAACCTTCCTAGCGTGGAATACCGCGGAGACGTGTGTTGAACCTGTGAAGCAAAACTCAGGGGAATAAAAATCCATAAATCGCACTCCGCAAAGCACCCTGGGAGAATAGCTTGTTGTAAACATGGCGGCCGCAGTGGGCAGACTTCTGTCCTTCAGTAGAAATGCTAAGGTGCTCGCTTCACCTCTGAGGCTCACAGCTGTACCTGTTCACCGCTACGGTGTGGAGGTGTCCAGCACCGGGGAGGCCATCACTCACACCGGACAGGTGAGCTGTAACGTGACTCTCTGTGGTTGTGTCGTAACGGTATCACCTGGTGCCCTGACGTTAGCTTAGCATAGCTGCTAGGTCCATTACGTCCATTATCGGACAGCCCTGCAAATGACTTCGTTCTTTGCCCCTTTTCCTCTAATATTTGGAGTTCGACCATTGTTTGTAGCACGGCTAATATCCACTGTGATAACATGTAGCTTTGTTTGAAAGGACAGCTGATGTATTTGCTTCTTGGTGGTGCTAGCAAAACATAGTGCCCTCAAACGGACCTCCAAGTCAGCAGCAAAATAAGATGTTGTAACGTTGCTGCTGTCTGACTTCCTTACATCACTGTTCTCCTCTCAGGTGTATGATGATCAGGATCCCAGGAGAGCCAGATTTGTTGGCAGACAGAAAGAGGTAAGTAATAACCAACTCACTTACTTATTTATTCAAAGATTAGTTTCTATTAGCATATTGAAATTACAGTGCAGGTGCAGCTTTAGAAATGCGTCAGGTTTACATTGGTGCATCTGACATTTTATTCAGAAAAGAAAAAGTAAAAGTACAAAGATAGTTTTCCTAAAACAAAGGAAAATAAGCAAAGGAAAAAACTAAATAAAAAACACATTAATTTTAAGGATACTGTTTCTTTAATATATTTATTACCAACATTTTAAAAAAAAAATCAAAATATGTTGTAGATAATAAAAACTCTACAAAACAGACAAGCCATAAATCATTAACAGACTTACAGTGAGAAACATAAGTTAACATTTAATGTCTGAAAAGGAGTAGGAAGAAGTCGTACCTCCAATCCCAAACTACACTAATCCATCACCAACCAAACTACTACATAAACACACTCTCCTCACCATCGATCAAACACACATTGACACCACTGCTCTTCATAATACCTGAGAACCAACATTATCCCGTGAATAAAACAAACATGAAAACAGAGAATACAGACAACAGTGTCACTCTGAGTGTGCTTTATATTCCCTCTGATCATTTCTGTACCTTGTGGAAATACTGTCTTTGTACCTCTTCTTAAAATATCTATACAGAGAAGATGTACTAACACTAAACCTAAAGGACGTTTGAACTTACAAGCACAAACACACATTAAATATATAAACACACAAATAGATCAGAAGTGATCAGAGTTGGGAAAGGAAAACGAGAAATAGTTTTCAGCCCCTGTATGGGTCTTTATTTTCTGTTATTTAAGGTGTTCAGTTAGAGGCAAGTTCATTAATCTAGTCTCCTGGGGATGCTGCATGTTGTGCTCTCCAATAATTGGAAATCATTTTGTCGCTGCAGTGTTTCTTACAGTGGTTTAAATTCACAGTAACAGAAGTCACATCCATCTATGTCTATATTCTTGGGTTCTGCTCAATTTGCGAGCTCATTGTCCTTGAAGTTTTTATATTACTGTATTTCCAAAGTTCTTCTGTCACTGAGCAGCTCCAAAGCATGTGCAGGAGATCACCTTCACTGACTTTACATCACTGACACAAGGCAGAAATGTTGCTGTCAGTTTTATGTAGCCTGTAGGGGGTGTAATATGTTCTGTGAAATATATAAAATTGGATTTGCCTAAGCTTTGTGGAGATGAATACAGTCTGTGTCCTCCTCACTTAAAACACAACCTAGATCTTTCTCCCCATTTTCCTTTTGTGGATATTTATATTATATTTATAAAACAGGCAAGTTGTCGTTAATGATGCCATATATGTGAGGTGTTAGTGCTTTGGCTGTTGTACATGCCCTGCTACACAGATATATAACTCTTTTCTCTGAGCGAGTCGAGTCTTGTTTGTGAAGTTACAACTATGTGACATCTGTTGAACAATGTGACTGTCACTGATATTCTGTGCACCTGCTAATAAGCCTTCCTTACGTTTACATACTTTTGTATCGTATCATACAGATATTTAAATCTAGTCAACATCGACATCTTGTTCTGAGATCTATTTCTGATCCCTGTGTCACCTTATGCTCAAACAATGAATAGATGTTACAGAGGATAGCCATCATGATCAGAACATCAATTATACACAGCATTAAAGTCTCATTGTATTCAAACTTCGTGTTGTGTCCCTTTCCCCCACATAAACCTCATATCACAAAGCTTTTAACGACAGAAATGACATTTTATGTGTCAAGGTGAATCAGAACTTTGCCATCAAACTGGTGGCTGAGGAGCCAGTGACTGACATTGAGGCCAGAGTGGTGTCCTGTGATGGAGGTGGAGGAGCCCTGGGTCATCCCAAAGTCTACATCAACCTGGTAAGAGCCTGTGCAGACTAATGTTATGACATCATATCAGTCCATTTGACTTGATCATATTAGTGTGATAAATCCAGCCAGAGCCTCTCAGTCATTTTCGGTCATGATGGCTGTTTACCATTTATGTACCAGCAGTCAAATACTGTGGGGACTGTGAGTCTGATTATAGTGTTCATGTGGTTTAATTGTACTGTGTTATATTTTATATTTATTTGAAGCCGGGGTTTGAAAATACCCCCTCCTCCTGCAGCTCCCCCCTCTCTGTCCAAGCCCTTCCCACCAGATGACCACAGCATATCCATGTACTTCATACAGTAACCTAGTATTTCCCATACACTGATTTATTGAATCATGTTTTAATGTAGAGTTGCCTGCAGCATGTTTTCTCAGGCTCTACTTGTTCAGCTCTCTTTCTGTTTATCAGACCTCCGCCTCGCTCCCAGTCAGCATTGGTAAACGACCTTCCGTCAACAGCTGTAGCAGCTTGAATTCAGTGCTAGGTGTCACAGTAGTCGCTCTCACCTGTGTAAAGGCAGCAACAAAAAGTTTGCTAATCTGGCAGGGAGTCGGGGCTGCACTGGCTGATTTCAGATTGCTATGGACACTGACTGGGGTTGTGTCTCCAGAGCTGCTGCCCACTCTCCTCCCAGTGAGGTGTTCTGTAGCGAGGGGAAGTGAGAGGCGGAGGACACACTGTGATTTGAGGCTCCAGCTAACGTTAGCTACATAAATATAAATTCAAAGCTGCAGCCGTGAACCTATAACTTCAGTTAGCAGAAGGCTAAACTATTAGAAGCATGTATTCTCCATCTCTGAAATGCTTTGTTGATACTGACACCTTTCATTTAGTTTATTGTCGAACTCTCTTTTTTTATCAATCCATCCTATATTAATGAAGGTTCATTAGTACGGTTTGTATTTCTCTGTAATGTAGCACAGTGTTAACAATGTTACTGATACTATTCTTTCTCACACCTTCAACTCAAACCACCAAAATATATCATTTAATCATTACATTCATATCAGAAACATGCAGGAGACTAGTCCACTGATGGACCCTGATGACTATTGGTCGGTTTTGCAAAGGTCCTGAATGATAGATACTAACTGATGTTGTTTGTCTCTCTCTCTGCAGGATAAAGACACAAAAGTGGGCACATGTGGCTACTGTGGATTACAGTTCAAGCAGAAGCATCATCACTGAAATGTTTCCTCTGTCTTTGCTTCTCTGTGTAAATTGCCATATTGGTTAATAAATTATATGTTGTCCGTCCGTCTGTCTGAGCGTGAATTCTTTTGAGTGAAGCCTGTTTAAAGCGACGCTGCAGCACTGATGTCGTCTATGAAAACATATGTGCGGGGAACATTTGCAAATGTTGCTTTGAGGATTGTTTATGTGAAGCGTACACATTTCATTTCCTCAGTTTTTGGTGATGTAGTTCAGCAGTGTAACTGAATCTGGGTTAGTTATGCAGTGTGAAGTGTAGGGTGCACTTCCCTCTGTGCCAGGCAGAGGTCAGCAGTGTCCCGCACGTGTTTGCTCTGGTTCAAAGACAGTGAGAGGCTCTCATGTTGAGAAATGAAAGCCAAGTTTTAGATGTTGTTTTCCACTTCACGAACCAGAGCTGTGGTTTGTGTGTAGTAAAGCTTTAAATGGTCTGAACTCTAATAAGTTGCAGCTTAAAAATCTGCCTCATTGTTATCTGCATTAGTTTTTCCTGCATCTTGGAGCACATGAATAACTGACCACTTGTGGTAACAGTGCTTTGAACGTGCCTTTATCGATAAGCAGCTGCGCTCACGAGTTGTGTTTACTGTAAGGAGCAGTGAGAGAACCTTAGCATTCCTTGTGCATCGGCCCCTCGCAGCCTGCGATGTAGAGTCTCGCTCTGCCAAGCCTGGAGGACATCAGGAGGGAGCCAGCCTGATAAGACACAGTAGCGCGGAACAATACATGTTTGAAGAAGATCATATATATATTTCATCGGGCCTATTCTCCATAGACCTCTGCATGCCAAATTGGCCTGCGCTTGGCTCAGGCTCCAGACAGCACTAGCCTGTTCTGTCCCCAGTGATGCAGCCAGTGGAACTGCATTTTCCACACCATGGAGCTCAGGTTGGGAAGAGTAGTCAGGCTGATATAATTGGCCCTGGTGACTCCTGGAAGTGAAGCTTATGCTGTAGTTAACCTCATCTATAGTCAGACCACTTTGGATGATTGAAGGGGAGAGAGGTGCATTGTTAAAGCGAGGCAGGCGAGCCGGGTCAGTGTCAGAGAGCTGACTGGTTGGTTTTGCGGTTGGTAAGTCTGAGTGGTTCAGAGGTGGTGGTTGGTTGAGTTGGAGGCGCTGCCGGGGGCAAAATCTTCAGATGAAACTGAGCATATGAATTGAGCTGAATTAAACAGCAGTGTGTTTTTGTGCTGGATTTAACCGCACCGTTTAATTATTCACCGCTCTTAAACGCATCAGCCGGAATAATAGAATATTCTTTAACATCATATATGTGAAGTCAATCCAGATTATGGAGTTGGATTCAATTTGCACGCAGACTCATTCATGGGTTCAACCTTAAACTGTCAAATCACGGCAGGGGTCTTTGGCTACATCCAGTTATCCTCTTTCTCTCAGTATAATATGAGATAATAATTGCAGATACAGCTCTTAAGCATAATGTGACCTGCACTGTTGGGTCAGAGCAGTCAGACAAAGATGGGCTCAAAAAGGACTGTAATCATATTGAAAATCTGCTCACTGCTGAGCCACACAATAGATAATGGAGTTAAATGCCAGTGGATTCCTTAACACAGCGCCCCTCCACAACAATCACTCACTCCACACAAAACATCCTCCTCGTCGCCGTAATTGCCCTATTAAAATATTTCTCCTTGAAGATGTGTCACATTACAGACCCTCAGGCTCATTATGGAGCTCCCTGCAGCCAATTATCTGAACCTCCGTGTCTAGAAGCCACTGTGACCAAAAGGGGCTCGTAGGCAGATCTGGGAGCAGCCCGCCCTCCTCAAATCTATACTTACTGTACGAGAGGCAAAAACAGAAAACTGACCTTTGGTCATTGTCTCGGGGCGACTCCACTCAGCTCCACTTTAGAGTCAGGTGACAGAGCTTCTGACCTTTACCATGGAAATAATGACTTGTACTTGTGCCAGGAGCTCAGAGGGTTACCGCAGGGAGCGAGACACCTCTGGCGACATGTGACAGTTTTTGGAGGAGAGAGTTTGCACTCAGCACTTTGATAGCCCCGGGAAACCAAAGTGTGTGTGACAAGACGCAAGAGACTTAGAACTGTGTGTATATGTATGCCAGAGTGTGTGTATGTGTGTGTCGGGGTATGCGACAGAGGCACAGACAGTGTTGAAAGGAAATAGGTGTCAGACGGAGGGTGCAGAGAGGAGTAATTTGAAGTTGTCAATACTTCCTGTGCAGACATTCCATCTGAAATTATAAAAGTCGAGGTGATTCGGAGAAAAGGCCGCAGAGCGCAGCATGAATGGAGCCAACAATTAATTCAACTGAAACATTAGTTTTCTGAGTGGAATAAAAAAAAGTTTTCCTCTCGCCCCCGTGTCAGTTCTCCCATAAGACACAAAGAGCCAAATAACTGCTGGTGGTGTGAGCCAGACAAGTAAACAGTGGCTCTAACATTCCCCGACCTGTACAGCAACACACTGAGGCTTAATCACATTATATGGCCCAGGGAGCAGGCCTTCGTGTCAGACTGGCTGTTGAGTGGCTCGCTTGTGTGTCGAGAGCAGACAGAGGTGAGGTGAGACGAGTGGAGGGAAGGGGGGAGGGGGGTGGGGAGGTGGAGGTGGAGGTGGAGGGGGGGTTGAAGAATGGGGGATGAGAGTTAGATGTGGGGTTAGGGAAGGGAAAGAGGAAGACGAGAAGATGGGTGAAGGCTGGAGGAGTAAAGGGGGAAAGTGTGAAAGGTGAGTGGAGGAAGATGGAGAGTGAAACAGGGAGGTGAGAGATGATGGAGGGTAAAGCTCAAAAGGAAAAATGTAAAAATCTGACATATTCACAGTTTTGATGGTGTTTTGCGTCATAATTGTACTTTTTAAAACATCTTTGTTAATTTTAAAGTTCACACCAGCATTCTTATACCCAATTACCAAAATAAATGTTTATGTGTGGTTAGGTTTAGGCACAAAAACCAATTGGCTATGGGAAGGAAAAGATCATGTTTTGGCTTAAAACACTATCTCCACTAAAGCAGCGATGTCACAGTAAAAAAAAAAAAAAAAAACACTTTTCATTGCGCAATTCCTGCAGGAAAAGCAGCCATGTGTTGGTAAAAAACGACCTCTTTTTGTGGCACAATATCCCCTAGAAAAGCAGTGATGTCTCTGTAAATGACAACTGCTCTTCATGACATAATTTCCACTGGAAAAGCAGCATATTCTTGGTAAAAAAAAACAACTGCATTTCGTGCCACTATGTCTATCGTGGCACAATAGCCGCTGGAAAAGCAGTGATGTCTCTGTTAAAAAACAATGTTTTTTGTCCCGGGATCACAGCATAAAACACAGTGATGTCTCAGTAAAAATAAAACCACTTTCCATCACATCATACCCACTGGAATAAGCGACGGGTTGAAACGACACGTTTGGAGCCTAAAAAGCTGCTGGAAATGCAGCAATGACTCGCTAAAGCACATCTGCTTTTGTTGTGTCTTGGTCTCAAACAGCGGTCTGCAGTTAGGCAGGCGTCACGTCCAAGTGACACGCCATCCACCATGTCCTCCACCTTGTGCTGAGAGTCAGCTCATATACTCTACTTTACAAACAGTGATGTGATTTCTATGAAATGTACAAATGTATGTGTGGTTTGGAGAATCGTACAAAGCCAGCACTTTCTCCTGGTGACTGAGCTGCTATTTTTAAACTTTACACACGTATCCCGTCGCTTACTTGTGAACACTGAGGAGCAGTTAGCCGTTTAAGAACACGGCAGAAAAAATAAAAACAGAACCAAAGGTAGAAAGAATATTGGACTTACATTTGCCAGGTAGCATGAAACATGGCTCCAGAGAAGCCAAACATTTCCTCTTTAAGGTTTATTGTTGAGCTCGCTCTGACTTTGAAATGTAAATCCAAACAAATCATTTTAGTTGATTATTAATTAAATGAAAACTGAGTGAAATACTAACACGGTTGTACAAACACTTAAAGATTTGAGGGATTCTGCGGACACAGAAAAGGCCATTATTTTGAACACCTAGACAAGGGATTCAAAAAAGTCGTATTAAATACTAAAAACAAGAGAACATGGCCCCTTTTTTGACTTTCACAATAAAAGTTAGGAAAGATTTAATGCTCAGCAGGAAATTGCAGTGTATATATAAATGTACTTCTGCAGTATTTCCAATGCTCTGCGCCCAGGAGACGAGTCCTGTCTCAAACAGCTCAAGGTGAGAACAAGTACAACCTTATATCTCTTAACCCCTCTCAGCACCAGACTGACCTCTTATCTGACTGCCACTCTACTTCCTTCATGACGCCAGCACCTTCTCCTTTGAAGTCAAGACTTTTTTAGAAGCAAACACTATTGCATATTTTCTAACACGTGAAACTTGTACAGAAAAAAAAGGAAAATTTTGAGTTAAAACATAAAAAATATATTTGCAGCCAACCACAATGAGATCCTGTCGGACAGCGAGTGGAAGAAAGAAAACTTTACCGAAATAAGAAGTCAGATGTCATTATTTATCATCCTAAATCTTACTTATTTATGAGGCAGAAACAGAATGAAATTCTCGGTTGAATTCATGCTGAATTATTTAATCTGAAATGGTTAATTCCATACAAAGCCCAGGAAGATCCCTCCTCTGTTCTGATAAATACTTTATCACTGTGCCTAAATCGAAAAACAGGAGGAGGAGGAAGATGGGGGTGAAGAAAAAACAACAACTTCTCACTGTTTCTTGTTGGGCTTTGTTTTAGAAAGTGTTGGTTGAAATGTCTTCAGTGCTAAATTTGCAAAGTTTTCTTCAATAATTGAAGTTGATGGAAATGTATTTTTTATAAAACATTTAGGCCTAATGATGCCGGCCTTATTTCAGTGATGTTTCTTATTATGGGCTGTATGAAAAAATCACCGAAGTGGATAAAGATGTGACACTTACTTAAAATTACTTAAGAGGTTTTATGAAGCATTTTGCGCGTGGTGGATTTTCTTGCAGTCCCAGGTTGACAAAGTCAAAAGCCGCCTAATGAAAAGGGACGCATCGCTGATTGCAGCTATATCTGGAGCCGAGGTGGAAGTGGCATCGATTTAACAATTTAGCAGCACCCTCCTCTGTGTGTTTCCATTAGTCACGGCTGAATACCACCCACTTCCCCCCTTTCACTCCCTCAAAACACACACACATGCACACAAACACTCACACACACACATATCCGAAGCTGCCGAGGTATATTCCACTATTCCCGGACAGGATTTACATCATCTGAACTGATGCCACGGCTGGTTCCAGCACGGTGGACGGTTGATGTAAGGGCACACTCAGAGAACTTTGCCATGCTACGGAATACACCTTTTATTTTTGTGACTCAGTGCATGTGCAGGCGATAGTGCAAGTGTACAATACTGTATATTTTCCATGTGAGAGAACCGTACAACCTTACCGCAGGAACGTGTGTGTGTGACACTGGTTTGTTTGAAGATATCTGACCATTAATGGAGCCCATAAGAGTCTGTAAGTTAGAGTGTGTCAAAATGCCAAAATAGGATCATACATTGAAAACTGACCGTTCGCTAAACCCATACCTTCAACAACAATCATCCAACTGTAGTGTAGCAGCCGAAACAGGGCACACAAGTCTGTCAAACTTTGGATTTCTCTGCATGTTTATGTTAGGCGTGAGAAAAATCAATACAGTATAGTATTGTGATATTTTTGTGCGGCAATATCGTATCGCCATACTGTGCCAAGTATTGATTTTTTAAATATAAATTATAATATAATACATATGAAATATAACCAGTTGCTTTTTCAGTTCACCAGATAGATTTTGCTGCAAAAAATGGCTGAAAACTTTGTCTTATTAAATAAAACAGATTTTGACAACGTTTTCCTTTGGGGACATAATTTACATTTGAAAAAAGTTAATAAATTGCAATATAGTTTATCGTAATAACATCATATCATGTCTTAAAAGTGTCGTGATAATATCGTATTATGGATCCTCTGGTGATTCCGACCCCTAACATATATGTGAGTGATACTCTGCATTGAAAGATTTTGGGTGGTGTCTTTATCCAAACTTTTGCAAAACCAAAAACACAAGTAAAAGTTAGAAAAGACAAGACGAAACAATGTTTGTCTTCTTTAACGTTAGCTGCAGTCAGCAGAATTCTCGGCTAACTAGCTTCCTACCTGCAGAGACCAAGCATTGCTTCAAAAGCTTAGGGACGCATCATCTGATTACAACATCAATGTTGCATTACACGAGTAGCACACCCTCTGCAGCATTTTCTCATTGTGTGAAAGTCAGGGATGGATGCTAATTAGAGTTTTAGTTAACGTTAGTAGCTCCTTACTGGGTTTGTGTAGGTCTACGCTCCAGTAACCTGAGCCAGCGTTACCTGCGATAGCATTACATTACACGTCTTGGACGCATTGGTTAGTCCTCAATATCAAGAGCTTATTTAAGACCTTGAAAAGTCAGCAAGACACATGGAGCTAACATTAGCTTAATTAGCAAGCTAGCTGGAGCTAATGAAATCTGCCACCAGCACTTTACATTTCAGACGGCAAAATCAGATCAAATCAAATCTGGTTCTTGGCTAGAAATGAGAAATCTGGTTTGTCTCTGTCTGGACGGCCCGTTCTCATTCCCAACTTGTCAAATACCTCCGCTCTGTCAGTGATTGTGCATCAGATGCAGAAGCAGAAAGGCATCTTTTGTGTCGCTATGATACGCCACCAGGCAGCCTCAGTTTGTAACGACGCAGGAAGACAATAGTTTGTAACGCCACCGGCAACAACGCAATATAGAGCTTGAGAGTCCCTATGGGGTGAACAGAAGGTGAGGTGGATGTGTCCAACAAACCCTGGACTTTTACCTGGCAACCTGCTGTTTGCTTTCCATGTGAATGTTGAGCCAAATCATGATGGGTTTTTTTCCAAACCTAACCACATGCTTCTGTTGCACAAGCAAATAAAAAACAAGGGGTTTACCCGATGCTGTAAGTAGGGTTGCAACGGTATAAGATTTTCATGGTACAATAATTTTTTTCAGTCAGAAGGACCCTTAAAATAATCAACATGGAAGGATTTTTTTTTTGGTTGAACAAACATTTAATTACTATAATTGAACCTTGAAACCATTTTGTTAATGTTAGTTTGTGTAAAAAATCTCCCCTCAAAAAATAACTAAAATAAAGGGGAGATTCAACGTCCAGTTGCTTTTACGATAAGCCTGAACTTTTATATTATGGTATACTTTAAAACAGTGCAACCCTAGCTGTAAAATGTATTTTAAAAAAGACTGTTTGCATCTAACAAGCAGAAACTGTACATTTCCTGTGAAATTGTAAGAGTACTTTGAAAAGACACAATGCATGCCGTCCCTGAACATCCAAAACTGTCACAGGACGGCACGTAGAGCATCATATTTTTGACACGAAAGTCAACTGATAGAGCAGCAATTACTAAAAAAATTTTAATGGCACTGTTGTCATTGTAAATCCATATATGTGAGAACAAAAAGTTTGACAGACGTAACAGTAACTGACGGGAATGGCGTTTAGTGAACGGTCAATTGGTCAAGTCACAACAACAAAATATAGACTTTCTGTTTCAAGTCCATCAGTCTTTGAAATATTCCGTTGACGGTGCGTTGGGTGGACTACAAAGACGACGTCGACCTAACAAGTTCAAAGGACTGTCCGGGTGTTCTGCTGTCTATCACGCCATCATTTAAGCCTTTCCACGCCTCAGCTGGTTTGGGCTGTTGGAAAGGAGGACCGTGGAAAACTCCGTCCACCCATTCTCTGAGCGTGGCGACCGGTGACTCCTGTTCCCTGTCTGCCTTGGTTAGCGCCATATTTGATGGATACCCAGGAGAGGAGGACCCGGCTGATGACAGCATGCAGGGAGGGTACTCTGGCTGCAAGCTGCCGTCCAGAGACACAGCAGTGTGAGCGATGGACCAGATTTTGGGCTTGCTGTGTGTACTTCGAGGGTCTGGGTTGGGATAGAAGGGGCTGTTTTGCTGTTGGACCGGCGTGAGTTTGGGGCAGTCCGGAGACAATCTCTCTTTCCCGTGCAGTGCGTCTGGGTTGTGTGTGAGATGCCCGTGTGGGCGGTCTGTGTTTGAGTTTGCGTCATTGTCCTCAGGTAGAAACTGTGGCTTGGGTTCACAGTCAGAACCGTCTGACTCCAGCAGGTCGAAGTCCTCAAGGTCACTCTGCAGGTCTGCACACTGTTGATCTGCAATAATGAATCACACAGATAACACTGCGGCCGTGCAGGCTATTTAAACTTTGAGCAAATCTGGAAACAAGAGAAATGTGCTGACAGACTGATTCAGGCCACACTTACCAGGAAGGTCTTTCTCATTTTTAAGCGGCTTCTCAGCTTCGTCGCTGTCATCGTCACAGCCCCGGTCGTCAGAGCTTTTACAAGCCCGCGGTGACCACGTCACCTTGTTCTCCTTCTTCAGCCTCCTGCGTGCATTGGCAAACCATGTAGACACCTGAGGGAGAGAGGGAATGGAGGTCAGATAGGAACAAAAAATCATAGACAGGGATGAAGAGAAGACAAAGAAAGGAAAGCAAAAGTAAGAATGAAATAAGTGAAGCAAAATGAAAACTACAAATAATTTAACACAAAATGGACTGAGGGAAAACAAGTCAAAACTCATAGTGCCCTTAAATCTGTAATATTTTACTAAACCTACCTGTGTAAGAGTCATCCTGGTGATGATGGCGAGCATGATCTTCTCTCCCTTTGTGGGGTACGGGTTCTTCTGGTGCTCCTGCAGCCAAGCCTTCAGGGTGCTGGTGGTCTCTCGGGTGGCATTTTTACGACGGGAAGCTCCGTCAGAGCAGGAATACCTGACACAAACAGTGACAATCAAAATCATACTCAGCAATATTGTACTGAAAACAACTGGAAGACATTTGTTAGAAAGAATGGCTGAGTATTATTGACTTTAAATCATATATTAATGAAGTCTTAGCAGAGAGCTCACACCATAAAGTACCAAAAACCCCTCATATAACCCTGCACCACTTCCAGATACTAAGTCCCAGTATGGATATAATAGTTTGAGTGTAATACTTGCAGTGATGCCAACACATAAAAGAATATGAGGTCACTGCAAATGAACTACAGACACCAGGAATATTTTTCATCAGAGAGTCAGCAGTCCAAAGTGAAGTGTAGATATTACAGTTTAATTTAAGAGCAATAATATGCTGCTTTCACTTACCCATATCTGTCATATGGATATTGTCCAAATGTATATTCATAGGGATAGTAGGCAGGAGTCTGAGATGTCCCCACAGAGGCAGCTCCGTCTTTGGGATCAAGTGGCCCCTGGAAATATCGGTGTATTAAATATTCCATCTTATTTTCACACACATGCTTTCTGAAATTAAAGAAGGAGTTTACCCTGAAATTACCCTCTTTACTTTGATTATTTTAATCTCATATAAGTATAATATTCACATATTGTAGAGAATGCGTCAAAAAATAAGTCATTTTTACAACCTTTCACGTGCCTACCAAAAAGAGCGACTGTGCGTAATTACGCATTTTAAAATAAAGCCAAAATGGCGGTAATAATGAACTTTAAGTGAAAGACAGAACTCACTCTGGAGTAGAGAGCGGTGGCGTCGCTGGTGCAGGTGTTATAGTAACCTTGGCTCTTTGGATAAGTTCCGCTGTAGACTCCGATGCCGGTGCCAGAGGTGAGCTGGTGGGCCGGGGAGCGCAGCACCGGGTGTGACGGAGGCGTTCCCGGCTCCAGACAGCCGGCCAGAGAGCTGGAGGTCATCAGAAACTTTGGCAGGAGAAAAATGTAAAATTAAATTGATTTGTCCCGTGACATTTTCCGTGAGGAAGTTACTGAATTGTGTTTCCACTCAACCGGAAACAAGTGAAAAGGCGTATTAAGTACTTTGGACTGCAAAAAAGTCTGCAGTCAAAGTCAAGTTCTTCAAGTCATGATTTATTCTGTGTTCCTTTTAAAGCTATGATTTATTATATCAGTGAAAAACGTTGCGTATTGTGGCTTTAATTATTTCTAGAGAGGAAAGTAGAGATGCGCAGATAAATGGCGCCGTGCCACTGATTATTGTGGATATTTTGACAGCAACAATCTGTCATCTTCAATAAGTTTAAACATAAAAGACATGTTAAAATACTGACTGTACCTGCGGAGTGGTGGAGTAGGAGTATCCCAGCTGAGAGTAAGCCATGACTCAAATAAGATCAGAAACAGGAGCGTAGACATCCAACAGCATCCGTATGGTGGACTTCAGCCTGTGACTTTAGTTTACAGCTAGTTTGCCGGTCAACTTTTTAAAATGTGGATATCATCTACCGCGCAGACATTTACGCACCACTTTCATTTTACGCACCGCGATTAGCAATCTCTAAAAGTAACTTCTTGGCTTCCTCTCTGCTTCATCCACCAGGCTGCTGCAGCTCCTACAGCTTCCCTGCTATTTTACAATCCAAGGCGAGTGTGTGTACGTGTGTGTGTGATCAAACCATGCATCTCCCTGTGATGCGCTCTTTGGTTTTAAGGCGCGTCTCTCTGACGTCAGCCCGGACTCTGTGTGTGCGTGTGTGTGTAGCCCTGCGTTCATATCAAGATGAAGAAACTCACCTAATTAATTCCCTCCCAGTTTTCCTTCAGCTGTGATCCAGGAGAACAGCTCCACGCAAGCGCACATGCAACCCCACCAACAGTCCCCAGGCGTAATGAGAATGTGATCAATTCTCCTTTCCAAATAAACACACACACACAGCTGCGTGCATGCACTCATACACACACTCCTACACACTCAGTGCTATGGCCAGAGGGGGGATCAGGAACGTGATGCCTTGACACCACATTGACACGAGATGATTGATGACTACAACCTGATATTTGCATAATCGTTTTGCCCTGTAGTTTAGATAACTTGTCACCACGGAGAAATCTCCCTGTCATCCACATATTCATGAGTGGGGAAATTTCAGGTCTCCTCCAAGCAAATTAATCAAAGAATAAACACTCGGTGCATTCCCTTGAGTAAGCACCTTTACCAACTGAATGGCTTGTCATGTTTTTAATAACAAAGTCTTAAGCCGTCCTGGTGAAGTGGAAACATTTCTCTCATTTCTCCTCACCTTAAGATCTGGATTCATTTTTTACAGGAAGGGGAGGATGAAGAGTAGGGCAAGTGTAAATAGGGATGGGGAGTGATGATAGAGGAATTTATGGTGTTAAAAATAATTGGATATTTCAGTGCAAAAGTGACAGAGGTAAAAAATTATAGGGTTAGAAGGAGAGCAGGAGTTAGGGGTGGCCTGAAAATGATTAGGGAGAGGAGGTCAGAGATGGGAGGGGCTTTTTAGCTTCATCCAATCCCACATTATTTATACTTTTTTTTTTAAATTGATTAAACAGCTGCATTGCAAAGACGACTTTTCTGGAAGCTGTCTGGTAAAAAACCTCCAAAGTCTCAGCATCATGCTATTGATTTGACCAATAGTCAGACATCTGGTCTCATGTGGAGCTGCAGCATCACCTGATTTTGTTCAGATACATTTACACACAGGTGCAGAGTCTTGCAGCGGGTCAGGTACCCACGGGTAACACGCAGAAAGCCATGGAACAGGCATGAGTAAAAATGAACTACATGCAGCCAGTTCTCCGTTCTTGAATTCCAAATCCACCTCATCCTCAGGCTGCAGAGTTTCATGGCTGGAGTCCTCCACATCCGTGACCAATGTGACCACGGGGTCAAAGGTTACTCTTGTGTCACTGACTTTCAGAATAAAAGCAACTGCAGCTTGATAATAGTGATTTAGATGTTGACTGGCTTTGACTTAGACATAATGACAGGTAACAGCTTGGTTCTGGTGCTGAGCTTCACAGGTATGGATGCGGGTTTTCAAGACTCTCAGGTGTAATTTGCCAATGTGGCTTCTTACGCCTGGGTGTCCTAGCAATGCTGTAATGTTGCCTTTTTTCCACTATCACTTTTGGCCATGCTGAGTCAGTCAAGTGTGCCAATTTGTCTTTGTCTTTCCACACCGCACCAGAGATGGACCTTCTCCAGAGCAGGGCCCAAAGCATACCCGCCTGTATCCAAGTGGGTAGCAAGGACGTCTCGACAACCATAGTCAACTCCTGTTCCCCCTGAACTCGTCATGGACTTTCCACATCAAGATATGACGTGCAAGGTACCCTGGGTGTGTTGGTTGTTGATGTTCTGTTGTGTTTGACTAGCCAATCTGGTCTCTCTCCAAGTCGCTGAATACCAGTGCTTGGTCAGTGACTTTATGTCTTGACATGAAGTCACTGACCAAACACTGATATTTGACAGTCAGAGTGAGAATGTGTTGGATTGGCAGTGTTATTTTTTTCTAGTCCAGAGAAGATGTTAATAATGTTGGGGACAGTCTCTGTTTGTAATAAAATGAAATATCAGAATAACACTCATCACTTTTGTACACTTCCATTTATTGGAGGAAACAGAGAGGGGAATCAAAATGGGAAATCCGTGAAAGGTTTTAGAGAGAAAGAAGAACTAAGAGAAAAAAGGAGAGTCGAGTAAAAAAACTTTACATGTAAGAAACATAAAGAAATGAATGTGGAGAGGAGGGGAGGCCCACTGAGGCAAACCTGGGCAGCAAAAGGAACAGTTAATAGTCAGGGGATCTGAGATGGAGCGAGGGGATGTGGAGGGGTAAAAGGACAAAATATTCCCAGTGCACCCAGAGTAAGGCTGGAACAACAGAGCTGCATCACCAGAAAGCATCTCGGCCCCACCGGGGAGAAGGCATCTGTGTACCGGCGCTTGATTGACATTCCATTTGTCCCGTGAAAGGTGCTCATATACTGAACACGGACTAACTGTCTCTCCCTCATCTGTGCTCAAAGCTGGGAAATGAAGTTATCTCCGCACGCCGGCGTCGCACGTCTTCACACAAAACACGTGTCACTCACAGAGAATGGCAATTTGTTTAGCCACTGACAACGAACATGACTGTGTTTAATCTTGGTTTCATATAGTTCACGGGGAAAATAACTTGTGAGGTAAAGATGAACGAGCGGAGGAGAGGTTCAACTCCCCAGCTTTTGTTACCCTCCACCCTGGTAGAAAGATTGAATATAAAGCGTGCACTGTGCACGGAGGGGCAAAGACTATGTTATTTCCCTCTTTTTGAATATTCAATTCACTAGTTACATATTAATATATGGTGTGTTTATAAATTTATGGCATTCCTCCAGTATATATTTCTTAAGGCTCTGCGTTCGTTAGACCGTGATTATATCCTTCTGATCTCGCTCCCCTAACATCAATCATTCATTCAAGATGCTCCTCTAGAAAAAAAAAGAGAAAGGAAACACATTCCTATTCTCTCCTTCCTGCATCCAGCTGCAGCTATTATGCAGTAGGTGGGGCGTGAGGGTTAATGATAGAAGCATGTTAATGTGCGGGGAGGAGGAGAGCGAGGCGGCGCACAAAGTGTTTGGATGAGGGGGCCAAACAACTCCAATCACAAGTTCTTTCAATCACAGTGCGCCGCATTTGAATATTTTCTCCCTTAAAGTCTGAAATCTATGCAACTTTAATCACTGTTTAACATGTAGATGCTTTTTGAGCCTTCGTCTTGGTTTAAGCTATTTCACCTTGAAACAATATCTCAGAGGGCGGTGCTGAAGGGCCCACAGTGGAGCGAGAACGCTTCAACAACCTGAGAGAAAACACAACTTTCTTAAACCTTGTTTGGTCAGAGTGGAGAGAAAATAGCTCCCTGTATATTCTCCTGCTTAAAAATAGAATTAAAGAACAAATTTAAATTTGGGGAAGTACGCTTATTCACTCTCTTTCACTCTCCCGCCCGTTCTCATTCCCACCTCGTCAAATACCACAGTTTTGTCAAATTCAATTTTGTCAATTCAAAAAGGTTGTGCAGCCTGGTGGTGTATCATACTGCTCTGAAAGGTGTGTAAGGCTGCTTTCACACCTGCCCTGTTTGGTTTGGTTCAGTCAAACTCAAGTTGGTTTGCCCCCTCAGTGCGGTTCGTTTGTGCTGGTGTGAACACACCAAAACAACCGGACCGAGACCTTCTTGAAGAGGTGTCCTTGGTCTTGGTCTTTTTTTCTAAACCTAACCACATGCTTCTGTTGCACAAGGAAATAAAGGTAATTAAGAGGTGTCTGTTTCAGTTCAGAGGACCCAAATGCAGACCAACAGGCCGTTTGAGTCTTTAAAAGAAGGCAAACTTTAATGTAGCTGGTAGAAAACATCGAGATACATGGAGGCAACTCAAAGTCCAAATGAAAGCAGAACAAAAACCAACTGGGAAAAACACAATGAACAGGGATGAGCACAGGATGAACAATAGACGAACTGATAAAGGGAAACACACAGGTATATATACACAGAAAACTAATCACAAGAACGAGACACAGCTGGAGGAGGAGGACACGGGCAAAGGAGAGTAATGGAGATTGGCTAACAACAAGGGTGGAGCAGACAAGACTGATACAGAACAGGTGTGAAGGGAAGACTCTGGGAACAGGGAGGGACTAATGAGACAGGTGTGACAGGAAACACACAAAGACAGGAAGTACAACTAGACACGACACATGAGGAGAGAATCTACAAAATAAAACAGGAAGCTGATTAAACATGAATGAATAACATGAAACAAGAAACACAAGCAGAAAACTCCAAAACAAAGACCAGAGGATAACAGAACACAAACAAACCAGGATCATGACAGTTTTAGTGACACTGAAAGCCAACCCATCCTCACTGTGACCTCGTCACATGTCCACGTTTGGTCATGGACTTTCCACGTCCACATATGGCGTCCAAGGTACCCTGGGTGTGTTGGTTGTTGACGTCCTGGGACGCCGTGTCAACTTCAGCCTGTTACATGCATTGTCTGTTTTCAAAATACACTTCTGTTTTCACAGGAAATGTACAGTTTGCATACAGTCTCTTTCAAAATAAAAGCACTATATCGGAACAACACAGCATTTGACATGGTTGGGTTTAGGAAAAAAGAACAGTGTTTGGTGTTAGAATCTTACGGGACGTGAACATTGCTCTCCCGAGGGGATGTCGATGTTTGTTGGACCCATCCACCACTGCTCCCACATGCCCAACTCAGACTTTCGTCGCCTTAACTTTCGTTCTTGTTCCGCCATGCTTCCCCCTGACACCGCCGAGCTCCGTTAAACTTTAATGGTGACCAGCCGCGTATCATGCCGATTTGTCAGTGTCTGACACGACAAGTCACTGATGGAGTGCAGGAGTGACACTGGGCTCTGTACGTTTATTTGGAAAAGACTGTGCGCATCTCACAAGCATAAACTTAACAAAGGAAGGTGTATTTTGAAAAGACACAATGCATGTACTGGCCGTTTTTTATGGGTGTGTGGGGGGGGCCCTCCTGCCATACTCTCGATGGCTCTCTTACCGGTTGTGTTGGTTGGTTGTTTGTTGTGTTGCAGGAGCTGAGAGGAGGGTCTGTGGCTGATTGAGCCTCACCTGAGCCGGTGTGTGCTCCAGCATAAATACTTCCCTCCATTGTCAGTCTTGTTTTCTCTCTCTGCCTGAGGACAGCTCTGGGTTCTTCTTTGTTTTACACACACACACACACACACACACACACACACACACACACACACACACACACACACACACACACATGTAGTTGTATTATTTGATTTAACTTTTGTTTTTGTAAATAAATTGTTATTATTGTCAGTCAGCTTGTTCTTGTTGTAGCTTTTGAGCCGGGCTGTGACAAATTTGTCATGATCTGGCTCCTAGGCCAAGAACTGGAGTGGACACACTGGATGGTGTTAAATTATAGGTATTTATTGTCACAAAGTAAACAACTGAAAAATAACAACATATGGAGTGTGGCCAATCAGTACATAAGATGTGACTGAGTAAGTGAACATAGTGTAGTGTGAGGTGTTGTGAGGCGAAAGCAAAAGAATAAGCAAAGACCAAAATGGATAGAGGAGTAAAGTCCAAGCAACACTGGAGCTGGGCTTTAATTCCCCAGAAGCTCTCGGCCCAGGTGCTCTGAATCAGCTGCTGTGCTCCTGTGATGCCTTCAAGAACAGGGGGGAAAAAGCAAACTCAGCACTTCAGGGGCCGTCACACGCCATTTTTTCCATCCTCGTGATTACGTTCGAACAAAATAACGTGGTGGGGCATTATATGCTGGACTCTTTATTGACTGGGTCTAGTGACTTTGTGTAGCCTCCACTGGTTGCACCTCAGAAACAAGAGTCCAGGAAGTCACTGTGCCCAGCTAGGAAATCATACCAACAACTAACCTCAGGATTTATTGAGGATACCTCATGTTAATTAGTCAGTTTTAGCTGTATTGGTCAATATACACTGACCATCGACTTTATTAGGTACACCTGTTCAGCTACTCCTTAACACAAGTAGCTCATCAGCCAATCACATGAGTATTTACTGGGATGTTCAGCACAACCATCTCTAGGGTTTACAGAGGATGGTCCCAAAAAGAGAAAATATCCAGTGAGCCAAAATGCCTTGTTGATGCCAGAGGTCAGAGGAGAATGGCCAGACTGGTTCAAGATGATAGAAAGGCAACAGGAAGTCAAATAAGCACTGGTTCCAACCAAGGTGTGCAGAAGACCATCTCTGAAGCAACAACACCTTGTCCAACCTTGAATCCTGCCTTGTATCAACGCTTCAGGCTGCTGCTGCTGGTGGTGTAATGGTGTGGGGGAGATTTTCTTAGTACCAACTGAGCATGGTTTAAACACCACAGCCTACCTGAGTATTGTTGCTGAGCGTGTCCATCCCTTTATGACCACAGTGTACCATCTTCTGATGGCTACTTCCAGCAGGATAACGCACCATGTCACAAAGCTCACATCATCTCAAACATGACAATGAGTTCACTGTACTCCAATGGCCTCCACAGTCACCAGATCTCAGTCCAATAGAGCACCTTTGGGATGTGCTGGAACGGGAGATTCTCATCATGGATCAACTGTGTGATGTCATCATGTCAATATGGACCAACATCTCTGAGGAATGTTTCAGCACCTTGTTGAATCTGTGACACCAAGAATTAAAAAGGAGGTCCAACCTGGTGCTAGCAAGGTGTACCTAATAAAGTGGCCCGTGAGTGTATTTTGTTTTGACACAGCCAGGCTAGCTGTTTCCAGTCTTTGTGCTAAGCTAAGCTAATCAGCTGCTGGCTGTAGCCTAATATTGACTGGACATACATGTATCAGTCTTCTCACTTAACTCTTGATAAGAAAGCCAATTAAAGTATTTTTCAAATTGTCAAACTATTTATTTACGGTTTGGATTAAGTTATTTGTGTGCTAAGGGTTCTTCCTTTCGAAATGTTGTTTAACAGTTATCTTAAGGTTCTGAAGTAAAGCGAAACTAAATGTCGTTTCCATGAACGACTTCCTGTCCTCACAGTGTTCTACCATCAGACACATGAACATGGAGGTAACACCAGGTAACTTTTCACCTTTTTTCAGCCTCTGCTGAAATAAAGAAGAGATATTCAGAGAGGAGGAGGAGGACAGAGGAAGACAGGCAATAAATGGATCATGAGGAAAGAAAATAGCCCTTTCTTTCCACCATGAGACACGGCTGCCTCTTGTTAAGCACAATAGCACCAACTGAGTACAAGTGCAAACCAGGCAGGATCTGATCCACAAACAAGGCTGCCAACACCGAGTGCCTGTCTGACCAGCAGCAGCAGCCATGCTATCCGCCGCATCCTGTGCTCCTGTCTAATACGAGCCTCATGGAAGATCTGGAGCTGCTGAACTCTGAGTGAGATACTATAAATGCCCTGGTCTTCCTCATCAATGATGTAGGATACGGGAACAGAGACAAGCTAACCCTCTTAGCCGCTGCGCAGTGCGTGTGTGTCAGTGTGTGCGTGAAAGGAAGTGGACGGAGACAGACAGAGGCAGAGAGGGAGACAGGTTTAGGCTACAGGCAGCTCTTAAGAGTGTGCACAGTTTGCGTTGAGCCCTGGGAGGCCAGCCGTATTCCTCCCTATCACTTCCACTTCATTACTCCGGGAGCGGGCATACATTATTCAGCTGTTCAAGCCACAGTCCACAGGGACCGATAGAGCCTTTAACAAACACTTTTAACCTGCTTTAACTCTCCCACTGATCCTCTGTCTGGAACTCTTTCTCTTTATTTGGTTTTAATTTCTCTTGATCTGTCTACAGTTTAATTTATAGCCTCTCTCTGCTCCTAGAACTTGTTTACTTACCAGTGCCTTTTCGGTTTCTTTATCATGTCTGCTAGCTTTCACTTTTCCTCTTAAGATTTATTCTTGTGTTTTGCTCAAATTTCTCATGTCCTTTGTGTTTGCTTTCCTTCAGACCTCACTGCCGTACGTGTCAAAGTAAGTAACATCAACCAATTTCTTTCCTTTAAGCCCATTACAACTGTTTTTTTGCCACTTGGGGGCAGTGAAAGCAAGATGTGACTGAATACACAGGCTGTTGTGCACTGTTCATACGAATACCTCAACATGTTCTCATCCCAAGTCGTCACATATCGCAGCTTTGTCGGTGGACTTTCACGTCTACATATTACATGCTAGGTATCCTCCTCTGTGACCTCGTCAGTCTCTTTCAAAATAAAAGCACTATGTCGGTACACTGCAAATTGATTTTTTTTTCCTCCAACAACAAAAACATGGTTAGGTTTAGGAAAAAAGAACAGGGTTTAGAAGCTTGCGGAACGCAAAAGCCACTCTCCCTGCTGAAAGCACTCGGACTTTCGCCACCTTAACTTTAGTTCTTGTCCCGCCCTGACGAAGCTGAGCGCTCTTAAACTGTAATGACCACCGGCCGCGTATCATGCTAACATTCAAGGACATCTTTTTCAAGTCACTGCCCAAGCATTGGATTTCGATGACTTCGGAGTGAGACGGGATTGATAGTTCTACAATCAGGCTTCCACCTCATGTCGCCAATTTTCCCATCTCCAAAATGTCCGTATGCATGGGTCAAAGTTTCTACCATAAAGTCTGTTTTTATAGAACACAACTTTTTGCGATGGAAGTGGCGTACACCTCGTTCAGGCCTCATTTTGAGCGCTCTACATTCATACAAGAAGTGAACACCGGGATCCTGAGTGAAAGTCCAGAGTTTGTTGTACCCATCCCAAGCTAATATGTTAGCTATCAGACGACAAATATTCTACAATTTCAAACCCATCCTCACTGTGACCTCGTCACATGTCCACGTTTGGTCATGGACTTTCCACGTCCACATATGGCGTCCAAGGTACCCTGGGTGTGTTGGTTGTTGACGTCCTGGGACGCCGTGTCAACTTCAGCCTGTTACATGCATTGTCTGTTTTCAAAATACACTTCTGTTTTCACAGGAAATGTACAGTTTGCATACAGTTTCTTTCAAAATAAAAGCACTACGTCGCTACAACACCGCAAATTGACATTTTCTTCTTCAACAACAAAAACGCATGGTTAAGTTTAGGAAAAAAGAGCAGGGTTTGGCTTTAGACTCTTGCAGGACATGAACACCGCTCTCTCAGGTGAAAGTACTTGGGCTTTTGTCACCTTAACTTTTTTTCTTGTCCCGCCACACTGAGCGCTCTTAAACTGTAATGACGACCGGCTGTGTATCATGCTAACGTTAAATGACGCCTTTTTTGCTGAGCAAGCATTGGATTTCAATGACTTCGGAGTGAGATGGGATTGATAGTTTCTACAATCAGGCTTCCACCTCATCATGTGTCGCCAATTTTCCCGTCTCCAAAATGTCCGTATGCATGGGTCAAAGTTTCTACCATAAAGTCTGTTTTCATAGAACACAACTTTTTGCATTGGAAGTGGCGTACACCTCGTTCAGGCCTCGTTTTGTGTGTACGCAGTGTTTATAAATGAGACCCCTGGTGTATAATGTTTTTTCTTTTTTGAATGCAATGCAACAAAACAAAAACATTATGATGTATTATTATAGGTTAAGCTGTAAGATTAGACTTTGTTGATCTGAGGGAGGAAATTCACAAAATGGCAATGTAAACGTGCCCCACCTGCAACATCAGTTATGACAATCCAGTAATTATAATCCAATTCTTTCCACTTTTCTGCACAGTGAGGACTTTTACTGAAGCGAGAGTCAAAATTTGGGACTTTTACTTGTAAAAGAGTTTGTCTACACTGCGAGTACTACTACTGTTACTTAACTGAAATAGTATTTCTTCCACCATTGTCTGACACATGCCGCCAGTCACCAAGTCATACTTACATATTTGTACTCTGAGTGATTTCCTTCTTTAAAAAGACAAAAGATAACCAAGAATTATTTTCATTTCCTCATGTGAGAACTTCAATAAACAGAAAGGAAAGTACAAAGTGAGGAACACGTCTGATGTCAGTTCTTCACACCAGAGGCCACGTTTGATTGTTGGATTGGGGAATACCATGAAGAGAGTAAAACGTTTCACATGACCACCTCAGCACCACTGCTTAGACCTCAGCTGCCATCCTCTGGTGGTTCAGGGAACTACAACCTCACTGTCGTGGTGATTGAGTCTGTGTGAGGCTGCAGTGAGCTCAACTTGCATTTGTTATTGACCGGGGTGAAAAGGTCGCCCACAGTTTTGTGACTCACCAAGGACGGTACAGCAGGTCTGCTTGTCTCTGGGTGTGGTCGTCATGTTCCATCTCTGACTGGACCTCCCGGCACTCTTGGCCACCAGCAGCCTAACGTCCCACCCTGTTGAGTTTACACCCTGTGTTTCTCTGTTTGTTGCTACATCTTAGTCAGCATGTGATTTTTCTTTGTCACATTCCTGCAGCATTTGCATCAGGACAGAGAAGCTGGATGAAATACTGTAACGTTCTTTATAGATTACAGGATGATTTTCTCCTTGTAGCACAAAGAACATGGTCTAAAAACACGCAGAGGATCCTCAGCATTGTATCACTCTTCATTCTCCAGTGATTATATGTCTGTCACTCTCCCAGTAAACGCCGCTGAGCGTCTGATCTCCTGATTCCACATCTAGAGATCCCTCCCGAGCCTTTCACTGTGTGCCATGACTGATCACATATCATCACACGCCATTTCACAAAGTATTAATCCACAGCAAATGCTCAAAAACTCATGCTCTGCGGCTGACAGAGAGTTGCATGTGATAGCAGTCGATTAAGTGCTTCTTTCTGGAGCGCTGACATTCCCCGGAGAGGAGCGGGGCAATAATTTCCTCAGATTGCCCCTGTGGGAACGAAGCTGCTGGTTTTCTATGTCCACTCCAATCACATCACTAATGGAGAGGCGGGTAAGCATCTGTGACAGTGGGAAACCAGATCTCTGCTCCCCCAGTGAGTGTGTGTGTGTGTGTGTGTGTGTGTGTGTGTGTGTGTGTGTGTGTGTGTGTGTGTGTGTGTGTGTGTGTCCCTTGCAGATAAACAGTTGGCAGGTTTCCCCTTTCCCTGTTCACGTGCATGAACACACACACACACATCTGAGGGAGGGATGCAAGCTGGACAGGGTTAATATACTCCATTAAGCTCTATTACCCTAAACGACTCGGGCAGATGAATGAGGACTCACATTACTCTGCAACTGTGTGTGGAGTGATAGTGTGTGTGTGTGTGTGTGTGTGTGTGTGTGTGCAGCTCATGTGTAATTACACTGTGAAGATATGTGACCCGTGAGTCATCTATCACCATCAGCAGAGAGAAAGGCTGGGTTACTGTACACTGACAGAGCCTTAATCTTATCTTGTAATATATGTCACTTATTATCTCTTAATCCCAAAAGTGTCCCTTTAATACAACAAGTGGAAAAAAGAAAATTAAAAATTTGTTTCCATTAAAATCTGATAAGAATTTCCATTTTATTTTCATCACTTCAGCGCAGCATCCTGCTTTAATTTGTGTTTGTTAAAGACACCAACTCTAATTTCTAAAAATAATTATTTATACAATCAGTTTGTGTTGGAAATATTTTTCCTGCACTGGCAGATTTGTTTAACTCGCAGCCGCACTAACATTGTCACTCCCAGCTTGTCAAATACCGACACAGTGGTCCTGCACTGCGAACCCCAGTTAGCTCACTCAACTTAAATTATTTTGGAAACAGCTTCCACTCAGAACTTTTAGTTTACAATACAGTAAAATAAAAGTTCTGAGTACACCAGACACAAAATAAATGTGTCACATGACCCTTGTCTGACAAGACTTTTATATCAGCTTTGTACAACTGTTTTGTCATTGTTTAATGTCATATGAACATAAAAACATTCAGCACACATTTTACAACCATTCTTTTTAAATGATTAAACTCTAAAAATATATTCTGGTGAACATAGGTTTCTTAATTGCAATAATAAGGCAAAGAGATTAACACTGATCCAGGAAGTGCTCTATGACAAGACGGTGCAGGCAGAGGCAAAAAGCCATGGTGGGTTCCACCTTATAATAATATTACAACAGAAACACAAAACATGAAAAATTAGTAAGAATTAATAGTGACTAACAACAATAATATGAAAATAAAAATAAAGAGTGTGAAGTTAGCACACCTTTATGTCACACACTGATATCCTCACAGGCAGGAGGTCACTGTGTATACGACTTAACTCCTGGTGCAAAATATCTTTTACCACATTAACTGTAACCATTGTCAAATACATAAACATGAATCACTGTGTAATGGGTAACATGAGTAACTGAGAACACATTTAAACACAGTTTTCTGCTCATTATTTGTTGTTTATTGGCCATAAATTACTCAATTGAAATCGGCTTTATATATTTCAGTTAATTCAAAACTCAAAAATTGTGGACATAACACAATATATATATGTCAAGCTCATCATGTCAAGTTTTTGTTTCAAGTGAACATAAAGTTTTTATGTTATTTTGACAATTCGGGGCTTTTGAGTTGACTTAACATTAAAATTTTGTGTCATGCATGGATCAGGGTTTACAGTGTACACGTCGAACAACGATGTCCTGGGTAACCCTCCAGCGTCGGTTAGGGCTGCTCCATTATGGAAAAAATCATAATCACGATTATTTTGGTCAAAATTGAAATCACGATTATGCAAACGATTATGCGGCGCACGTGATGACTTGTATTGTTTACACGACGGCATGTCATTTCTGTCTCCACATAGTCACGCGTTTACAGTTCTCCTCTGCTCTCTGTATCGCGCATGGTGGCGTTTGGCCCTGATGTGCACACACACACACACACACACACACACACACACACACACACACACACACACACACACACAGACCAACCTCTCTCGCACTCCCTCTGCCATTTTCCGCACACTGTTTTTGAAATCTTCTGTGATCGCCTGCCCCGCGCATTATTTGTAGTAAATAAATAACATCTCCAGATGTCCGTGACCAAAAAATCGATTTACGCTCGATATCATTAATTTTGAAATCGTTTGACCTCAAAATCGCGATCACCAGATGAGAAATTGCACAGCCTCAGCATCAGTTGGACTTTCAGGGACACATGGGAATTTACGCTTGTGACATGCAATGTGTCTTTTCAAAATAAACTTCAGCCAAACGTAACCACTTGCATTTGTTGTTGAACGGAAAAAAACATCAATACAGACGTAGTGCTTTTATTTTGAAAGAGACTGTATGCAAACTGTACATTTCCTGTGAAAACAGAAGTGTATTGTGAAAACAGACAATGCATGTAACAGGCTGAAGTTGACACGGCGTCCCAGAACGTCAACAACCAACACACCCAGGGTACCTTGGACGCCATATGTGGCATTAAAATTTGCATAAAACTGGAGAATTTTTTTTCCCGTTGGAGTCGAAGTGATTTGTATATTAGCATGAACTGGCTACAGCAGTACAGTAGCTGCGTTGTCTGAATTGCCAGTTGCACAAGCCACACAAGGTGTTTTGTCGAGGTCTGCTGCCTCGTCACATAATGTTAAATAATGTTTCCCTCCTGTTAAAATGCAGAACGCCCCCTTCTGTGGTTCTGTCTATGAAAAGGTTTCGTTCAGATGTAGGTACAGGGATTGACGGAGAAACCCTGCTAGGCACAATACACAGTGCGTTAGTGCGGATACGTTTGGTTTACTGTTCACCAAAGGCTTGAGCACATTCAGTGTTCAGCGTCATCATACACAACACTGGCTCCAGGCTAAACAAGTCACTGAGCTTTAATTGTTGGATTCTTCTTTTCAGACCCAGTAAAACACTGAAACTTTAGCTTTTCACCAAGTTTGTGTTAATATGGGTCAGTCAGTATCTGCACACTTCAGTAGGCTGCGTAATGGATCAAGTGACAAAGCAACAGCCAGCTGGAAGTGATAAAAGAAACACAGAGAGTGTGACCAAGACCCCACAGTAACTGGCTAACTAACTTATCAAATACAACTATAAACAAACTGATTTTAAATAAGGGTATTTTATTAAAGGATAACTTAACTAACAACTGATAACTGATCCAGTGTTGAGGAACAAGCTGCAGTGTAATCCCTGTGGGCATTTTAACACCATTCATTGAATTAATTAAATTAAAAGTCAGATTGTGATTCTAAGTGTCCGACAGCGTTCTTGAATTGATCTCTACAGAAGTAGACCTCCTTGTTGATGAGGGACATCCTTTTTTTAAACCAGAAACAGCCCCAAAATCACTGTTGTCAAACACACCAGACTTCATTCAAATAAACACTAATTTTATCATCAGAAAACACAACACAACACACTTCATTCAGAGTCGACAGAAGCAAAAGTAAACTCACAAAAGCCGTCTTAGTTCGTGTCTCCACTGTTCCAACAATCACCAACTCAGGTTTGGAAGAAAAAAACATAATTCACCCAGTTGTGGAAACATGCTGCCTCTACACACGCTAAAATTATTCTTTTTTTAAATGGAGTCTGGTGTGTTTGGTGATGTGGGCTGTTTCTGGTTGAACAAAAAGGATCTAACTCTTCGTAGAAATGCAACCATTTTGCTGCTGCCGGTGACACTGTTTTCTTTTCAGCTCATGACAGAAGAGATCTTATAGGAACGCGTTACTTTAGGGGATCTCTGATAAAGGACAGTAATTGATAGAGACATATTTCCTGCAGTTTAAATGTCACACTGGTGATTTTGGTCCCTAAAAGTCAAGCTGAGGTCTGACTGTCCTCCTCAGGTGCCAACACTGGCTGTATGAACCTACACTGTGACCATGATGAGCACATTCCCAACAACATTTTGCAGATATTTCAAGGCACAAATTTCAGAGATGGCCGAGATCATGTATGAATGAATTTAGTGCAGCTCCTCCGCCCCGCTCTAACACACCAGCGTGTCTCAATGGACGCCGGACAAAGACGCAGCGAGTCCTCAGCCCCCTCAGGACTCTCACAGCAGTACACTAAGCTAAGTTGCTGCGCTGTAACAAACCAGTGGATAAACATTGTTTCAAAATGGCTGAAAGGAGCCAGCGATGCGAACACTCAGCCACGAACCCTCCCTCCGTCCTAATCTGCTTCTTCCCTCAGATTATTGCCCTGAATGGGCAGGCAACAAGAGAAAAGACTTCTCACTCCCACCCTTTCATAGTATTTGTTGTGTGTATTTTCCCTGTATATTAAATTTGTCTCCTTTAAAAGGCATTGACAATGTTTGCTATTTGTCTGTACGCTCCTCGCAGCTGCAACGCCACAATAAACGCAGGCTAAGAAGCAGCGCTCGGTAAACTCCGAATTGTGGAGCTTGTTGAATTACTCATGAGTTTTGATACTTTGCTTTTGTGTTAAACGCTTAATTCCACTAATCCCTGTGGAGGAACAGTGAATGGCGTAAATTCCCTATGATATCTTGTCTCGGCTAAACATTTGCTCACTTACGTATACATTGGGTACAGAAAATTATTCTTTTGAGGACATTACAACAGATTTAACCCAGTGCCCTGCTTATCCTGCAATGACATGTATTAGCTTCATTGGGAGGTACATTTCCATTTCAAATTACAGCTCAGCAGCGAGCACACACACACCGATCAAACATCTTTTTCTGTTGGCGGTTTGTTCGTGTACATAATGGCGGGTTGTTTTTCTGCAGAGAAAATGTTGCGTTTCTACATTTTAACTGCATAAAATCCATTAAACATTCAGGAAATATTAACTGGCATGTTCATTATTTCTCTAGCTGTGTGTCGGGCCTTTTCTTCTCCGAGCCCCTCGAGGTCAAGCTCTGCAAAGCCTATTTGGCAATCAAACACTGTCCCTCCCTAACCCTCTTTTTGCTCCTTTCTCCACACACACCTCTCTTGCCCTCTTTCTCTTCCCTCGGCTCTTTCTCTGCCTCATCATCCCCCCTTCTTTCTCCTCCCCTGCCCGCGTCCCTTTCTGTCCGGCTGGCCCTCTCAGCGGGGCTATAGAGTCCTAACTTGTCTACATTTACCCCCTGCGTTGGCTGACCAATGGGGCCGTTGCGCGGAGAGTCCCTCCTTTAGCGCCCCACCATTCTCCCCGAGTCAGCTCATGCTCTCTGTTTTCCCAACCTCTGACCCCAGGCCATGGCAACAGGGGCAGGAATGTCAGGAGTGATTGGCAGGATAAAGAGCGCAGCCCCTCTCTCCTGCACAAGCGGATTTGAGACACTTTGAGGGGCGAACAATGGCGGATTTGGGCTTGATTGGATCACTGATGAGCTGATGACTGTCAAAAGAGCACGTCGTCTTTACATAAGCCTGATTATCTCTGCGTGGCGGAGGAGCGGAGAGGAGTAGGAGGGGGAACCGCTGAGGTGGGAGGCGGGGGGCGGGGGAGGACACTGGCAGGGAGCTCACCCCCATGCAGAGTGCCTCGAAAGGGGATAGATGTGCACACGAGGGCCAGGCTACGGGGCCCGGGCCTCTCTCATCCACTGGGGGCCTTTAACAAATCCATTCAGGCGACCAGGGGCCCTCACACATGTGGCCATAATCACAGGGGGATGTCTGAGGGTGGGAGTGTGAGGGGGATGACACATGGAGGCAATCATTGTTCAATCCCTGACCATCCCATCAAGACAGACAGAGAAGCAGAGAGAAAGGACGGAGGGAAGGATATATATAGTGAGAGCGAGGTGCTGACAGAAAAGAGCAGTGGGACAGGCAAATCAAAGACAAATCCCCTCCATAATCTACCTCTTTAATAGGGATTAGAACTCACCAAAGAGCCTATATCAGAATACCAAAGCGCCAATGAAGACTCTATTCACAGTGAGAGTTTGAGAGGCTGATACGACTCGAAAAAACTCCACAGACAGAGCGCCGGCTCGCTTCCCTCTCTCGTGTACCAGCTCTATTTTTAAAAAGTTTTGGGGCGGCTTGGGTGACAAACAACCAACATGAAGCATAAACTTTGAAACTCTGAAGAAGTTTCCGGCAGCACCCGCCAGAAAACACTAATCATATTTTGGATCTGCTCACTTTTTCCCACTCCTTTCATAACGAAACACGTTTTGGACACGCTGTGTAACTGATTAAACAGCCATTTGATGTCATTTTCAGCCCCATCATGCTAAGCTCACTGATATCCAACTTTGAAAGAATAACATATTGTTTGGGGTACTTGGAAGAACAGTAGCGTGATCTGGCTGGGATGAAGTGTGGAAAAAGTGAAGTGTGTATAAGAGAAAGAGTGGCTGATATTCTCCTCAGCGGTGCTGATGGCAGTCTGTCAGAGTTGGCAGAGGAAGTGAAAATGGCCTCAAGTGTCTGGCTTCCTTCCATGCTGTTCTCACATCAATGACAGCTCTCACTGCATCATCTCTCTCTCTCCCTCCCTCCCTCCCTCTCATTTGCTCTCTTTACACTCCAGTTTGCTCTTTCTATCTCTTGTTTTCTGACTCTGTCGTTCTCTGTGAAACGCCGATTGCTGGATGAATTATGAGATACAGATTTTTTTGAGTGATGAGAAAACGACTCTTATTTTCCCACACCTTGTGCACACGTGTCAGGTTTGAAGCTGCACTTCAGCATCTTATCAATTATTTGTTTTCTTGCTGAGCTGATGATTAATGTCTGTGCAGAAAATATGACGTTACAGCAAGCAGCCCTTTAGCTTATCTCAGTGATACTCAGCTTACAGCCTTTGGGCCGAATCTGGCCTGCAATAGGGCGCCGTTTGGCTCGCTGACCATTTTCTAATTCACAATGAAAATAAAGTGATTCATGCTGGAATTTGTTTGCACTTTAAATGTAAATAAGGCACCAGAGGGCAGAAAATAGCATCAAAACATGCTTGTTGGGGCGACCTCCAGCTCACCTGGTAGAGCGAGAGTCCTTTGAATCCACGCAGTGTTTGATTCCACCCTGCGGCCCCTCGCTACGTGTCATCCCCTTCTCTCTCCCACCTTTCCTCTCTGTCTTCAGCTGTCCTATCAATGAAGCCAAAACACCCAAAAGATTATCTTAAAAATAAAGTGGCATGGCCTCTGTTGGGGGATCCAGGGATCCTCCCCTGCCTCTTCGCCCCCAAGGTCCTCAAATCCCACAAACACCCCTGCGTACACCTGACCTGCGTGAGGCTGCTGCCACTGCTTTTACCTCTTGGCAAATATGATTCAGGTGATTTGTTTATTCTATATGCTGATAAATATTATAGATGCTTGTGTATTAACTGGCCCCTGGCCTCCTGTCATTTCCAAAGAGCGGCCCCGGGCAAAGCAAGCTGAGGATCCCTGACCTAGCTTAACACAAAGGCTGCAGAAAGCCACCGTGGTTCTGTCTAAAGTTTAAACAAATCTCCTCCTGCCTGCACCTCTAAAGCTCACTAATTAACACTTTATATCCGTATGTTTAATCAATAAAAAAACAAAGTGTAAAAATTATATTTTGTGTTTTTTACGGTGCCACAATAAAAAAAATTAGTACATTGTCCAAAATGACAAATTATTCTTTCCAGGTTGTTTGTAGCTACTTAGACTCCAGCGTTACAACAAAAAATAAATTATACTTCAAGAAAAATATTTCAGTAACATATCTAGCGTCAGTTTGATCCTGCAGCTGTGACATGCACTGCATATCTGAGTCATGCATCCTTTAGAAGCAGCACGATTTATAGCTCCGAGGTTTTTAAAATCATGATTCACAAATATGAAAGTGGTCAAATGTTGAAGCGTATTCGTAGGCTTTTTTTAGAGTGAAAGTTAGAGCAGAAAACAGTTTGTTGAGTGTATTTTTACACATATGTAGTGAATGTTTGTCTGATCTTGTATAAAGACACAGATAGTTTGAAGCATGATAACCGCACATTTGGACTAATAAAGCTGAAGCAGGTGGAGCTGGAGCAGGCACTGCAGTGTCTCTTGGTCATTTGAGTAAAATAGAAATATGGGTTCAATTAATCAGTCATAAGTCAGCATGTGTCTCCAAATTGTTGATGTCTCATGAGAAGAAGCAGTTTGAACTTTCTGATGTTAAATTTTTAAAATAATCCACTTGATTTTTCTTATTTTTTGCTCCTTTTTAAGGAGTGTCTGTGGATTTCAATCCAAAAGAAATAATATTTAGGTATAAATGATTTTCAGAATGCAGCGACAACATGCAGTTTTGGCACTGTCTCTGAGTCGGTGTTGATTTTCTCAGCTTTCTAAAATAAGACCAATAAAAAGCCTACAATTTTTTACATTAGCAGCTGTTAGGGGTGTAAAGCTGTGCTTGCAGAGAGCGTCGGTGTGTTGTACCTCAGCGGGGACACAGTTGGGCTCCATTAAGTAAAGTTCTGCTTTACTGTTTCTGAGAGTGAGGTGGCAGCATTGAGTTAATCTGCAGGTCCATGAACTTGGTGGCTCTGATTCTGTCAGTGTGTGTCATGACTGTGTGCTTTTCTGAACTGCAGACTGTTCAGCTGCCCGGCCAGGGCCACACCCAGACAAGCTCCCGCTATATTTAGGCAAGCAAAAATAAGTGAACACCAAAGTGCACCTAACGAAAAGCTGTTCAACACATTGCTATAAACGTAGTCATTGTGCCGCTGCAGACCGTGTACGTTCACCTAACCTGATACAAACCAGTTCACTGATCTAATCCAAACAGTCTTCAGCAGCACCTGAAACTCAACAAACACTTTACACAGAGGCCATCAGGACGCTGACGATCAGCACTGGACTGTCACATTTAGGTGTGAAACTAAAACAGCTGTTTAATGCAACTTTTAAAGATTTCTAGCTTCGTAAATGTGCAAAAATAAATCTACATTGTGTCTGCACATGAACCGGAGGCAGCCCAGGCCCTTAAAGAGGCCAGAGGACTCAGATTATATAGCATGCATGACCTGCTGCTAATCCAAGCATGTATATAGGAGCACAGCTTTGAGAAACACTCACTATTAACAGCCCTGAGGCCCCCCCACCGCCCACACTCTCTCCCTTTACCCTGTCGTTGGGCCTGTGAACGTCAAGGATGGCTCAGAGTGACACACACACCCCTCCTACCCTCCCATCCACCTCCCCCTGAGCTGCTGCCCCCATACTGGCTGCTGGCCTTTCCTGCCGTCTGATCCATATTTCAGAGGCGGCAGTGGTGGCACTGAGGGGGTATAATCCAACATTAAAGCAAGGAGGCCTGGGCTGAAAGCACAGGCGCAGGTTCATAAGGTCCTGGAAATCTTCAATTTCAATTTCCGCAGCGTTTGCAGTGGCTTCCAAGGCGCTGGCATAAGTCTCCCAGTTTTGGCGAGAGTGCAGATTTCAATAAGGGTGAGAGTTTCCTTGCTATAAAGGGGCTGACAGTGCTCGAGTTAGCTGGCAGGGAGAGTGTGAGACAAATGAGACACGGTGTCGAAGGGGTCAATTAAAAGGAGTTTACACTGTGATCTTAATTAGACAAGTGGAAATCAATAATATTTTATATATATAGTGTTGTATATTCACATCAGTGTGTCCTGTTCCCTTAAAACAGCCACTGCTCTGTGAATTTAACTTCATTTCTGAGAGGGAAGAAAATAAAATGAGAATTTTAAGCTGGAATTAATAATAATTTTCACATTAAAACCAACGTCTGTCTGACAAAATAATAAACTGTGACAATAAAAAACTAAAAAGGAAGAAAAACAACCTCTGAAAATTAAAAGATCACTGGCCTCTGAAGCTGAAGTCTACGCTGCACCTTTTTCTCCCTGATTTTCTGGACACTTTTCACCACACATGAACACTTTCCAATTAGAAAAGGAGAAAAAAGTCTCCAATAATAAATGACTATAATGACATTTATTTAGTTCCCCAAAAATATATTCTTTAAAGACAAATTCATATCCTGTATTTACAAATTTTTCAAGGTTTCCATTCACAACAGAAGAGGCAAAGAAGAAACGTAGGACATAAAAGAGAGATACAAGCAAATCTGTGACAAAAAAACAACCATCTCTTTTTGCATGGAGAAGCTAAACAGTAATACTATGACAGGCAGCACTGTCAACAAAAATAGCCTTCGTTAAACTGTTCTCCGTTAAATAAAATTATTTCTTTTTTTCCCCCTTTGTCTTCTCATAATGTCGTTGTCAGAACTCGCTGTGGTGCTGTCCCATGGTGAGGTCTGAGGGGAGGAGAGAGGACAGGCAGAGGTCAGAGGTGAAATAGGTGCAACAGTGGGGTCCATGTCTTTAAATAAATATGGTGTCTGAAATACTTTAAATAACACACCAGTGATACGTTTCATTTTTATATATTATCTTAAACAAGTCTATTTATGCAAATTAAAAAACACTATAGGTGAATTATTTTCTGTCTTTTCACCCTCCACTTCATCCCTGATGTTGCTATCAGCGTTTCCTTTGACATACATTAGCTGCATTCACTGAGGGGGCGTGAATAAATGGCGGCAGATTATTTAAATGACATAGGAGGTGATAACTCAGCGTTGGGGGGTCGCAGGATATATTAGACTGCTGCCTGACGAGGCGTTAAAGTGGAGACTCAATCACATGATTTATGTGCTGAGGTCTGCCTCCCGCCCAGTCAGGTGTGGCAGTGTTTACCTCTGCGTTAAGGTTCATTTAGCAGAAGACATGTGGAAAGAAAGTGAGGTTGATAATGTCCTGATGCCACATTGATTTCAAAACGCACGAGGTTACCTGTCAGTGATCAGCTGGAATGGGGACTTGAGGGAGTCCGGCCTGTGGTCGCTCTCTTCATCTGTGAAAAGGAGAATAAAGCCAAATTAACATAAATTAATTAGTTGGATTTATCTTTTAAATTTAAGGTTCTCGTGTCTATTTATTTTTGTTGGATCAGTTCTTGTGCGTCACAGCGCGGCCTGTTCAGTGAACATATTAATTACAGAGGGTTTAAGGTCCATACCATCTCTTTTTGGACTGAAGCTTCCCGACGACTCCGCGTCACTGTCATCCTCCGTCCCAGAAGTTCCGGGGCCCGCCGCCGCCGGCCGTGGGTCATGACGCGCAACCGGCACCGCGCCGTGGAGAGGCAGGTGTCCGGCCGGCGCCCCTCCGAGGAGCGACCTCATGTTCAAAAGAGAGTTGGCATTCAGAAAAGCCGCGTTGGCCCAGTTGTGCAGTTTGCCAATCTGGCATGTGTAAATCCCATGACCCGGGAGCAAGGCCGGGTGGCCGGCGGACGCCAAAGCGGGGTGGTGCGCATGGGCCGCGGGGGGAGGTTTGTGAGAGCTGTCGGGGGCCGTGGCGGTCTCAGCCAGAGACCAGATTTTAGGTTTGCTCTGCGGTGGTCTCTGGCACTCCTGTCTGCTGGGAGAATGATCCACTGCGAGTTTGACAACAGGCGATCTGTTGAGAGAAAGAGCCGCGTCCACTCCTCTCAGGCCCTCCAGCGTCCTGCTGCTCTCTGAGCTCTTCGGCTCCGAGGCCTGCTCTCTGTCGGCCAGGCCTGCCTCTGCCTCCGCCTCTCCCTTCCCGGAGCCCTGCTCCCCCGCTCGCTGCTCCTCGGGTCTCTCGATATCGACAGTTTCCAAATCAATTTCCTCCTCTTCGTCTTCGTCGTCACTGCCGTTCTTGCCGTGCTCGTCCTCGTTGTCGCTGCTGAAGATGCGGCCGTCCCGGTCCTCGGCGCTGCGGCCCCAGGTTACCTTGTTCTCCTTCTTCAGGCGTCTGCGAGCGTTTGCAAACCACGTCGACACCTGGAGACAGGACACAGATTATTTACTCATTATAAATCTTAGTAAAATCACAGCTAGTTGAGCAAAGCGCGGCTGCAGAGCGGAAATATAAAGTGATTAAATATGTAAAAACCCTCATTATTCTTCCACATAATTCATTAAACGAGCTTTGAAATCAGAAATATCAGGAGACGTTTCTCCCTCAGGCTGGAAGTGTGACTTCAGATTATCATATTAAGTAATGACCTAATATTCTGACAGGAAGTGACATAACTTTTGATAAACAATCATTATCCTTGTGTATGGAGATGATGATGATGATGATGAAGATGAACAGCAGGCCGCAGCTGCACCATCACCCACCTGTGTGAGTGTCATCCGGGTGATGATAGCCAGCATGATCTTCTCTCCTTTGGTCGGGTACGGGTTCTTCTGGTGCTCCTGCAGCCAGGCCTTCAGGGTGCTGGTGGTCTCCCGGGTGGCCGTCTTTGCCCTCGACGGGTCCCCGTACGGGTACTGGCCGTACGGGTAGAAGCCTTGAGCGGCGTGGACAGGTAGGGAGGCAGGGTGGGAGCCCGGGCTGTCCTTCAGCTCGTACTGCGAGCCCTGAAATGTTGTTGGAGACAGAGAGGTGACAACTTGTTGAGCGGAAATGATTTTTTCTTCTTCAAGTTCAAAGGATGCGTAAAATCATTTGAATTATTTTTGTGCAGCAATAAAAAAGTTTTTAAAGTTCCAATGTGGCACAGTTTATCTGGACATCAGGAATTACACATATCCTGAATTAATAAAATACCCCAAACAATTATTATTTATTGTTTTATTTTTTTTTTTAAAGTGGTTGCCTTTTTAAATTATAATTAAATTGTAAGCCTACATAAATTGTTTAGATTTATCACACAAATAAGGAATATAATTAATTTCAGTCTCCAAACATAATTGTTTTCACATTATTAATTATTAATTGTTTCTGATTAATAAACGTGTTTTTAATACACATAGCCTACAGTGCAGTGCGTCTAAATGAGATGTTTCCCTTCAGATTTCCATAATTTACACACAAAAATCTGAGCTGACAACTGCAAAGTTTAATTTTACGCATTTCCCCTCTGCGTAATGATTCAGTATTTTCTTACCAAACAGAGCCCATACACACATATTAAGCATTAAAGCATAAATATAATAAAATGTCAACTGGAGGTTTAGATTTAAAAAAAAAAAAAATACTAGCGATAATAAAGCCATAAATATCCCAGAAAAGAATGATGTGTGTTTAGGTATCTTAATGACTTTAACCTGTCGGTAATTGCGCATTAGATTACAATAAAAGGAGCTCAGTAATGACAGTGTGTCATTACCATGTGAGCTGCTTCAGTCTAAAGTATCAACTCTCACCATCTGGGATATGAGGGCGAGGTCTGTGGCTCCGCTGTACGGCAGAAAGGCACTGTAGTTGTGAGCCGCCCATGGGCTCCCGTACATCCCCAGCATGGAGCCGACAGCCGCGGCGGTGGCGGACGAGCTCACGCCGCCTTCACTGCCTCCTTCCCGGGCAGAGGCCGGCCGCTCGCCCCCGTACACCTCATGGGAGGCACTGAGGAACTGGGGATACCCCAGCTGAGGGAAAGACATGTCCGGAAAAACGCGTACTGTAAATCTCTCTCAAAGCCAAAGTCACACAACAGCAAGAGGAGGCAGGAGGAAAAAAGTAGCAATCCCCAGAAAGAAGTAGAGGAGGATGAAGGGGGTGTCTAAATCACCAGAGTCCCCCTTCAAGAAACTGTCAAGCTTCTCCACTTCCACCGACCCGGAGTTGTATCAGAGCCGCAGTTTGGCACCTCGAGTGCGGAGTGATGCGTGTATCTGGCCGCAGGAGCTTCTGGATGTGGAGCTGACTGACTGATTGGCAGCCTACTTAAGCACCAAGCTCCTCCTATGCCCGGGGCAGGCGATTAGTGCATTGGTTAGCCTAGGTCGTGTGTGTGTGTGTGTGTGTGTGTGTGTGTGTGTGTGCTGGTGTGTGTGATCTAATTTCTGCAGTCTTCACTGTGTCTATACAGAAAGAAAAACCTGTGAAGTGTGTGCAAGTGTGTATGTGTGAGTGTGCACGCGTGAGCAGTGTATATTTGCCTTTTTGTGGCCAGCATGACTTTAATTAACAAACACTCCGCATAGACACACAGCTGCTTTTTGTTTTACTATAATAATAGCTGCACTGTATAATAATAATAATAATAATAATAATAATAATAATAATAACAATAATAATAACAACATTAATAATAATAATGATAGGTTTAAACAACTGTTGCAGTTTTAACCCCTAACTCGGTGACTTTTTTCCGCCACTCTCTGACAGCTCATCCGCAAGGTATGCCGGGACATTCTGTCCAGCAGATGGGCCGCGAGGCATCGATATGCTCGGCCACATCCGAGAGGAATGTCCGTGATTATCGACGGAAGTCAGCGGAGCATATTTTGAGAGCGAAGATAAAGGAGTCTGAAGGTAATGACAGAGATCGAGGAGGATAAGAGATGGCGGAGATATGGAGCACACAGGGAGCTGTGGAGTGGAAAGTGACAGATGTTTGTGGAGAAGAATGGACTACTGTACTGTTTGAGGGCCTCGGTGTGACGTCACTGATGCTGCAGAGTCTGTTTGGTTGTTTAAAAATAGGAGATATAAGTCTAAACCAGAGATATGAGATGCAAGGAAATGTAAGGCTTTTGGAAAATTTGGAAAAGTGCAAAAACTGAAGGATGCATTTTGATGTTTCCTCACTGAGGGACAGTCTGGATGAGCTGCTTGTCCAAAGTCAGTCAGTCAAGTGGAGCGAGGACATCTAACTGGCCTACTGTCCTTGTCCCAGTACACAAGCACGGGAGGGGAATCCATTTATTGAGCCAAGTATGTGCGACTCCTCTGATAGGTGGAGATATGCCCCCTTTCAGCTTGTTAGTATTGGACCTTTTTCCTGTTGACCTGTTACGTCACAGACCAAACACTCGCCATTCCGTGTTTTCCTCCCTCCATGTGTCTTAAAATATTTAACTCTTCCAGCTGACACAGCAGGAACTGTGTGTCCTCGTCCGTCCAAAAAGTCACGGCTCTGGATGTAGATTTCTCCATGTTGTTACCGGCTTCTTCTTCTCTTACACATTTAATGCTATTGGACTTCGGGGTCAAAGCCCGGGGCAGAAACTGTGGAGCATGCTCAGAGCGCCTCGGCCAGTTTGGGTGTGACTGACTGTATACATGCAGGAGGAATTCACCTGCTGCAGTAGTCCAACTTTGAGGAATTCAATTTAGTATGATTTCAGTCAGAGTAACATGTTTACATGTATTCTAAAAGTCCAATTTTAATCTTTCTCTGGTGCCGTAAATGTACTGAGTGTATCACATTCAGCAGATGTCAGTCGGCACGCCTCCAGTTTGGAGAAGCAGGCTGAACTCTGACACTGAAACTAAAAAAAGTCCCACCTTAAAAAAAATGAATATCATTGGGAGTGTATGCTATATAAGAGTATTTTTACCACGTTATATTTCCATCAGACAGCCTGCTCCGACAGGAAAGCTGTAACGACTTCAGTTCCCCTCTATGCTCTCGTCAAAGCCAGACTCCATTGAGAAAAACAGTCATTTTGGCTCGCCGAACACAGGAGCTGCTTGTGTACTACAGTTCAGTCAGTTAGTTAGTTTGTGTTATTGTGTGACTTTGGTGAATCCAAACTTACCCTTTCAAACACCAAAGTCACACAATAACTCAAACAAACTGATGGAGGCAGCTGTAGACCAGCAGCTCCTGAGTTCAGCCATCTTAAATCACTGTTTTTCTCAATGGAGTCTGGCCTGAATTTAGCAGCTTCATTTTCCTGTTGGAAATCGCTGTCTGACATTAAGGTGAAGCATCGAAAACACTTTCAATATAGCGTACACTTACACTGCTACTGATGTTTTTAGGTGGCTAAAGTATGTTTTATGGTTGGACCCCATCCACAGCAGCACATAGGTTAGCCTCCATGTCAGACTCCAGCCTGTTTCTCCAAAGTGGAGGCATGCAGACCGACATCTACTGTGTGTACTATACTGTCTGTGGAGAAGAAGCTCGTGCAACCCGACTTCAAAAAATCTGAACTATCCCTTTAACTATCAAAACAGCAACTCTATTTCAATCTGCTACTTTGAACGCACGCACACACACACACACACACACACACACACACACACACACACACACACACACACACACACACATTCGGGCAGTGCTAATGAGGTTGAGCACCCTGTGCCCTGCTCGGTGGCCCTGTGGCCCTCCTGGGTTCCCTCAGAGGTTAGCTGTGTAATTACTCCATCCCCATAAATACAGATTCATCATTTCACACTGGAGCCCCTGATGAGCTTGGCTGAGCCGAGAGAGAGGAGAGGAGAGGAAGGGGAGGTGGGAGAGAGGGAGGGAGGGAGGGAGGGAGGAGGGGAGGATCTAATGATTTAATTACAGTGCTTAAAGCCCACTCTGGCTAAGTGATGGTCCTCTCTGTCTCTTTCTCCCGTTCTCTTCCCTCCTCAGCGCTGGCACCTAAAGGGCTTTACTCATGAATCTCAAAGCTGTTTTCCTAAACACATATTATGACGAGCACCGCCGCCGCCGCCACCACCGCCACTGCTGCTGCTTCTGCTGCTGCTGCTGATGTGTGTGTGTGTGTGAGAGAGAGAGAGAGTGTGTGTGTGAGAAACAGAGAGAGGGAGAGGATGCTTAATCTCCATGGCATTTTAAATGGCATTCATGGAGAGCGACTCTATCCTCATTGCCAAGGTAAATGGAGCCAGGGGACTCTCCATTTCAGCTCGATAAAAGAGCAATGTTAAAGACCCTCACCATTTCTGCCTCTCTCCATCCCTCTCTCCCTCCCTCTGTCTCGTTTCTCACTTAAAATTAATGTTTTTCTCATGACAGGGGAGGGAAACGAGACATATCCACCATCTAATAGGATAATATAGCCCCATTCACCACCACCACCACCACCACCGCCGCCGCCACCACCCCTCCCTCTTCTCTCCCTCCCTCTCTGCCTCCCTCCCTGCCTTTGTAGCTGCCTGATTTCCATAGTGTCTCTGTGGAGAGGCAGTTAATGAATTCCTCTGAGCTGGAGAAAGGGGGAGAATGGTTTGGCGGTTTAGAGAGAGAAAGAGGCAGGGATAGGGGGAGGAAGGCTTTGAGCTATGCCATTCAACTTCACAGCCTCGGCCTGCTTGTGCATTCACCGTGTGTGTGTGTGTGTGTGTGTGTGTGTGTGCTGTGTGCGTGTGTGTGTGTGTCTTTTAACATGAACCTGCTAAGACTACCAAATATTTAGACTGGCCTCAGACCTCTTTTTATGGCGACGGTGGATTGAGGGATCTCAGGAGGCAGCTTGACTCTATTTGAATCCCATTCCCTGCTATTAGCTCAGCCCAGACAAAGGAATAACTTACCGCAGGAAACATTCAAATAAAGTCCCACAATCCACTTGCACTGGCCGTTTCCTCCTGGGTAATTTGCAGTGAGGTAAATGAAGAAAACATCATAAAGCCGATTTTTTTTTTGTTTGCTAACACTTCAACAAAGGAGGGATGATGGCAGTAATGCAATAATGATTAAATAATTGACACTGACTCTGTTACTCTGGTTTAACCTGGATTTAGAAATATAATGTGTAACATTTCTGTATTAAAATGACACACTAGTTTATACAGTGTAGTGCAGCACAATGCACATATTTGTATATTTCTATACGCTGACATTCAGCACTGCAAACACAATTTTATTCTTAATATTTTAAGCAGTACACTGTGAATTATTTCCAGAAAATGACAATATCTTACTGTAATATTTCACAATAAATTACATTATTATTATTATCACCTTAAAGGCTACAACTGTAACACTTAACTGTATTCAGAATTTTATTTTGAAATTCATGCAGGTAAATATAGTAATTTTAGAGAAGTACTCCTCTAAATCACAGTAATATATGGAGTTTAATTGTGAGTTTACAGGAAATACAGTAATTTACAGGAACTTATATATATCACAGTAATGTAACGTGCTTTATCTGTGAGCTTACAGTTAAATATGGTCATTTTACAGGAGCATACGATAGTGATGTGCAGGCATAACTACTGTGAGATCAGTATACAGCTGTCACTTCACAACAGCTTACTGTAAAAATGACTTGCCGTGAAAGTGATACAATTAGCCAGTAATTTACTGTAAATGTACAGACAAATATTTCACAGTGTTGTGTTAGTGCACATTTTTATTTCTAATTTATTTTATTACTATTTATATATAATTCTCTGTTCTTTACATCAAGATCAATAAATATTTGATTCTGACAGAACTATGTTGTATATTTTGAATTGTCTACTTTTTTTAAATGCAGAGAAATCTGTAGTTTCTTTTGATTTTTTAATGGCGTCATATCCTCTTTACTGTGGATGCTTTATATTCATATGAGTACTGTGTGAGTAATGTGTGTCAATATATGTGTCGATACCTGTGCTCCTGATGAGGGGAAATCCTCATTTGGGTACCTGTGTTTAATGTCTTTCTCCTTTGATTAAAAATGACCTGATGCTCAAATTTGACATTGTTGTTTGTAAAAAAGTTTTCTAACAATTAATTAATATAGCAACTTTTGATCAACACACATCAGTTTCAGTCTTAATATAAAAAAATCTGATTAAGTCCAACCCAGTTTCATTTTAAACTCCACCCACTTCTGGTCCAAACGTCGTCCATTTTGAGTACAGATACAAACTAGAAAAGCACTCGGAGAGCGCAGACCTCCGCCAAGCAGCTCGGATTTCCCGCCATTTTATTATTTTATCCACTTCGCTTCAACCGATCACCACCAAAATTTTATCATCTGTTCCTTGTCCCATTATCAACCTCTCCTGAAATTTCATCAAAATTTGTACAGAACTTTTTGAGTTATTTTGCAGACAAACAAACAGACAAACAGACCAACGCCAGCGAAATCACAACCTCCTCAGCGGAGGTAATAATTTAGCTGGTTAAACAATTACAGACGCAGATAATGGTGTATTGTACATCCCCGAGTATTACAGCATTTTTTTTTTTCATTAACTGGGTGTCATTTTCCAACACAGTGATCCAGTAAAAACCTAATTTATTTATATGATATTTCAAGATCGATCCAGCTCAGTACGATGTGCTGTCATGTGGCTCATGCCAGCCACCAAGCTAACATTACAGTTATAACCAGAATACAAACCCAAACAGAATCTGCACCGGCACATTTTAGGAATATAGATGCTGCTTATAAAACTCAGAATGTTGCTGTCTCCTCCACCTTCTTGTGCATGTGTGTAAAAATCATGTTCAGTTAGCATTAAAATGAAAGTCAGTGGTGCAGTGAGAAGAAGTGTCACAAATATGATTTAACAGATAGTTAATAGATTGGTAAATTAATTGTTGTTCTCTCTGCTCCATATTCAGCCTTCCATTTTAATGACCATGTGCCAACAAAACTCTTCCAACAAATGTTTACATTGTTTCCTGAAGTGTTCATGATTAAATCAAACTTGTGATTCAAAGTTTCTACTAAAATCTACTCTTTCAGCCTGCTTGAGATCATTGTTCAAATCATAAATGAATATTTGTCTCATTAATTATTCTGCTAAAATCAGCAGATTTTGAATCACCGCTGAAAATTAAAAAATCTGCTGGTTCCACTTGGGCCTGGTTTTAACGTCACAATACGCTCATAAATGTACTTTTATTATGACTGTTGTGACCGTGGGCTCTGCCATCACTGAACTCGCCACGTATCGTTAGCTACAGTAGCTGCATGCATTGACTCATCTAATGCTAACGGTGTGATAGCAAGTTAATGTTACTTAGCTAATGTTACTTGTGGCTATTTTCATGAGAATAAAATGACTCAGTGTGAATTAAGGTGAGTGAATGTAATGTGACAAACTTTTATACACTACCTCGTCTATGGACATGACTTCAGCCTGACGGACGTTAGATAAACTTTTATCAACAGTGGTGTTTGTTCAACAATAAAAACAACAACTCCCAAGAACCCATGCTACTTCACAACGTCCTCATAGCCTGTCTTTTGTTATTGTTTTTATTTGGCTGCCGTTAAACAATAGCACCAACCGGTCGTGTATCACATTGATGTGAAAGGACTGTTTTTTTTGACAGGTCTGCGCAGGATTTCGACAAATTCAGAGTGAGACCAGGTTAAAACTTTTGTACCCAGAGCTAGAAAAACAAGAGACATTTTAAGGGTAGTGTTTTTGGAGGTGCCGGCAACAAATTGCTAAAACAATTGTGGCTAAAAAATGATGATAAATTGTGTTGATATTGGTAAAACCCACTGAAACACTAATGAAACTTGAAAAAGAAGAAAGTCCTTTGTGGCTCATCAAAATAAATCTGCTAATGAAGGCTGGAACACTGATGAGTTTCCTCTGAAAACAGTAGGTAATGACGTGTTGTTACCATCAGAGTATAAAGTGCAGCAGCACTCCTGTAGTGTGTATTACACAGGGAATAGTGACAAGGGAGTGATGTTTATTTACATGTTGCATCTCTTTAACGGCCTCACTGATGTGAGAAGCAGAAGTGAAGTTAATTCATTTATTTAAGGGTGAATTATGTTGTGTCCCAGACTTGTTGCTGCACCAGGACATCCCCTAAGAACAAAAGGGTCTCACTCTGAAGTCGTCAAATATCAGCACTTGGTCAGCGACTTTCAGCGTCAGACATCGATGCTTTTATTTTGAAAGAGACTGTATGCAAACTGTACATTTCCTGTGAAAACAGAAGTGTATTTTGAAAACAGACAATGCATGTAACAGGCTGAAGTTGACACGGCGTCCCAGAACGTCAACAACCAACACACCCAGGGTACCTTGGACGCCATATGTGGACGTGGAAAGTCCATGACCAAACATGGACATGTGACGAGGCCAGAGTAAGAACGTGTTGTAGGTCACTCTGTGTGGAAAGTTACTAATGGTTACAAACTCATCTACCACGTCTACATATATGACATCAACTCAGCAACTTGTGTACCATAATTTTTGCAAATTTTCCAAGTCGTTGCTCTGACTTGAGGGGGGATTTACGTGAATTTTCCCAAACGAGATCTCAAGGCTGGATGTGTTCATTCAAGTTGCTCAGTGGCCCATAAGGCTAAAAATGTTCAACTACCATGTATAAAATTAGCGGGATGATCAGCTCCCACGTCATAGGGCCCATAGAGCAGTAGTGGAAAATTACACTGGCCCAGCCAGCTAATCATGGTTGAGGGCTCCGCTTACTTGAATAAGGATAAAATGATTTAATCGTGCTGTCACGTTTCAGTTCAGAGGACCCAAATGCAGACTAACAGTTTGAGATTTTAACAAAAAGCGAGCTTGCAGCTGAAAACATCCAGATACATGGAGGCAACTCAAAGTCCAAATGAAAGCAGAACATAAAACTAAACTGGAAACCAACCGGGAAAAACACAATGAACAGGGATGAGCACAGGATGAACAATAGACGAACTGACAAAAGGAAACACACAGGTATATATACACAGAAAACTAATCACAAGAACGAGACACAGCTGGAGGAGGAGGACACGGGCAAAGGAGAGTAATGGAGATTGGCTAACAACAAGGGTGGAGCAGACAAGACTGATACAGAACAGGTGTGAAGGGAAGACTCTGGGAACAGGGAGGGACTAATGAGACAGGTGTGACAGGAAACACACAAAGACAGGAAGTACAACCAGACACGACACATGAGGAGAGAATCTACAAAATAAAACAGGAAGCAGATTACATATGAATAAAAACATGAAACATGGGACACAGTGAAAGAAGTCATTTTGCAGTTCTGTATCCACTGATTCAAAGACATCTCTTTCAAAATGTAAGTCTACGGGAACAAGACATGACGTGACAGATCTGGAAGTTGGAATTCTACTGTTTGGCTGCTACAAAAATTGGCTCCAATCTCAGCACACTTCCTGAGGGCCTAGCAGAGACGAGGAAAATGCTGCTTAAGAAAGTTACCTGTCTCTACCAACCATCACATATCAAACCCTCATGCTACACTAACATTAGCCAGGGGTCAGGGTGTCTGAAGCCCACAGCTTCATTATGACAACTGGACTTCTGAAGTTCTGCTGTATGCTGTCAGTGGGGCTGTTGTTAAGCTAGCATTGATGGAGATGTGGATATGGAGGATTTGGAGTTCATTAAAGGGACCTGGCTTTGACACAGTTGGGCCGAGTGACAAAAGTAACATAACAAGCACTGAAACTAATTATATTTGTTGTTAAAGGTTCAGCGTGTAAGATTTAAGGGGATTTAGTGGCATCTAGAAGTGAGGATTGCAGATTTCAAGCAGCCCAAACTTCTCACGATTAAGAGTTTCTTCAGTGTTCATTGTTCAGGAGGTTTTTACTGTGGATATAAATATCCTCAGAGGTCTCCTCCTCTCCAAAACAAATGGACCAGGTGATTAAAACCAGTAATAACACTGAATAAAGCTGTTTCACCGAAAGAAATCAGTGTTTTTCTGACACTGCATGTCGCAGAGTTGCTTCTAGCTGTGGTTGCTGATGTGAAAACGCAAAAACGTGAATGGCTGTGATGAGTGTTTGATTTGTCCATTTTGGGCCACTGTAGAAACATGGTGCTAATCTTTGTAGATGAGGACCTGCTCCTTTTGTAGATATACAGGGCTCATTCTAAGGTAACAGACACACTGCGACCTGGTGCCTTTTCCTCTACATTTTGCTGAGCTTCAGTAGCAGTGGCTGCCTGGAGTCTTGCTAGCTATGCTGGCTACGAATGCCAAATCAAAAAAAAGGAAATATCTTGTAGGAAAATAAAGGATTTAATAGTGTGTGGACAGATTCACTTGCTTTCACCACCAGCACTGCAAATTTGAAGTACTAAATAATTATAAATAGCCCATTCATATTAATGGCTGCTCATTAAAACCTGTTAGTGATGTTGATGGGGGCTAATTTAGACTAATTTAGGCTGTTAGCTTTATTTAAGGCTGCGTCCACACCTGCTTTGTTTGGTTCAGTTCAGTCAATCTCAAAAGTTTACCATTTTCAGTTGAAATCGTTGTCATATAAACGGGACCTGAGACCTTCTTGAAGAGGTGGTCACAGTCCGGTTCCAAAGGAACTCTGGTGCGGTTGGTTTGTGGTGAGAAGGTGTTCGACCTGGATGTGAAGCAACTGCAGTCACATGACACATTGTTTGGGTTAAACATGAGCATGTTACAGTCCTGGAGGATTATTAATGTGCACCTCCTCCTGTACTGCCTTAATATGCACATTCAGCACATCCAATGCATCAAAACATTGTTTTCTAGTTGGAGCCGCGCCTCGTTTTCAAACTGTATGGTTTGACTAAAATGAACAATGACAGCAATATAGTCCACGATGAGCAGCGCTAAAATCAACCTGCGTAGTTGTCCCTCCATTGTGACATTACAAAGTGTCACATTTATCTTGCAAGTGTTCTCTTCTTCAACGTTTGCTTTACTTCCTGGATTTTTCCCACATGGAAATTCTGACCAATCAAGAGCAGCTTTCTCACACAAGGCATTTGATCTGGTCCTCTTGTAAATGCTGCCGTGAGAACACGAACCAACTCTAGGCAATTATACAACTTTGGAACAACATGAGTCCCTGATTCAGACCAGAGGAGACACTCTAGGTCTGACAGCACGACCCCTGTCCTAAATCCTGCATGCTGGACCTTTAAATAATTATTAATGTTACTTTTTTCAATTAATAATATGTAGAGATTGATTAGTTGCATTACATCACAGCATGTCCAACACTGCTCTCTAGTCTCCAGTAAATTCAAAGTCTTTAAGTCTCTGAGAGATCTTGACGATAAGGTAAAACAAGTTTTTACGGTTGTTTTCCTAAAACAAACGTTAATGTCCTGAAAACCGTCAGTAAATGACACTTGAAGAGCTGACATGCTCTGCAAAGACACTAAATAATCTCACTTGTTTGCTACATTCCTTCCAGTGTTGTTTTATGTGGTTAAATAAATTGTCTTCCGCAGGCTTTGTGATCAGTTTCCAAGATGTCAGAGATAGTGTGCAGAGGCAGAAGCAGGGAAGGAAGGACGAGCGGCAGAGATAAAGGAAAGCCTATCCTCACCTACTTGACAGCAGAGATAAGCAGTGATAGATTCAGCTCTGACCTGATGTTAAAACAGATGGATCACTCTGACGCATAACAGATAAGCCTGCCAGCCTGAGGTAATACACTCAGCTACCCAGTGTTTTATGCCCCCTCACACTGAGCTCGCATTTATTTTATCACTCTAACACTTTTTTAATCACGATGATATCTGAAGTACAGCACGGGCGATGCCATCCATAGTCTTAATGGCTTATATCGCCTATTATATCGGTGGCAGTGTGACCTGACAGCCGCTTGCCTGGAGATGGATCCTTGAACGTTTTGACCCAGAGGGGAAACGCCAGACAAAGAGCCTATCATTAGTAATTAACGGGCGTGCCAGTGTTTGTTTGTTAATAGCTGCTTTAGAAGTCCAATGGGACTCATTTACAGTGGATGCAGCTGATAACAACCCCTGACCTCCGCCACGGGGTCTGGGTCACGTTGAGTCGCTCAAAATGGTCGCCCGCGCTCGGGAAACTCAAACATGTTGGCTTTTTATTCGCCGACGGCGGCTGGGAGCTGCCATTAAATACAGTTCCATCATTCCCCGTAGAGAGAGCGATGAAAACAAGCGGTGTTCAACAAGACTGCTGACTGAAAAAAAAAGGTGAATTCCCTCCTCCTCCTCTTTACAGAAAGACTTAGCGGGGGGCTTTTCTCATGGTCAGGGATCTGATTGTTTTCTAAACGGATTATTAACTCTTTTGTTACAGTAGGGGTCACTTCAATGCTTCTTAGGGCCCATTAGCATTGCTTTAAAGAGCACACACACACACACACACACACACACACACACACACACACACACACACACACACACACACACACACACACACACACACACACACACACAGAGAGATTGCTGCGTTCTAGGACTTGGTGTTTCTTGTCTTTGTTGTTCACAGTGGGAGCGGAATGATACCGTTATAATGCTGTCAAAGACAATACCTCAACTTAAAAGGGGGAGTGTGAGGGAAGGGATGTGTGTGTGTGTGTGTGTGTGTGTGGGTTGTGATGAAAAGGTGCCCTTAGGAAGACCAGTAAGCTTAATGCAATAGTGCTGACTTCAATGGATACCTCAAAGAGAAGTGGCATTACACAGTCCTCTCCACTGAAAATCCCCTACAAGTCCTTGACTGAGAGAAGGATCAGCTCAGTCTTCAGGACTGGCAGAGATCACCGGGGCGAAGGATCCAATCGAACCTGTGACAAACATTGTGCAACTATGTCTTTAAATGCAGTATTGTTTCAGCCAAAGTTAAAGCTTCAGATACCCTTGGGAAAATCAAAGACGCCCAGGTCAAAGCACCACGGGGTCTCAGAGCACTGAGGTGTTTGCTCTTTAGCTCATATTGACCACGTGAATGTGATGCTGCTGGTGGTGGGGGGCCCCAGGGACCCTCGGAACCTGGCTGGGTGCCTCCCCCAGCTTTGAGTCCTGTTCTGGGGGAAGGATAAAGAGGGTATCCCTTACAGGCCTGACCTCCAGCCACCCCCTCCATCAGAGCTCGGGGTCACAGGTCAGATCAATTGGCTCCCCTCAGCCCACTGTCTGCAACAGGGCTTAATCACCTATTAACTGCTGTGAGAAGGAGATGGTGACGAGCTGTGTGTCTGAAGCTCCTGGTTTATATAATGTCACATTTTTATTGTGTGTTTCCAAAACTTCCATGCCAGTAAAAACTAATTACAGTGTGACTGCAGCTACAGCAGGAGAAACTGAATTATATAAACCAATATTGGTTTGCCAATACAGATGGGATACAAGCTAATAGTGTCATCAGCTGCTGATATGATGACATACATATGTCAAACATACTCTTGTCCTTCCTGCCACAAATGTCGTTTGACCCTGTCCTGACGAGAATCACATGAAGGTCTCAACGGTCATGTGGAGATTGTTGAGGTGAAATCAAGCAACAAAACATAGTTTATGTTTTGAAATTCACCCATTTTTGAGAATCGGGAAATAACTAATTAACTTTTTTGGTGGGCGGGGCTTAGCTGGAGGTAAAACAGCTCTCCACAGACATTAGCTAACACTAGCTAACAAGTTCTGCTGTCTTGTTTTAGACGATGGAGGAAGATGATGTGAGTGGTGCGTTCAGAAACACTCATTCAGAGTGGCAGAGCGCACTCTGGACACTCTGTCTGCGGAGACGGAGCAGCAGAGCGCCGAGCGGAGCGAATGTGTGATTAACTTAACCGCTGGTTCATTCATGTAGAAATATAACGCTGCGTTTCTTCCACCAACAGGGCTCTCATTTTAGTGTAGAGCGTCAGACTGAATTTACACATGATTTTAAGCTAACCCAGAGGAGGAAGAGGTACAGATCTGTCAGTAAAAGTAGTAGTAACTTTGTGAGGTCATCTGTTAATGAGCTGCAATGCAACGCGTCCAGTGTGTGCTAGGGGCGGCACTTGATGCGTGTCACATGATGCACCACGGCGAGGCGATGTTTCCAGCTTAACAAGAAACAAGCATACCTTAAGGCCCTGACACACCAAGCTGACGGTCGGCCGTCTGTGAGCGTCTGTCGCCCTAGTTTTTGCAGTGTGTCCCGCACCATTGCCAGTTCTGTGTCGACATTGTCATTATTTGTGGTTTGCAGAAACACACAAACGCAAACGCAGTGCTTTCCATGAGTTGCACATGAATCAAATCCCGTCCAAGGTCAGACTATAACTCCTGTTGTTTAGTTACCTGGTTCTTACCCCTTTATTACTCGTACTGTGGAAACTTTGGGTTAAAAAGTCGTCCTCAAAGGGTAAAACAGTTAATCTGTACATCACACGACACCCTTCATCCTTCACCATTGATCCAGATAAGGAGAAAAAAAACCTCTTTGATGGGGAAAAAAGGAAGAAACTTCAGGAAGATCAACCTGCGAGAAATCCTTCCTCCAGGAGAGACAGACCTGCAGAAGAAGTCGTATGAACGGAGCAAACTGAAGTAAAAACAACAAAATGGCAGCTCAGAGAAGCAGAATGGGTTAATTAGGTAAATACATTGCAAACATACATGAAGCAGCTTCAGAGGCAATGTTTTAGTTAAAAAGCTAAAAGAGGTCACATTACACTCACACTGTAATTATTAAGGGTGTAACAATAGGTATTTGTTCGGTACGAAGCTTTTGGTTTGGTACACGTTACAAACCAGATGACACATTGAAGTATCCTATTACATTTGAAAATAAAAAATACAGCTCAAACTGTGTTTAATTAAGGCTGCTTTCACACCTGTGTCAAATTCTGGTGACTGAGGAGTTTCTGCAGCAGCACTTTAACACTTCTAAAGTGTTCATGTTCTCTGGTTTTACAAAGAGCTCAGTGACACAGCGCTGTGTGGCTCCAGCCTCTCGTTCAGCAGCTAGCAGCAGCTAACGTTAGCACAAAGCACACACCATCAGCAGTGAGCAGTAAGTGCTGGCAGGTCAGGTAGCAGATTCAGCCAGAAAGACTGAAAGCTACGTTAGTGACGGCAGTTTAGCTTCTGTTTATATGATCGTGGCATTTAACAGAGATGTTTATTCATATATTTATTACTGAAAGAGTGAAGAGAGCTCTTACTCAGACTTCAACAGGCCCATTTCAGCCAGACTGTAATTCCTGCTTCTTACAAAAAAGAAAGCCCAAATTATGTCAGTTTTCATACATTTAAATTTCTCTGGCACCTCTGCTGTTTCGCAATATTGAAAAAGTACGGAACCATGAATTCTATGAACCAGTACAACTGTAGTTTTTATAGGTAGATATATCAATGTGGATTAGATACATTGATTTTAGCAGAATATCTTCTACTGTAGGAAATTTCTGTCATGAAAATAGTCAAGTTTGCTCTGAAATTGAATCCAGCACTCATTCCATCTAAAACCCGTTTTAAAAAGGTATCGTTATCATCAGAAATCCACCCATGATATCCATATCATTAATATCTTTGTCAGAAATATTTGCACACTCCCTCCATAAACCCAACATACAGGAAAGCAAACAGACACATGAACTTGAACTAACTGCAGTGATGTGTTGGAGGATTTTTTTTGGTTCCTTTCAGGCTTTGACCACGAGCCATTTGGGTGTGCTTCCTGCCCTAAAGCTCTATCAACTTCCTCCTAAACCCTACACTCGCTCCAAACATCTCCACCCTGCAACAACGGTGGGTCTGACCCGCAGGAGAAGCCTTTGGGTGAAGCCCTGGCTGCACGAGTAGCCTGAAACACGCCTAAATACTTCAATGTATGAGTCATACCATTATGAGAAGCTTTTGTATGTTTCCCAAAAGCTCCAAATACGGTGTAAAATTCTAAGATAATAAGAGAAGATGAAACTTTAATGATGCATGTAGGGAGAGTGAGATGGTGCAGCAGCAATATTAATTAGATATAACCCATAAGAATGCAAATAAACGCTGATGAGGAAATATCTGCAACATTTCATATAAATAAATGTGTGTTTGCAAATAATATAAATCAGCTTACACCAAGTTTATGAATCTTTGCATTCACTAATCTAGACACCTGCTGTCTGGTAGGGCTTTCCTGGGCGAAATCCTCTGGCACACAGGAAGTGATGGGCTTTATTTGTTTGTTTGAAATAAACAGAGGAAGAAGAACGGGGTAGTTAGCATCAGTGATAGCCACCGACGCTAAACACATGAAGAGAAGAGCCGTGAACCTGCAGAAAGTCACTACGTGGCTGAAAATCCAAAAAGAAAGACGACATGACACTGGTGGCAGTGTTTGATTGACAGGTGATTCATGGGAAGTGAAGTGCAATAAAAAAAACTTTAGCTTCAAGATGTGTTTTGATAATTTCAGCGATCACATCGTATCATAATGCATTTAAATAAGTAAATAAAGAAAAAACATCAATAGTAAATACAGCAGAAAATGAAATAAATGAAGCAGCAGCGTATACAGTGACTCAGTGCATGTATGGATGTACACAGTCACGCCCAACAGAAGGCCAGACTGTCACATATCCGTGCAAAGACTCAATAACAGAGAGTCTGTCTTGCTGCTGTCTGTCAAGCCTTTGAGAAGCAACAGTGGAGGTGGGGAGCGCACATTCCTCACAGCGGCTCCATGCAGCTCGGCCAATTAGCAGCTGAGTGGTTTGTTTAAGTCCAAGTGATGATGAGATGTTGTGCTGGGAGGCAGCCCAGTTCATTAAGCACACTGTTGTCTCTGGTTTACCCAGCTTGCCGGCTTTAACAGCCTCTCAGCGCTTGTTTACCAGCCGCAAATATGACAGACTGTATGTCTATTTGACCGTCTGTTTGTGTGAGTGTGCATGTGTGGAGGTGATGGAGGAGGTGGTGAGTTTGTGTGTATGTGTGTGTGTGTGTGTGTGTGTGTGTGTATTTGTGTGGGGGTGCGATTTAAGGTACTGTATGTACAGGAGGTGGACACAGTAACACCTGTACAATATATGCAATATAAAAACTCAAACTGAAAAATTACCATAAAGTTGAATCAACACCTGTCTGACTGTTTCAACAAAAATATGCTTTAACTTCACAAATGTGACTGCGGGGCTGTTCTGCACTGGATTGTATAGGGATTCATTTTAATGTGTATGAAGAGTGATAGTGATGCGTCTCGACTGAAGACAGATCTTTGAGTTGGATCATTATCATGCCAAATAAATAAATAAATAAATTAGTGTTTTCCACAGTATTTTATTCTTGTTATGGTGAGGACGCCTTTGAAACAGAACGTAGCGTCCCTATCGCCAGAAAAAGAACATTAATATTAAAAAAATAAATAAAATTGCAAAACCTTGGATTATGTCCAATGTCAATGTTTTAAATTGACCTCCTTCGACAATATCTATGCACTAACTGTGGTGTGGGTAAGGCCAGGAGAAGATCATGACTACTGCAGATACACCGTGGTTAAAGAAACAGTTTGATATTTTAGAAAATTCCCCTCTTCCCAAGAATTTTATGAAAAGGTTGATATGGTCGTCATCTTAAGACAACAAGAAAAGGAGGTGCACCCAGATGTCTTCAGGTGGACCTGCACCGCTCCGCACAGCAAACGCAGCTGGTGGATATTAACGGATGGTGGCGCACGGAGCGGATAACCAGCACTGCCGTTGCGCAACGGACACGCATCCAGTGGAAATCTGGCGTAACGTACCTTTTAGTCCGTAGGGTGAATTGGCTACCCTGCTCACTGCTGTGGATGTGTGCTTTATGCTAACGTTAGCTGCTGAATACGTTGGCTGGTTCAGAGGGTTTGTGAGCAGGCTTTGCTGCCACGGAGAGTCTGTCGCTGTGCGGTGGTTCGTTCTTTTGCTCAATGTTTGTTATCCATCAATCTCTCTAACCATCACGTCATAATTCACAGCGATATCGAAGTGGCTCCAAACACCAGACCTGAGACTTATCGGAGCATCTTCTATATCTGGTGTGGGATTGGTGCTACTAACCGTGCTGCAACGAGCTAGCTTAGTGGAGTACACTGTCTAGGTTTGGGGGCAGAGAGCATGCTGCCTGTTCTGCCCTGTGGGCAGTTTTGTTGAGCGCGGTGGCACTGAGAACATTAAGCTGTGTATTTTGTTTTCCAAAAGTAATAGCGTAGTTCAACGTATCATTGGTTTGTAATGCATACTGAAGCGAAAGCCTCTTACCAAACGGTTCAATATGAATACGTGTACTGTTACACCCTAACACTGGAATAAACCAGATATAGTGTCATCATTTATAGTGTGTGGAGATGCTGTAGCAGATCTTTCTTTAAATTTTTTAACAATGCCATGGAAAAAAAATGTGCTCTTTTCTTTGAAAGATCTTTATTAGCCTGAAAAATGTCATGTCTGATGTTCCTTTGTAAGAATTCTCTTTGTAATGCCGTCTCATTTAAATAGAGATAACTGCCAGAAAGTTAATAGAGTTGATTTTGATCCATAGCAAAAAAAAGTGGCATCATCAGTGAAGAAATGATTGACAGCTGATTAAACTGTTATACACGAGGCTTCATCTGTGTTTGTAAAAGACCTGATAATACAGTGTCATCTGCAAACTTGAGTTTTACCAACTGCAAACATCATTTATGTCCAAAGAATATAACATATGGTGTATGTTAGTATTTGAAAATATTAATTTGGTTGTTTATTTTCAAATATTTCAGACGATGCGATACTACCCTGAGAGTTTTATTGTATATTTTGCCCCCATTCCGCATTAATGCTCAACATCCATCCAGCGTGTGCAGCCATTCAGTGCAGCTCAGTCCAATAATGACTCCTAATCAATGTGACTAATGTCTCTTTTCAGCACTTGGACAAATATTAGTCCAATAGCAGCAGTTAAAGAGCAATTATACCTCCCCTTGCCCCTTTGTTTTCTCATTCAACACCGTGTGTCAACCACGCCAAATAAGCTACAATATATGTTGACCTAATGAGACCCGAGCCCACTCTACTCTTACTGATAAAACAGAGCCAGAATCAGGCGCTACACACTCGGCAACACTCGCACTCTTTCTCTGCGACGACAAAGAGCGATTATAAACGACGGAGAGGAAGAAGAGAGACGTGCTGTGTGTCCTGCTCCTTTATTTTTTCTCCCTCCCCCGAAAAAATTTCGAAGGGCGGTTTATTCAAGATGTCACAGCTGTGTGCGTCTTAGTCGGAGCGTTCAGCAGGGTCACGGCTTTGTGACCGCGCGTGTGTGTATGTGTGTGTGTGTGTGTCAGAGCAGTTCTTAAGGCAGTAATGCAGTGGGCGATGACAGATCACTTCATTCACGCAAGACGAGGGCAATTACTTCAACCATGACAGATTGCCTCAGCAGAACTGAGTTTAGGATAAAACCTCTCACACACACGCACACACATGCACACAAACACACACTCTTGGTCTCTCTCTCTCGCTCTCTTTTCTCCTCCTTCTCCGTCTATTTCCCCTCTTCTTCTCCCCGTTCAATAAGGAATCTTATGGTTTTCCCAGCTAATGACTTCCTCCTCACTGTTACACTATTGTGTGTGTGTGTGTGTGTGTGAGTGTGTGTGTGAGCAGGGGGTGACAGTACCATCTGTCTGGCTGCTGTAGCCCTTGCCCCTGCCCAGCTGGTGGGCACTGAGTAATGGGAGAGGACTTCCTCATCTCGCCCCCCCTGAGAAACACACACATTAGTATGCAACACCTACTGTCAGAGCGAGCGGGAGAATAAGACACAGAGAGGGGTTTTTTTTTTTTTCTATTTGAGCATTGAAACCGGAGCAACTCGGGGTGTCAAGTGATGAGCACCGAATGCTCCGAGTCTTGAAAAACTGGCACATACAGCAACAATTTCTGTGTGAGTGTGTGTGTGTGTATTTGTGTGTGTGTTGTGAGTGACAGTTTGAGGAATGTAAATGAGCTTATACTAAACCGCTGGATCGCTTATTGAATGGGGAGGTGGAGGAAAGGTGAGGGGAGGTGGAGAAAGAGGCAAAGATGTGAGCTGTGTGGTTTGAAATTTCATATGTGAAAACCACACACGCCTGCATCATGTGAACTTTGTCATGTGTGTAATATCCAAAAACCACACAAGCCTAAATATGAGGCAGTCACGCATGAAATGCAGTCGGTTGCAGGACCCTGACTGCACATCACTCCTCTCTGCCCTCAGCTCCTGTCACCTGTTCACTGTTGCTTTTCAATAAAGGTATAAAACACCCCAAAATAATTAGGACAAACAATGTAATATAAAAATATTGTGCCTATATCATTTGGAGCGACAGCCCACTGTTAAACTGAAAAATAGTGCAGCTGCAGTTTTTTTGTTGAGGAAATGTCAGAGAAAAACTGAAATCCTGATTTCCCAGAGCCCAAAGTGACGTCTTCAAAGCACTCGTTTTGTCTGACCAGCTGCCGAACACCCCCAAATCCTCAATTTACAATATCATTAACCAGAGAAAAGCAACAAATCCTCACATATGGGAAGTCGCCTTCAGCTGCTGAGTTAAACGATTCATAGATAATCAACACTGCTGTCGATTAAAGGGAAGCTTCACCAGTTTTACCTTTCACAACATGGTCAGCATGTGACAGCAGCTGTATAATGTCCTCTGAAGAAACAACCATGTCTCTCAAACTCTTGGAAACATTTCCAATGATCGTATCTGCCAAATCAAAAGCATTCATCCTGTTTCCCACCAATACGGCCCTCTGTAATATAACATGCGCTCATGGCAACTGGAGCATGACTGAACTTTAATGGTTATGTTTAGGTGCTCACAGCACCAGAGGCCAGTTCAGCTTACCCAGGATATGTTTTCATTATCTGGTTCAACTAACCCGTCACATTGTTCCTGTGGATACCAAGAGCTGGTTATCAGCTAGTTCAGTCAGCTCTGGGTTTTCCATCATCAGAACTATAAATGAAGGAGGCTGCTTCATATGAGACGAGATGAAACGGTACTGAACGTGTCCGCGACTGCGAGGTAGAAGTCGTCAAAATCTGGCGCTTGGTCAGTGATTTCCTGTGGCAGACACGGATGAAAAAAGCCGTCCTTTCACATCAACATGATTTTGGTTGACGGCGTCACGGGATACGTTTGCGGGACAACAACGAAAGTTAAAGTGACGTAAGTGCCAAGTAGGCTGGGCAGAAGATGAGCGGGTGGGTGGGTCCAACAACCAGCAACAACCATGGGTAGTTGAAGGAAAAAAAAACAACAGTGCTGCACCGACGTTGTGCTTTTATTTTGAAAGAGACTGTATGCAAACTGTACATTTCCTGTGAAAACAGAAGTTTATTTTGAAAACAGACAATGCATGTAATAGGCTGACGTTGACACGGCGTCCCAGAACGTCAACAACCAACACACCCAGGGTACCTTGGACGCCATATGTGGACGTGGAAAGTCCATGACCAAACGTGGTCATGTGACGAGGTCACAGTGAGGATGATGATGTTTTTGTTGTCTTCGCTGACATCTTGACTGTAAGGGAGGCAGCTCTCTGCGTTCTGGCTACACGGCGTCACATCGTCATGGGAGTGGAGCATTTAGCCTGCTCGATTTTGTGAAATTGATTTTTGTGCTTCGACCATAAGTAAACAGGCTGTGCAGTGAAACCGTTTCTTATTCGTCTGTTTTCATCATGTTTTTCGTTGTTATGTCCGTCTTTGCTGCGCTGTAGCCCACAGACAAAATTAACACCATTAAAAACCCAGTTATAAATGACACGAATCACAGATTTACGGCTGTTTAAGTTATTAAAAATACATCCTCATAATTATATCATGACTTTATTTCACATTCAGTTCTTGTTAACAAGAGATCTCCATCTGCTCTGTGCAAAGCGCCGCAGAGCCGTCAAAAATAGACGAGGCGTGTGTTTTTATTAGTTTCTGGGACGCTTCTGAAACACGCTGCGCCGCGTCTGCTGGATGTACAAAGATTGTCAAGAGTGGCTGCGTTCAGCTCGGGCAGCGACTCTACTGAGGGAACTTTTATAGTTTTTAAATTTTCCCAAATTTCACGAACATGCGACTCAAAATTATTTTTTTTGTCAATCAACTAATAATGAATCAGTTCAGCCCTACAAACTGGCAGCGAGGGTCAAAATAGATTAACATTTTATTAACACTGACGATGAATAAACATTTATTGTTGTTATTTATTGAAGTCTAAAGGTGTGAGTCTAAGTCTGCCTTTGAGCAAGGCACTGAACCCCAGCTGCTCCACTGACTGGCTGTACTGGGTTTCTCCCAGTCTGAGTTTCTGGTTTTTGTGATTTGAATCGAGATGCTGCAGAAAAAGACAACAGAAATAAAGGTAAAAGAGGAACTTGAGTTAAACATGTTGGTTTGGCATTTGACAGGAGCCGTCCTGAATTAGACTCCTCCAACATGGCTGATTAATGATGTTTCTTTATCTCCTCGCTGGCTTCAGGCGCTGGGTTGGAGCCGCAGTGTGTTGGCCCACAGAGTGTGATACCATCCCACACTGTGGCAAAAACCTCCTCTCTCTAAATCTATCTCTCTCTGTTTCTCTTTCCCTTCCTCACACTCCGTCCAGCTCTCTCTCTCTCTCTCTCTCTCTCTCTCCTCCACCGTTTTTTGTCTCGGTATCTCTCTCCCCTCCCTCCCTCCCTCCCTCCCTCCCTCCCTGTCTCTCTGTTTCTTTCTCCTTTCAAGCGTGGAATCATTTAATTATCGCCTATAGCTTTTTTGGCAGGCTGTTGAATGCCCACCTCTCAAAGCCTGGAGGAAACAATTTACCCTGGGATATCACACACACACACACATGCACTCTCACTCACACACGCACATGCACTCTCACTCACACACACTTCAAGGAGAGGATTTATTACAGCAGGTCCATCCGCAGTTCACAGAAATCCATCACCAATTCCAGATTGAAGAAATATTTTCAGGGAAAAAATAAGATATTAGCCGAACTAAAAATGTGTTTGGGCATTTCTCGGATCCTGTAACATTTTTGCATATGTCCTGAATGTATTTGTTCCAGATAAGGGTTGTGTTAGAGGCAACAGTTTGTGTGTGTGTGCGTGTGTGTGTGGGACTGGGCCTGTGTGAGGTAATGATTAAACGTCGTAAGCATTTAGAGCGTTTAACTCCCCATTATAGGAACAGTAGGAGGTGATTCATTTAGGACTCTTGCCTACTCCTGCGTGTGTGTGTGTGTTTGTGTTTGTGTGTGTGTCAATCGGCCCCCTATGGGATGGAGAAACCCATCCCTATAGAGCTGGAGAGGGCGAACAAAACGGAGCAAGCTTAAGAAAGGAGGGAAGACAGGAGAAGAGGGGAAAACAACTGGGATCCATTGAGAGGAAATTAATGGCCCATCTCATATTGTCAGCATTGTTATTGTATAAGGGTCTCCAGAGGGAGGGGAACCCTTTAAAATGATGTCTGCTCAGAAAAAGAGCCCTAAAAATGAAGACAAGGCAAAGAGGGGGATGAAAGGCGAAGGCTGTAAATTTTCGACAGGGCTCTCAGTTCATTACAGGGTGATCAGAGACGAGGCAGGGCCAGACAAAGGGCCTCAGTGTTGTAAGCCAGCTACGTCAGTGTTACACCGGGGTCAGCTCTTTAACTCACGGGCAATGAATAACTGGGCTTTCAGCTGGGACAATGGCAGGCCAGCTCTCCCCAGCTCCGAGTAGGACCTGCCTATTGTCGAGGAGTTGAACCGGGGAAGTCACCAATCTGTAGGAACGCTGAGAAGTTAAAAGACACGACGAATGAGTCGAGGAAAGGGAACTGCGGAGATTTAAGGTGTGTGTGTGTGTGAGTGTGGGGGAGATGTGTGTGAGCAAACCTGGAGGTCAAGAGTACTCTATCATCACCATGTCATTAAAGATTGAAGTGCACAGTGCACAGGGGGCCCACAAGAATCCAGCCGCCTCAGTGTGTGTCAGCTGTGGTTTCTATTACAGGTAGCTGCTCAGAGTCTGACACTGAGACAATCCAGGAAATAAATGAGTCAGATCCTTTGGTTCAGTCAGCAGACACTCTCTAAGATGCCTCGCAGCACAGTGAAGAAGCAGAGCCACATCAAATTAGTCAAACATCATTAACTTTACAATGTAGTTTAGGATTTGGCTGTGTGGGCTGCGTCTGAGCGAATGTGAGCAGACAGGGTATCATACAGTGAGGCCTGCTGAGATGTTTGCTCAGTGCAGGTGATGTTTGAGTGACAGACGAACTGTGAACTCAAAACTTTAAACTTTAGGTTTTTTTTTAACCTGGACCCTATTTGTCCATGTTCTATGGTTTAGCATGTGTAACAAGTGAACCTGCTACAAACAGGCTACAGACTGCGCTCCATTTGCCAGACGCAGACAAGTACACACCTATCTGTGTGTGTGTGTGTGTTTTTCTGGTGTGTCACCACTGATGTCAAAGACAGTCCAGAAAACGGTAGGAAGGAGCATTGAGGCCTGTGGAAACTGTACAGCTGTTGCTTCTTTTAATATAACTCCTCGTCACATGTCCACGTTTGGTCATGGACTTTCCACGTCCACATATGGCGTCCAAGGTACCCTGGGTGTGTTGGTTGTTGACGTTCTGGGACGCCGTGTCAGCTTCAGCCTGTTACATGCATTGCCTGTTTTCAAAATACACTTCTGTTTTCACAGGAAATGTACAGTTTGCATACAGTCTCTTTCAAAATAAAAGCACTACGTCAGTACAACACTGCAAATTAACATTTTTTTCCTTCAACAAAAAACTCACATGGTTACGTGTAGCAAACACATGTTGTGGTCCGGTTAAGGACAAAAGAACAGGGTGAAAGTCAGTGACCACCCCTGTCGCCCGCCCTACTCTGACTTTGGCCCCCTTAACTTACGTCATTGTCCCACTGTGCTTCCACAAAACAGCCATTAGTATTCAACCTGTTTCCAGTTGACCTGTTACCTGTCAAAGACCAAACAATCAACAAACGTTAGCTAGCAGTAAACTGGTCCAATCATGGACAACTTTACAGCTCTGTACATTTCATACGTGCTGTACACATTACTTTATGTACAGATGAGATGAACGCTGGATGTAGATTTCTCCATGTTGTTACCAGCTTCTTCTTCTCTTACATATTTAATGCTATTGGACTTCAGGGTCACTGGAAACCGGAAACTGTGGAGCATGCTCAGAGCGCCTCGGCCAGTTTGGGTCTGATTGAGTGTATACATGCAGGAGTCACATGATCTGGTGTGTTAGTCCCACTGTGACAAATTCACTTTAGCACGATTCCAGTCAGACAAACCCCGTAACGTGTTTTAAAAGTCTGCTTTTAGTTGGACTGAACAAACAATCGATTTTCTCTAATGTCATGGAAACGTACTGATTGATCGACGGCCTTAAAAATACTAAGAAGCATAATTCGTCCCCTTTAAATGATAACTGAAACATTTCAGCCAATTTTTGATGATTTGATACAAATAATAAAGGCAAATAATTCCAGTTACATGTAGATGAACTGATTCATCAAATTTCACTAAATCAGACTATTGATAAAAGTCATCAGTGGTGTCTCCGATTTTGTGGCTGATGGACGGATGAAAACTAAAATAAAAATCAGCAGTAGAATCCTTTGTTAGGAAGCTGCTGTCATTTATTTGCAGCCATCATATTTTTGCAAGACGTTAAAGTTTTAGAAAAGCAGAGAAAATACTAGAAAACTTTCCCAAATTGTAAAGAAATATTTTTTTTTTCTCAAATAGTTTTGTTAATATGTGAAAAATATCTGCACAAACCATAAAAGCTTATTTTTCTCATTATTTATCTCATGTGTGTCTCTTGTGTCACCAGTTTTATTTCAGCCTGGTTCTATTTCCTGCAGGTCATTAGATAAAACACTCTGTTCTGGCTGCTTCATTTAAATATGTAAATGAACAGAGCCAACCTGTCACAGTGGAGCCCCGTTTGAACCTGCAGCGTCCCTCACTACATATTATGTTCTCTGGTCTGATGGACACCTGCCTGCTGATGATTACCTGTCAGCCGCATGATGATATTTACAGTATATCAGTAGCCACCCCCCCCCAAACTTCAATACATTAAATGAAGAAAGGTCCTTTCATACGTCCCTCTGATTGATTGACTGCACACTGCAGTGTTACCTCTTAACACCTGATTTAATCCAGCGTCTTAAACCCCGAGTCTTAAAATCGAGCCATTATTTTTGCCAACAGCTGTGAGATCATTTAATTTGTTTTCTATGCAAATCAAGTCATGTGTGGGATACCACCTGAAAACTGATGCCTGAAACATTTGACGGACGGGTGGCTGCACACACACAATTACCACACCCTCACGGGCGGAGGAATAAAAAATGATTTCTTAAGCTGGGCATCACTCACAGTGACTGCACACACACACACACACACACACACACACACACACACACACACACACACACACACACACACACACAGAGCAGCTGTCTGAGGCAGGCAGGGTCAAACGGTGGTTAATTAGTCCCGTCACCTGCTCAGGTCATCACACCTTCAGCTCTGCTCGGCTGAATAATAATCCTGCAATATTAACACTGTCACGTTGGCTGGGGTGTTGGAGTGAACCTGTTGTTGATATAATACATTACATCCCGCTGTCTCGCCTCCCTGACACACACACACTCACACACACACTCCTCTGCCTCCCCAGCTGACTGAAGGGCCACCAGAAACTGTCACTTTGCACTAATGACTGCTACAACGATGTGTGTGACAGGTCTCCTCTCCGTCTCTATCCTCGCAGCAGCAGCAGCAGCATCACATGTGATTACTCAGCCTCTCGCTTCCTATCTGTTGCTGCTCTCTGTAAATTATATCAAATGTGAACCACCGGCGTAGTGGTCTGTCAAACTGTGAACCGGTTTTGAAATTTACTCTCTGAAATGTGTCTCATTAGCTCGATCTGTCTGCAAATTCCGGCAATGGGAGTTAATGATGCATTGAGAATATTCTCAGGTTGTGAAAAGGTAGATTTCAGCATCAAAGCGTGTGCCGGGAGGCTGTTTAGTGTTTGTTTCTCAGGGAGAGTCCCTCCGTATGGAAAACAGACAGGTGCTTCACGGACACAGGGAAAAGCAGGAATGATTTCCCATCTGTCTGTTCCGTGGAGAGATAACGGGGCCGTCTTATCCGAGGTGGAGCGCATCTCCCCGCACTGGGAACCTTTTAATGGGGCGGAAAACCTGCCTTCCGCTCCTGAAAATCCACCTTGGAATTCCCATTTCCAACAGCCTGTGACTACCTGTCTTTCCAGAGCAGTTTTCCCATTGACTTCTGCCCCTTTTTTAAGATTCTCTGCACCCGTATCACTGCATTAATTTGCTTATAGATGCAGTTTATGTTAATATTTATTTTGATGCAGACAAATATCACAATAAATCTGGCCTGGAGATGCTTAGATTGCTCACACACACACCGACACACACACAGGGGGATAGAGGGCTGGATAAACGCCAGCCAAGCCTCATTAGCTTCTTGCTGCTTTTCTGGAAAGACAGGCAGAGCGAGACAGGAGGGGGAGACAGAGAGGGGGGAGGTTAGATAAGCAGAGGGGAGTTGAAAGAGGAGCGAGAGGAGGCAGAAGGAGAGGAAAACCAGGTTTGTGAGGGGCGGCAGAGAGGCAGAGCCCAGCACGGTGACCTGTTGGATTAAGACTATTAGATACCCATCTGGGGCTGCTTGACCACTTCACTGGCGGATCCTCCCCCAGCAGCCGCTCAGCTGACCCCCACTGACACAATGCACCCCTGGGACACACACACTAACACACACCGACACACACACACACACACCTTCCCTGATGGAACAGATGAAATGCTTCATGTCAGTCCCGAATTGCTGCATGTGAGTGTATCTGTGACAGATGGAGAGGTGACCCACAGTTCAAATATGGCTCATTTTATGATTCTATACAAGAGTATTAATGTACTGGACCCACATTACCTCCTCATGTGCACTCACACTGGCTGCATGTGGACATGTAGACTCAAACACTGACTCTACTGACAATCAGACTGAATTTCCATTTTGTTTTGCTTCTGTCATTCACTAGAAATAAGTGTGTTCCCTTATGCTGGAAAACTGCAGGTGCAAATATAATGTATGGCAACTGCAACTGAAGTTTACACATCTAAAGGCAACTCATTCTCACTGCGACCTCGTCACATGTCCACGTTTGCTCATGGACTTTCCACGTCCACATGTGGAGTGCAAGGTACCCTGGGTGTGTTGGTTGTTGACGTTCTGGGACGCCGTGTCAACTTCAGCCTGTTACATGCATTGTCTGTTTTCAAAATACACTTCTGTTTTCACAGGAAATGTACAGTTTGCATACAGTCTCTTTCAAAATAAAAGCACTACGTCAGTACAACACCACAAATACAAGCTTTTTTACATTTACAGGGTAAGTGAACACCGGCCTCCTGGATGTAAGTTGATGATTGTTGAACCCACCCCTCCTGTCCGCCCTACTCAGACTTCCACGCCCTCAACTCACATTGCCGTCCTGCTGCGTTTCCCCCTGACGGGGGGGAAGTCCTGTTTACAGGTGAGTTGTCAGCTGGTACAATATGTGAGCACTGGCAGCTGCAGAGTAGCCTAATGCTGCAGTCACACATACAGACACAAAAGCCGCATTTAGTCAGTACAGTGGTGTAGTGTTAGTTGATGAGGTGTTCGCTCTACGAGGTGAACCTGTCGTCATCCCAACTCGTCACATAATGCTGCGAGGTCAGTACCATTCATGTCTAGATATGACCTGACATATGGCCTCAGGCAAAGGTGTTTCTATCGATGATGAAAAAATATCCATACTGTTATACGCAGATGACATTGTTTTGATTTCTGAAGCTGAGGAGGGGCTTCAGGAGATGCTCAGTCTCGTCCATAGCTGGTGTCAGGACTGGAAATTGAACGTAAATCCTGATAAAACCAAAGTGGTGCATTTTAGAAATCCATCAATGCCCCTGTCTGAGTTTAGTTTCTCCTGTGGCTCGTTTTCTTTGGAGACAGCTAAAGAGTATAAATACCTGGGTTTGATGTCAACAGAATTTCTAGATTATAATGAAACTGTCAAGCATTTAGTAATGCATGCAAACAGAGCTCTGGGTGCAATCATAGCCAAATGTAGATGTATGGGTGGTTTTCCTTTTAAATGTTACACGAAATTGTTTGAATCCCTGGTCCAGCCTATTTTGACCTATGCTGCTGCTGTCTGGGGTTACAAAAGTTATTCTTGTGTTAATGCTGTGTTTAACCAGGCATGTAGATTTTATTCAGGTGTGTGTAAATACACCCCAAATGCTGCTATACAGGGTGATATGGGTTGGAAAACTCCATGGCAACACCAGCAATCCTGTATCTTTAAAAACTGGCAGAGACTCTGTGGTACGCCTGACAGCCGATTATGTAAACATGTTTTTCAGTGGGCGGCTCATTTGTCAAATGTAAAAAATTATGCGCACACGATAAAAACATTTCTTAGTTTTATGAACTTATCTCACCTTGCTCGTACAGATATGGTCTACTCAAGCAACGAGGGATCATGGCTACAGTTAATAAATACACCAGAAGGGAACAAACTACGCACTTACATACATTACATACATTTGTGCAAAATATATTATCAAGACAGGTTAGAAGTGCCTTCGCTAAATTCAGATGTGGAGTTGCTCCTTTAGCAATAGAAGCTGGTAGATATACGAACACCCCAGTGGATAGACGCTACTGTACTTTATGTATTAATGGTTCCATTGAATCAGAGGCCCAAGTTATTTTACACTGAGACATTTATGTGGACATTCACACTGAACTATTTACACTTTCTAAGTATATTGTTAATTTTAATGATCTTGATGATACAAATAAATTGTGCGTAATTTTAGCTGGTAAGCATCAATGAATGTGCCAAAGCCTGCCACCTCATCCTTAACAGAAGATTGTCTGTCATGAGTTCCAATTTATAAAACAACTGTTTCGTGTTTTGTTTTCATGGTACCATAGTGTATGTTTTTATTATCTTTTTCATGATGTTTAGTTGGTGTGGGGAGGGGGGGGGGGGGGCGTAAATTGTATTGAATACTGTATTTTTATAAACATATTCCCTCTGCACCCTCATGTATATTTAATGTGTGTTGTGGAGTGACACCGAAATAAAGTTTATCTATCTATCTATTCTGCATTTGTTGATGACGTTCCATCACGGTGTGTCAGTTTATGCTTGTTACATTCAATGTGTCTGTTAGAAAAAAACAAACAAACAAACAAACAAAAAATGTCTTTTTCAATATAATCTTATGCTGGTAAGATACCTAGTATTTGTGTTTATGTTTATTCCTTTGGACAACAAAAGCCTGTGGTTAGGTTTAGAAGTAAATTTCATGGTTTGGCTCAACATGTATACAGGAAGTGGAGAGCGGGCTCCTGGGTGAAAGTCCAGGGTTCATTGAACCCATCCACCTCCATTCCCACTCACCCTATTTATATTACATTATTACCAGCAGTGTTTCAAACCATCCAGCAGTGTATCATACTGCCGCGAAAAGTGCCATTAGACCGCGTTACTAACTGACACCACCTGTCAGCGTATCAGAATGCAGCTACAGTGCCGTCTGGCTGACGGGCGGCATATCATAACACCACAAAAGGTGGCTTTTGGTGTAGATGTCTGACACTGAAATCATCGATAATGCATGGGGATCTGACGACTTCGAAATGAGAACAGGTTGACTAGATAAATGGGTGGGTTACTGTGGAGGAAGTAGGTATACTCTCCTGTTCCAATGGCTTTTTGTCTGACAGGTGGGTCTTCTGTACATGGCCAGAAAAAGAGGTGGTTATACCCCGTGTACCTGCGCACACCCTCCACTACACCGCTGGTATGATACCCTCACAACTACTTACTTCTAATGCTATTTTATAGGAGCTTTATTGTCTTTGTGATTCACTCTTTCTTAACTGTGAAATAAAATTAAATAAAAGCTTCCATCCCCCGAGGGAAATGGTTTTCAGTTTATTAAAGTAAACAGGAGGTCTGCGTGCTAACGTCCCTACAGGAAATATCTAAAAGGCTGGGGTGTTGTTGTCGTACAGTTTCCACAGCAGCAGATCGCTCTGTGTTCCTATTGGTCAAAGTGACGGCTGTGAACAACAAAAAGAAAATCAAACGTGCTAGACTTTCTCGTGGCCTACGATGACACACTACATGGGATAAGATGATGGATTATCACGTAGAACACTCTTTGTTGTTCACAATCCAAGCCGACAGCGTACGACACCGCGTCAGGCTGTAATTGGATTAATATTGTGTAGTGTTACCCAGCATTAGTTTGATAACCATAACTACTTTTCTTAATACATTTATGTTTCTGATTTGTGTGCATTGATTAATATGGCTGGTCTCCCTGGTTATTGTAGTTAGTCGCAGCTCTACAGCTAGTTTAGATTTAGGAAATGTCTTGATTGAAAATTGCCACATTAGTAGCCGTGGATCAGTTAAATGTTGAGTCTCGTGGGTGATTCTGAAATTAAATGTTTGAACATTCCACTTCTTTTTTCAAAGATCTGACGAGATTTCTTTGCAATCTTTGTTTTCTAAAAAGCAGCAAAAATTCAATATGGACTCGCAGCTCCTGACTGTATCTGTCTGCTCATCACTCTCTCCTCTCACTGTCATCTCATTAGCCCATTTTGCGTCGCTGAAGGGTACCATCCCTTTCGGGAAACTTTTGTGGGTGGTTTCTTTGGTTTGAGTTCATCTTCGGCGGCTGTAGAATATTTTCAGCTGGCTTCAGTCTCCGAGTCGTGAAGAGCCTCGCTACATGAGATTATGAGCTGTGGGGCTCAGCGCAGACAGACGAGCTCCCAGCTGAATCACTCCACATCAAACCCTTCAATCACTTACCATTTACTGGGCTAAGCACAGATGAGAGGGCTCCCCGCTGGTCCATGCACACACACACACACACACACACACACACACACACACACATTTGTGTACACACAAACCTGCTGCACAAATGCTCATGCACAAGAGAACCAAATTCGGGATGCAGAAATACACTTGTACACACAGACGCGCACATGCACACGCACAGAATTAGATCAAATGCACTACACACACAAATGAGCCGCCTTTTTAAATATGCACCACGTCTTTGAAAAAAAAATCAAATGCAAAAGAGAAATATTTATTAGGTTGATATCAGTGTTTCTGTGTGAAAGTATAGGCTGTAATAGTGAACGTGTGTACGTGTGTGTGTGTGTGTGTGTGTGTGTGTGCGTCCCAATGGTGTCACCATAGGGACGAGGTGATTAGTGATATCTATCCGGCAAATCATGTGCAAGAACATCATTACCATACCTCCCTCTCCCCCCTCTCTCCCTCCTCTCCTCTCATCTCCGACTCTCTCTGGGGTGCGTTCGCTCCCAGCGCTCCTTAAGTGTTTTAACGTGTTAATAATCATTAGGCACTGTGCAGTCAAGTGGGAGAGGAGCGGGCGGTTGTGGTGGCGGTGGGGTGGATTGGGGGGGGTGTAATGATCGGCTGACCTCTGACCTGTGACCCCCGACTCCCCTCCCCACGTCTCCCCCTCTGTGTTGAGTGGCTGGCCTCTCATCTTGGGGGTCCATCAGGGACCTATTAAGGGCTGTCTCACACTCCGCCACCTCACTTAACTCTGCCTTGTCAATATGCTGCAGCATGTGTGTGAGGGACAGAGAGACAGGGAGTTTGTGTTTATATTCACCTCCCTGTCTAGGAAGCCAGTCTCCTCTCCCCCCGTCTCTCCCCCTTTTTCTGTCGATCACACTTATTTTTCTCTCTCTCTGTATTTCTCTGTGGCTCTCCCTCACTCTTTCCCTCCCTCCCTCCGTCCCTCTCGCTGCGTCTGTCTTTGGAGATGCTAATTCCTGGTCCAGGGAGACTAGATGAAACAGAGCTGAGTTTCTCTCATTAGCTGACACAGATGCCGAGGCGTGTGGACCTGAATAACAACACTCTGGCAGGCTGCTGCCTCCTCTTCCCTTCCACATGCTCTGTTGACGATCTCACATTCCAGCCATATTCCCCACAAAGCTCAGTGTGTGTGTGTGTGTGTGTGTGAGTCTGTTTGCTTATCTGTATTGCAAGTTTTCTTGAAAAGTTGCGTGTGCTGTAATATCATTTTTATAAAAGATCTGGGAGATTTCTTTGGGGAGTCTGACTAATTTTTAAAGCACCTTGTGTCGCTATTTAACTTCAACAAGTATTTTTATTTTTATTTTGACATCAAGACCGCCACAGAAAATTGGCAGCCCTTATGCAATATTTCACAGCAGCTGTACAACCAGGAAGAGGTCCAAGAGAGGTCAAATTATTTCAGAGCCGGATTTTTTTTTAAAACTGGGAGCAACTGATTTTTCCTTATTGGGATAATTCAGTTTACCAACTCTTATGGACAGAAGGACAAAAACCTGACAGTGCACAGATTCACACACAGATTAATGCACCTGTATAACTCATCACCTCTGATATAACCTCTTCTCTCATCCTGAATTTGTTTTGTTTGTATGATATCCTACAACTTAGCGCCACATGAGTGACGTTACATCCTTAATGTAAAGTTACGGAGGTTAGGTTCAGGAAAAGAAACATGGCTGGGCGTCACTAGGATTGGGTTTAAGTAACTGTGGTTGTTTATGGAAAAAAAACATGGTGAGGACGTACCTTTACATGGCTCAGAGTTGGCACAGTTCCAAACTCACATCTCCAGGGAAAAGTCCTGTGTTTTGTGACCCATCCACCATCCCAACCTGCCTCCGTCTTTACTGCCAGTAGCACATTGGTCACATGACCGCAGCCTTCAAAATATGTAGGTTATGCACAAATTACTGGCTTATGATTATGTGGGGTATGTATGAATTTTGGTGCATTCCATTTTGTAGGAAAACTTATTAAGAGTGCGTGAGAACAGCCTGCTGTGGGACCTCCTGCGCCACCAAATATTAGGGTTTCAGTTACACCTGTTTTTCCCTGTAATCTTGTTTTTGGGTGTTGTCCATGTTTTTGTGTGACAGCTTTAACTCTTTCAGTGTCTTTTCTTTTCATAAAAGTTAAAACTTAAAACGTCTTGTTTCGCATTCGGTTGTTCTTTTTTTACCGGGACGTTTATTTTGTTTGCTTAAGCGTGTTCCATTAGCCAAAATCAGCATCCACATTAATATCACAGGTGATGTAAATTATGGATGCACCTTGCAAACCAAGCTGGCTAGTTAGCACTAGTGTCAGCTGATAACTTAGCATTTGAGAGGGTCCTTTGGCTTTCAGTCAGACCCGCCCCTCGCTCCTCCACAGCTCCACCATCTTCTCCAACTATGGTCACTTCTGGCTCCAAAAAAACAAGATATCAATGACTAAAGCGCCAAACTCGAGGGTTCAATATGGAAATTCAAAAGCTAATGGAATGGGGCAGCACAGTGGTGCAGTGGTGCTCTTGCCTCATAGCAAGACTGTTCCTGGTCTAACCCGGGTAGTGGGCTTAGCTCCCAGGTGCCGATAGCCCACGTTAAATAGCCATGATGCTATATACTCAGGTGTATATGGCATCATGGGTTGTGTTTTTAGCAGTGGGAAGACTTTTAGTTTTGCTACCTGCAGAAACAGTGTTCTTGTCATATTTCCACCCCACAAAATGAAAGTTGTTTGGTTTTGGAGTAACTGTAATGTTATTACTGAAATTACATTAGTGATTAGTTACACTACTGGTCACTGGAAACAGTAATATTTTTACTGCCCAACACAGATCAGGTCACGCCATCCTTTCTTCCAGCACAAACAGAGAAAATCTTCAGACTGGTCATTTCCACTCTGTTCATCCTGTACAGTAAAACCAGAGACTTAAGACACAGTCCTTTCATGAAATGCCACAGTGTCATTTTTATGCAAATAATCCAGTGTATATGGGAAACGTAGCCTCAACTGAGGAAACACCAGCACTAACAATAGCACTGCTGCGTGGAGGCTGTCAATCATCGTCACCATGGTCTAATGTATTTACAGAACTTAATTAGCACACTTAATTTAGCAATTTTGAAAGTATTGAGTCGTCATATTGTCTGATGTACGACTGGCGTTTTTACAGTGTATCTAATCCAAGCTGTTCTTCTTAGATTTATTTATTTTTAACATGGCATTTTGTACAGATTCCACATATATATGAATAAATGATATGTTGGTAATTGATTCTTGCGTAGACCTAGAAATTATTTCAGGGTGACTTCCCAGTAAAACCTGGAAGCTGCTCACAAACCTGAGAGAAAAACCCTGATCTCATAATCTCACAGTGTATAAATGGTGTATCAGAGGCTCTTCTGTCATGAAAAGTGAGCACAAAGCAAAGTAATCCTTTAAGAAATTACTTTAAAATATGACAATAATAGAATCAGACGTTGAATGACGGCACAAAAACCATGGGAAGTTTTAATTTGAAGACTTATTGGCTTCAGTCTTCCAAACAGCTCAGCCCTAATAAAGAACAGGCCACAGAGAGAAAACACACACACGCTGTACTCGGCACTGAAGACAGAACAAAGAAGACTGAGAAACACAAACAGTGTGTAGCAGCGCTGCGACAGGCGGTAATCCAGTATTAAACCACATCCACATGTTGGCCAGATGATGCTCTGTGGCGTTTGAGGGGTTTTGGGGGGGCTTCCCTGAGAGTCAGACATGACCTCACTGGCCAGTGTGTGTCATCGTCACCATCGTGTCCTACCTGATCTCCACCTCTCCAGGAAGGTCTCCCCTCTCACGCACACGCTGCTTTACATAATTCAACACTCATTTATGGAAGACCAGCTCCTACCTCCCTGCATAATGGATCAAAGGATAATCTGGCTTTAGCTGTGAATTTAACTCTATTTTTCTATTTCTACACACACACACACACACACACACTTACACACACAGGACTCTTTAACTGAGAGATTGGTCTGAAGTGACAGTAATGTAATATTAATAGCCAGGGGGGATGACAGTCTGTCCCCATTGTGTTGATACCCGCAGGCTTGACAGAGCTTTGGTCACACATCCCACTGCTGTACATCTGCTAACACTGGTACAATAAGTCCTCTCTGTCTCTTTCAATCTCTCTCTCTCCAACTCTCTTTCTCTCCTTCTGTTGCTGGCTCGCACATTTTAAGATTCGTGGCCTAAATTCTCCGCCCAAGAAATTTCTGCAAAAAAAAAAAAATCCCCAACTTTAAAATGACCTTAATGCACTCTGGTCACCTGTACTCAGAGACAATCTAAACCTCCCCACCTCGATATTTTGCCAAAACATCACACCAATATTCACCTCTCACTCTGCATTGTTTTTGTGACAGTGAGTCAATATTTTTTTCGTCAACAAATCATGAAAGCCTCATCACTAAAAATCACTATTCTTTCTATAAAAACACAGAGTAGTTAAAGCATGGTGTATCTTCTTCCTCTGCGCCCTTTTAGCTCTACCAGTGTCCAGCCACCACCCTGACCTCCATCTTATGCACTGAGTTTTTATTCTCTTGGTTTAGCTAAAGGTGCATTTATGCTTGTGCGTCAGCTCCATGGAGACCCCACGCCGTAACTTACTCATGTGTTCACGCTGTTGTGAGCATTTATACTTGTGCGGTGGTGTGTCTGTGTCACTCTGCAGTTACACCTCCAAAACACTCACTTTCTGTGAAGTGCTGTTAAGTTTAATTGATTCAAAACACACACTATACACGCATTAAACACACTAGACACACACTAAACACACATTAAACACACACTTAACACACATTAAAAACACACTATACACGCATTAAACACACTAGACACACACTAAACACACATTAAACACACATTAAAAACACACTAGACACACACTAAACACACATTAAACACACATTAAAAACACACTAGACACACACTAAACACACGTTAAACACACACTTAACACACATTAAAAACACACTATACACGCATTAAACACACTAGACACACACTAAACACACGTTAAACACACACTTAACACACATTAAAAACACACTATACACGCATTAAACACACTAGACACACACTAAACACACGTTAAACACACACTTAACACACATTAAAAACACACTATACACGCATTAAACACACTAGACACACACTAAACACACATTAAACACACATTAAAAACACACTAGACACACACTAAACACACGTTAAACACACACTTAACACACATTAAAAACACACTATACACGCATTAAACACACTAGACACACACTAAACACACGTTAAACACACACTTAACACACATTAAAAACACACTATACACGCATTAAACACACTAGACACACACTAAACACACATTAAACACACATTAAAAACACACTAGACACACACTAAACACACGTTAAACACACACTTAACACACATTAAAAACACACTATACACGCATTAAACACACTAGACACACACTAAACACACATCAAACACACATCAAACACACATTAAACACATTAAACACACATTAAACACACACACTAAACACACATCAAACACACATCAAACACACATTAAACACATTAAACACACACACTAAACACACATTAAACACACATTAAACACACATCAAACACACATTAAACACATTAAACACACATTAAACACACATCAAACACACACTAAACACACATTAAACACACACTAAACACACATTAAACACACACTAAACACATATCAAACACACATTAAACACACATTAAACACACATCAAACACACATTAAACACACACTAAACACACATCAAACACACGTTAAACACACATCAAACACACATTAAACACATTAAACACACATCAAACACACACTAAACACACATCAAACACACATTAAACACACATCAAACACACATTAAACACACATTAAACACACTAAACACACACTAAACACACACTAAACACACATCAAACACACATTAAACACACATTAAACACACATCAAACACACATTAAACACATTAAACACACATCAAACACACATTAAACACATGTTAAACACACATTAAACACACTAAACACACAGCAAACACACATTAAACACACATCAAACACACATTAAACACATGTTAAACACACATTAAACACACTAAACACACATCAAACACACATTAAACACACATCAAACACACATTAAACACACAAAACACACATTAAACACATGTTAAACACACATTAAACACACATTAAACACACATCAAACACACATTAAACACATGTTAAACACACATTAAACACACTAAACACACATCAAACACACATTAAACACACATCAAACACACATTAAACACACATCAAACACACATTAAACACATGTTAAACACACATTAAACACACTAAACACACATCAAACACACATTAAACACACATCAAACACACATTAAACACATGTTAAACACACATTAAACACACTAAACACACATCAAACACACATTAAACACAGATCAAACACACATCAAACACACATTAAACACATCAAACACACATTAAACACATGTTAAACACACATTAAACACACTAAACACACATCAAACACACACTAAACACACATCAAACACACATTAAACACACACTTAAGACAATAAACACACATTAAACACACAAACACACATTAAACACAAATTAAACACACATTAAACACATTAAACCACATTGAACACAGACTAAACACACATTAAATACAAAAACACACATTTAACACACACTAAACACACATTAAGCACACATTAAAAATGGCTTAATTTTCCCCACAAATACAACATGCTAATGTTTTTAGCACAAGCCTATGGCATTCTACATTGTATAAATTAGCCTAGTAGCTAGCAGACTTTTCCTCTACTCATATGAAGCCAGGGACAACAGCAATATTTAACAAAGGTAACGTTACAATATCCGGCTCCATTACAGCTCACAAGGTTCACTGACAAAACAACTGTCTTATACTAAACATGTTTTCCAAACAAATACAACATGCTAACATTATTAGCACAAGCCTATGGCATTTCACATTGTATAAAGTAGCCTAGCAGCTAGCAGAGATTTCCTCTGCTCATATAAAAGCAGGGACAACAGCAACATTTAACAAAGGTAACGTTACACAATTCGGCTCCATTACAGCTCACACTGGTACAAAGACAAGTTTGGTCTCTACAGCTAATTTCAATATTCATAACAACTGTGCAGGGGTATGAATTCATTTATAACACATCTGTTTACATTTCATGAAGGCCCAAAGTTAAGCATAACAGGTGTGGGGTGCTTGAGTGACAGGCCGTCTGCAAACTCGACACAGTCTGTGAGTCAGATTCACCCCACCCTCTTCCATGGCTCCACCCTCTTCCATGGCTCCACCCTCTTGTCAAAAAATGGTCAGTTCTGGCTCCAAAAACCAACATGGCGACGGCTATGGCTTCAAAGTGGGAGTCAGTGGGAAACATCATGGTACATCATCTGTTATCTATACAGGCTATGGTCACTGCAAATGAATATATTTAGAAGCTCCTCATAATAAATCTTAAGAAATAGTACAGATGCACTTTTAACCCCAGAACATAAAGGCTAACTGCAATGATAATCACTTGAATGTGGTGTCTTTCTCATGTGGCCGCTGCACCAGACTTTGCACAATACTATTGCTTATTTGTTAAAGATGAATGTTCTTCACCATATGGTTGCCTTGTGCATCACATATTTTAAGTTGTGTCATATCCTTTCTATATTCAGACATCTGGCACATAGAGAAAGTCATTTCCAATAAAAACATGACACCAAAATATGCATCAAACCAGGCCGAGCAAAATGTCCCAAGAGGGATCATGTACAGGTATTTACTGTAGTCTATTTAAAGAGAGTGTTGCTGCTAACAGGTCTCACTAAAGTCTTCACTGTACATTATGTGTGCTTAAACTGATATTTACAATACACAGGTTGGTTCAGTGCCATGTTGAGTGGTTACAATGAGGGGCCCCCAAACCCAGTCCTGCTTTGGTCCCTCAAAAGTTTTGGGTCGGACCTGTACATGTTGCTCAAATAGGTAAAAAAAAAAGTAGAAAATGATGAATAATGATTTTTTGGAGTGAAAATGGAAAATTATTTCAGTGTAAAAACATTTCAAACCTCTGGAAACACTTACACGTTATATTGTTTTGTTTTTCTATGTGTAATGTTTCCATACGTGAATCAAAGATATAAGTGTCCTGTGTTGGGACAGTTTTGAGCAGTGTGAATCAAACTGAATTGATTTAATATAATATGGAGATACAATAACAGTTTAATCTTTGTAACGGCACAGTGAACGTACAGTGAGTTTAACCTGATCATCGTTTTCCCTCAGGTGACATCCTGTGTGCAGGGTTTTAGGTCCTCAGCCTTGATGTGCGTGGCCACAGCGTCCTGGCCTGAAGGAGGTCGACTCTCTTCTTATAGAGGACTGAGGAAAGAGGCAGCCGTTCTATGTTTGGGACCGAAGAAGGGAGAGGGAGAAAGATGGAGTCTGTCCGGCTTCAATCAGACGAGTACAAGTCAAAATCCCCATCTGAGACACAGATGCAGACGAGTGGTGGTGGAGGGACGAGGGGTGGGGGTGGGGGGAGGGGGAGGAGGGTGAAGAGAGGACGAGGAGAAGAGAGGGAGAGCAGCAGGGGAAGTCATTATCACTTCCCAACCTCACTCGCTGTCTAATGTATTCAAGGGGAAACAGTTAGATTTGGTCCCTTTGGCAGCCGACCGTAAGCAAATCGATTTGAATGGGAGAGATATAAAGAGCTGTTTATAGTGCCCCCGCATCTCTGAGCGCGTGTGTGCGTGCGCATTGTGAATATACATTTGTGTGACACAGTATGGAAATGCCATTATGCACGCTCACTGTTCGGCTTTAGCGTCTGCTGCAGCTTTGAACTGTATATTTCATGAAGAATAACTCATGCAGCACCTACATTCCCGCCCATGCGTGTGTGTGTGTGTTTGTGCAAATTCGTGCGCGGCCCTCGTGTGTTTTTTCTTCTTCTATGTGTTTTTTCTTTCTGCAGCTCCAGTGGTGGTCTGCTGTCTGCTGCGGCCTCTTGTTTGAGCTGCAGTGAGCCAGCGTCTGGTTTAATCGAAACTTCGAAGACTCCCAGCTCTGCTTCCAGATCCGGACTGAGGGGGGATATTGTAGTGACTTAAGAGGACTCTGGTGTGTGTGTGTGTGTGTGTGTGTGTGTGTGTGGGCAGGGGTGTTGTCCCTTGTTGAGTGAAGGTTCAACAGCCTCGAAGCTGCTCAGGTAGAGGCGGCTTTAGCAGCCAAACATCCGCACAGGGCGCCGCTTGTCCCGATTTGATTTCGGACATATTTGGGGATCCATCAGAAAACTGATGAAAGGAAAATATAGAGCTAATCCTTGTTAAAATTGAGGGTCTTTCAGTACACACACACCCACAGGCATGCAGGCACACACACACACACACACACACACACACACACACACACACACATACATATACATATACAGACACACACCCTGTAGGACATGTGTAACCTAAGTCTGTTGTGATTCCTTTCCCGGTGAGGCCTGGAGGAGTCTAGGAGAGGTTAAAGAAACACTGCACAGTGTGAAAACACACTCCTGAGGTGTGCGGCCTGAAACCTGACACACACACACACACACACACACACACACACACACACACACACACACACACACACACACACACACACACACACACACACAAGGCTTTGATTAATTGTGTCTGCCTGTGTTTGCCAGTGAAACAGGTTAGGGACCCTCTCTTAATAAAAGGTCAGTGGATAAACAGCTCGGTGAGGCAGCCATTTTGGGGATTAATCCTCAGGTTTGGCCTCAGTTACCTCTGAGACACTGAGGTTCAGAGGTGAGGGTTATGAACTATTACAAGAGAAACACAAAATGGCTGCACACATTCAGCGACTAATGAACAGAGCAGCTTTCGGATTCAGTCTCTGCAGCAGTTTTCAAACTGGGATTCGGGGATAAAGAGCGAGAGGTCACCGAGGGGGAGTCGGGAAATGATGTTTAAATTCATTATAACTGCATATGTTTAAAATAATCCCACAAGGAAATGAATAATTTCTGAATCACTAAATCACCAAAGTACATGAGGGAAAATAGTCACCAAAATTTCATCAAATTAGAATCTGTTATATTTTTTATTTTTTAATTGTCAATAAATTCAATAAAAAAACATAAGCCTTGGGTCTTCAACAGGGGGTCCTCAAAGTTACTGCAGGAGGCGCCAATTACTGCTCAATAATTTAAGTCTTTTGTTTTCAAAAATTAAAGTTCGTCTGAAAATAAACATTAACATGAATCCAACATATTATTGGTGAAGATAAATTAGCCTATTCATAAATTTACTTTACACTATACAACTTTAATGTCAGGCTAACTGTTTTGCACCAATTTTGCAATCATATGAGCTAGCTAACGCTAAATCACCATGCAGCACTTATCCATAACGGCCAAGACGATCTAGTTAGCTAGAATTACGTACTATTAGCTGTATTATTATTATTATTATTATTATTATTATTATTTTTATTACTATTCCACCTTTACAAACATTCTTTTGAGCCACAGTGGATGGTTTTGTAAATTTTCAGGCAACCGTCCACCTCAGAAACCACCGATGCTACAACTGCTGCTAACTTAGCAGCTACAAGTAGCGCAAACAACTTGCAAATATTCAGAGAATAATCTGAAGTGCAACTTAATTGTATACGATATATGTAGCAGGGGATTCCAGCTCCAGCTCCATATTGTCCATATGTTTAAATTTTTTGTTGTAACCCTAAAGTGAGTTTTACATTCAAATGTTTTAACATTTCTTCAACTAAAATGTGCGTCATGCGTCTGTGGCCTGGAGCCTTTTCCTCTAAAAACATCACGGCGATTGCTGCAGTAGGCCTAGTGTTGAGTCCTTCTAGCGAGGCCAACTGTGGATTTTAAATCCCAAAAGGGAAACGTCTCTGGGGAAGATAGAGAATTTAATAGTGCACGGACAAATGTGTTTGCTTTCATTGGCAACGTTGTGAAGTTAAAGTACCACATAATCAAAAAACTTTAATATTGATGAATGCTTATTTAGATGTGTTAGTAATGTTGATAGGTCAATTTAAACATCTGTGTTACACACATTAAGAGGTTTAAATATGATTTGTCGCTCCAGACAGATTTCTCTTTTCTTTTTTGTTCGTGAAGGTTGCTGGCCCCTGAGCTGAGGGGTCCTTGAAGGCCCCTGCCATACACCAACAATACATTGATCTTACTTACAAGTTCTGTGTTTGTTTCCAGAGCCACATTACTCCTCTGTGCCGCTGAGCTCCACTGTTGTCCAAAAACTACTGAAAACAAGCTAAACTCAGTTTGTGTATTCATCCACAGCTGAAAATAGTTCCAAACATTTACACAATTTACTTCAATTTGAGATGCATTTGCTAAAATCTACAGTGTCCTGCTGGGTCAGATCCTTTGATTGAATTTATTGACAATATGAAAAATAGAGAATAATTTAAGCCTTGTTCTTTTGTTTGCTTTGGGTTATGGACAATAAAAAAAATACATTCGGGAACCCCTGCTGTTCAGTAATGATTCTGATTAAATGGCATTTTACTGGCGCTGATTACAAGAAAATATGAATTTTATTTTTTACATTAAAAAGCCTAAATTGTAATCCAGCTGTAATGGGCGCTGTTTGTGGTATGATGTCAGTATAGCTAATAATGGCCACTCCAGCAGGTGTGTGTGAGCTGCTCCTAAGAGGTTTCTATCTCAGTCTCTTCCTCACCCACCCACACACACACACTCACACACACAGCAGGAAGGCTGACGCAAATGTTACTTCTCAATTATTCAACCGCTCTAAATGGCAATCTGCACGAAGGTAGCGCTGGAGGAGGAAGCAGCAGAGCCAGTAGAAGACCACGCCGTATACATCACACACATATACATGCACATACTGCACAAACTGTATTTCTATAGTTTGACTTTCACCACGGGATCAAACAAGCAGAGCTCGACCATAAACAACACGCAGCAGCACATATTTAAACAGTGACAACAACACTGCGGTGCTGTGTCATTAGATTGTCACTTTGTGATTTAAGGAAGCATATTGAACACATTTAGGAAGACACCGGCATCAGCAGATTTCCTGTGTGGACAGCAGTCGTCGCCGGGCGCCTCCACTCTCACATGTTACTGATTCAGAGAGCAATAGGAGAGCTTTTCATATTCCTACCGTATGCATTCTTTTGTTCGACACCACATGTTTATTTAGGATGATAAACAATCAAACCCGGCGACGCTGAGGCATCAACAGATGAATAGTGATGAGGTCAGGGTAAATATTAGTCATGTGCTGATAGCAGAGATGATAAACGGGGAGAATACACACACACACACACACTTTCACTGGGCGCTGCTCTGTAGCTGAGATCACTTTGTGGCTCCGCTGCAGGCCAGCTCAGCTTGGAAACTGTGGCGACAGTGTCAGCAATGTTTTAGGAACACTTGATTATTGAGTGTCGAGTTCTGACTTTGCTTCACTTAATGTTTTAATATCAACTTTCAACACAGGTTGTGCAGATGAGTGTGCTGTTGCTTTAATGAGATTTTGCTTGATTTTTAAGGAGAAACATCAACAAACACTGTGTTTAAACCATTGAAATGCCTCTGTGATCGTCACTGACAGCATCACTTCAGCATGATCTCACCATGATTTAATGTTTTTGTCAGTAACCTTTAATTAACTCTTGACCTTTGTAAAGCCATAAAGATTTTGAACCACTTTGTGAAAAGATGTCATTTATAACGTGTTTATAAAAGGTAAAACATGGCTTTATAAATGGTTAACAAAATATTAATTTTAAAATATTAAAATTCATGTTTTTTGGATCGGTAATAAACCACATTTAAGGAAAAGCCAAAAAAACTTTGGCTGTTTATGTATAACACAAAAAACGCTTGGTAAATTAGAATGGAGAGTCGCCTATTTTATGTTTTGTTTGGGTCAAACCCCATAAAAATACCACAAAATTATGCATCCATCCGTCTCTCAGTACCGTCCTACCTCCCTACCCTGCCTGTGGTTCTTGGCCACGTGATCATTGGTTCCTTTTGAAGAGGTAAATCTACTGGTATTAAAAAAAGGTGTGTGTGTATTTGTCCACTTTTAAAAAATGCCTAATATTTCCTAACAAACCTGGGCACGGTAGTTTCCAGCAAACGCTGCTCAAACTGGAGTTAATAATGGGTTTGTTGGGACTGTTTTCAATGTGGATTAATACACGTGGCACGAAGGTGAGTTTTTACACACCAGACGTGTGTGTGTGGGATTGTTTTAAAATAAACAACACTGCCCAGCGTGATGAAGGAGCATGTTAGGAAGTGTAACAGTGTAACTCACTGAGGTGTTTTAACACAGCTGGGATGCAATTAAAAGATTAATCTGATTAATCACATGCTCTGTGACTAATTAATCGCACAGATCAATTTTTGCCGTGAACATATTTTAAAGAGACGTGTTGTAGGAAAGTTGCTGGATTTTGGACACAGTTGTCCTCGACCACGCAAACTGGTCTGCAGTTCATTCTGTAAGGGAGTCAGTGAGTCGGTCACAGGTGGACTGACTCAGTCTGCACACCTGGTCGAGTGTGGCTTGGCGAGGCTGACTGCTAACATTAGCATCAGAGGCTGCGCTAGCTCGGACTCCATGGTTCACCACTGAACGCTCTGCGTTGAGGTGATTTTTCAGGTGTGTATGAAAATTCCTTGCTGCAGAACCTGCAGAGAACCGTGCTCCTATCAACAGTTTAGTCTGAGTGTTTTTTAATTGTAAATGTTTCATTTAAAGGGGCCGAGCAGCGCCGTCTCATCTGCCTCCGTCATGTGACAAAGACACTGTGGCCTTTAGTGATGCACCAGGTCACATGGCACCACAGAGTGTGATTAATCAGTGTTAATTTTTCTTTAATGCACTATTTTCTCTGCAAATAATGAATCAAAATGAATGTGTTATTTTGACAGCCCTAATTTTAAATCGAAATCGAGGAAATCGAACAACGGCGCTCACTCTTCAGGTAATACTTGCTGTAGGATCAGTGCATTGATGCTTTGGTCTTTTATTGGATTTGTCCACAACAAGAACAATATAGAGCACTCATTAATAAAACATGAAACAAAAGTACGCCTCATTACAAAGTGGCAGCAAATGATCCAGTGAGGATGCATCGTACTGTTTGCAGCACGGCAGTGAAACCTCACATGATGCGATGACTGTAAAGAGTGACGATCCAGGTCGGCTGTAGGACAGGTGAAAGGTTGCGGTCGGGGCGGGTGCTGCAGCACCTGGTTAACCGGCCTACCATCCCTGTCTTTGTATTTAATACAGCGCTGATGGGATAATCCTCCCACTTCTACACGATAAAGATGTCTCCATCCTCTGGCCCTTATCACACACACACACATACATGCAGAGACATCTGAGGCACAGTCTGTGTGTTTGAGGTACCAATCTCATAGGAGCAGCTGTAGCCTACAGCCTATATGGAGATGGAGGGGACCCAGTCACCCTGACCCCATCACCCCGCACACACTGCACAGTTCTCGCAGAACAAGAGGCGAAGGCTGGGGGAGGGCTGCAGTTCACTGGAGCTACTTCAAACGGCTCACTATAGAGACTTAGAGAGCATTATCTGATCTAGGTGTCTGCACACAGAGATGGTGAGACGGCTCTGTCCACCACCGTGTAGGAGGTGAGGATAAAATAGGTGGTTGTTGAGCTCGTTTAGTGTCTGTTGGTTCTTTAAAAAGCCTCATGCTTTGTTTCAATCGTGCAACATGAAGCTTAAATTATTCAGAGTAATAGATTGAATTATTCTGACACCTTAAAGTTAAAGAAATAAGAGCACGAGTCATCCGACTGCTGTAATCTATTGTTGAAACATTTGGTTTGTGTTTTTTAAAATAAAGACCACGCTTCCCAAAAACCTAAAAATTTACTGCAGAACAGAAGATGCATGAAACTGTGTCACCTCCTCCTGTGTGTCGTTTGTTTTCTCATCATCTGAAGATAGTAAACACCTCGTGTGTTTTTCCAGTTCAGTTCAATTTATAAAGCCCACAATCACAGATCAGAGAGAAGAGTTTACAACGTCAAGATGCTTTTTTGCTGCTTTTTGTGGCTTTATCGTTTATTTTGCTGCGGTCTTCTTCTCTGTCCATCAGCTGCTGACAGAAACTGGACATTTTAGTGAATTTACCCAGAAGCCCAGGGGCGTGGGTTTCATTTTAATATGTTGTGCCTTTTCTGCATCAATTTATGGTTTAAATGTTTTTAATTTTATCAAAACAAATACTACTACTCCACTACTTGCATGTGTCATGGGGGGGGGGGGGGGGGCACCTATGCATAAAGCACAGCACCACCTTCCTGTTCTATATTGGTTTAAATTCCTGCTGAAGACTCTGACACAAATTTCTCCATCGTTAATAATGCTGACGTCTCAAACTATCACTGTAATGAATTCTTGCTACAGCGCTACACGTAGCAGCTGACAGTCGCCCTACAGACTGGTTTACTGTGGAACAAAAGATGTATGAAATTGTGCCACCTCCTCCCCCTGTGGCGTTTGTTTTTTCATTTTTACTGATTCAATTCAATGTATAAAGCCCAAAATCACAATTTACCTCAGAGGGGTTTACAACACAAAGCTGCTTTTTCGCTTCTTTCGCTATATTCTTTTTCACTCTTTCCATCAGCTGCTGAGAGAAGCTGAACATTTAAGTTCAATTTACACATAAGGCCAGCGGTGCGGGATTTGTTTCAGCATTTTGAGGGTGGAGGACATATAGCCTATGAAACCTCAAACTCTTAATTTCTTGTATTCTGTTTTTTACTTTTCTTTTTCCATGCTCCAATTTCTACCTTTTCTGCATCAGTTTATGGTGTAAATGTCTTTAATTTGACCAAAATAAATGTCATGTGGAGGATGCACATGTTGTAAATACTGAGGGGGATCGTCCCTCGTGACGACCGCCCACCTCCAGAAATCTACACCTATGCAGCACAGCACCATCTTCCCTGTGATGTTTGCAAAACTTGCTATTGGTTTAATTTACTTTCAAAGACTGACACAATTGTTTTAATGCTGACGTCTCAAACTGTCACTGTAATGGATTCTTGCCACAGCGCTACATGTAGCAGCTGACAGTAGCCCTACAGACTGGTTTCTGTTTCTCTAAATAAAGACCACATTTCCCCAAAAAACCCCAAATTTACTGAAGAGCAGAAGTTGTATGAACTTGCGTCTCCTCCTCCTCTGTGGCGTTTGTTTTCTCATTTTTCAATTCAATTCAATTTAATTCAATTCAATTTATGAAGCCCAAATTAACAAATCATAATTTCTGTTTCGCAGATTTTTCACTTTTTCCATCAGCTACTGCTGAAAGAAATGTACATTTTAGTACATTTACCCAGAAGGCCAGGGGAGTGTGTTTCCTGTCAACACTTTGGGTGTGGAATTGGATAGCGTAGGTGTCCTCCACTGGAAATTTTTGAGCATCATGCACCTAATTTCCTGCATTGTGGTTTATTTTTTTCTGCATCAGTTTATGGTGTAAATGTCTTTAATTTTATCAAAACAAATGTCCTCTAATACTTTCATGTTTTATTGAGCGGGATGGAACACATGTTGTAAATATTGAGGGGGATTGTCCCCTGTGATGACCACCCGCTCCCTGAAATCTACACCCATGCCTGCAGCACAGCACCATCTTCCCAGTGAAGTTTGCAAAAACTTAATACTGGTTTAATTTCCTTCTAAAGACTCTGACACAAATTTCTCCATCGTTAATAATGCTGACGTCTTAAACTATCACTGTAATGAATTCTTGCTACAGTGCTACATGTAGCAGACTGGTTTCTGTTTGTCTAAACAAAGATCACATTTCCCATAAATCGTTGTTTTTTCACAGGAGACTGCAGCTTTTCAGTCACTGATATGAAAAGAGTTTTGCTCATTTTACAGAATAAGAGCAACATCTTCCCAATTTTTAGAAATGTTCATTAAAAAGTTCCTATTATTTTGCAGATTTTTTCCCAAATGCCGTGATGTAAGACGCCATATAACAGCCACAACTTTTCTCAGCGATGATCTGTTTTTGATTTTTTATTGTATTTGTTGTGATGTTTCAAATTAAAACTTTAATACAGTCTTGATAAAATTCTACAGCCACAAGCTGTAGGTCATATATGAAGTGTGATTTATCAGAAAGGCCAAATTTAAAGAGAATAATTATCATCCATTTACCTAAAAGAAAAAATCATAAACCATTGTTGCATGTGAGTGTATTCACTCAGTATCCCATAATGCAATTAAAAGTTATCTGGCCCCCAGTGATGCGTTCAGATTTCAGCTGATTGTCGGTGTGTGCTGGTGCTGATGGAGGAGCTGATGTTAGCAGCAGGTGCTGGTATCATGTACCTGAGCACAGCTCCAGCTAGTGTGTATCACAGCAGAGCGGTGACTGTTGATTATAAGGCTCTGCAGTAGGGATGCTCATTAATCACCTCGCTACTGATAATCTCATTTAGTGCCGCCAAATTACCTCCGGCTATCGCATGTGTGCGCTCCTTGTGAGTGTGTGTGTGTGTGTGTGTGTGTGTGAGAGAGAGTGTGTAAACATTCACCCCTAATTATGGCCCATTACTTGCAGTCAACCTCCCATACCCTCACTCTCACCATGAGCACGTCCATATGCACACACACACACACACACACACACACACACACACACACACACACACACACACACACACACACACACACACACACAGCATTGATGTACAGATAATAGCGTGGCTCCACAGCTGAGGAGGATGCTTGAGGTTTAATGAGTATAATTACTAGCATAAACAGCAGAGGAGATCAGTCCCTGGTGCCACTCACATGATGTCACATGTTGGTCTCTGCTGCCACCTTCCTGTCAGAGCGGACAGTGACTGAATGAAGACATCACTTCCTCATGCAGCCTGCAGAGGGCAACACTGAGGTCTAAATGTGGCATCAGAGAGGTTAAACGAGCACTGAGTAACAAAGCTGCAGTGTCAAAATACTCTGTTAGAGGTAGTATCAGCAGGATGGATGGATGGATAGATAGATAGATAGATAGATAGATAGATAGATAGATAGATAGATAGATAGATAGATAGACTAAATTTAGATGTCTGACAGTGCAGGTGTTGCAGTGTAAGGTGATTAAATTTAAGTGTAAGAGCATTATACAATATATTTATAAAGCATCAGAGACAATCAATAAAATAGAATTATATAAAGGTATAGAAATATAATATTCATACATATTGCTGTTGTTGTTGTTGTGATCAAAGTAATTTTACCTGCTTTATATACTGTTTGGCAGAGGTGGGACCAAGTCATTGTTTAGCAAGTCACAAGAAAATCTCAAGTCTTTGCACTCAAGTCCAAATACGAGTCGAGTCCAAGTTGCATGACTTGAGTCAACACCTCTGCTGTTCAGTAGTTTAATCTACACCATATGGAGATGCATCATATTCTCATTCATATGTTTCATGAGTTAAATCTGACAGCAGTGAAATAATTGTAGTGAAGTGAAAAGTACTTTATTTCCCACTGAAAAGTAAAGTATTATTGGAATTATGTAGCATAAAATGGTCATACTAAATAAAGACTACAGTACCTGAGTAAAAGTATTTAGTTACTTCTCAGCACTGAGATGTGGTCTGCAGGAGGTAAAAATTCAATTTCTGTGCAGCTTCATTCTGACTCATCAGTGTATCAGTGTCATTTTTGCCCTCATTTCAGTTCTGGGGAAATATTCAAGTACACAAATTAACAACATGCATATTTGTGCCGTTATTGTTTATTGAATACACACACAGGAGATATACTTTATTAATCCCTGAGGGGGAATTACATTTTCCACTCACACGTGTCACATACACAAAAGCCTGAAATACACACACATGCACAAACAGGACCTTCACATGCATTACATGGAGAGATGTCAGAGCTGTTTTCCTTCATGTATTCACCGCTCAATAAAAATAGTAACATCATTTTTGAAATGTTTTTAAATTAATTAAACTTAATTATTGTGTAAAAGAGCTCCGGATTAAATGTCATGCACCCACTGTTTAACTTTGTTTGACTGTCAGATCAGTGCAAAGAAATATCAGTATTATTTCCTTCTACTTCTTATTAGCTTCCTGGCCTACAGCTGATTATTGATTAAGGAAATCCTCCAGCATGTCTCTGGTGTCAGAATTATCCATGTGGCGTTTTGACTTTTGGATGTTATTTTATTTCTGTGTCATGTTTTTTTATAGGAACAATATTTGTATTTGTTCAGCACAGATTTTGTAACGCATCTCTTTTCCCTCTTTATCTTTACTATATGCAAAGGTACATGAAATTCTAAATGTCCCGTATCACAGCCGTATAGTGACATTCCCTTTCAATTCCCCAACCAATCTCAAATCTCACCTTCATTATAATTCTCGCTCGGTGTCATCCAGGTCTGCTGAATATCATTACGGACTTCAAAGCAGGAGACAGAGGAGGACTTTAATCAGGAAGTTCCAGCGATAGTGAGGCTCTGTAACCCCAGGGTAGTCTAGTGCAGCTGATTCCAGCCAAATGAATATGGAGATGAAGTCCTGTACATGTGGGAAGACTTGTGATAAGTGGAGGATGAAGGTGTAACAGAGCCCAGAAAGTGAGAGTCTGAGTTTGTGGTGCTTCATCGGCTATACTTGGATGGACAGGAGTTTAAAGGGGCAGTCCACCCCAAAATCAAAAGTGTAAATTTCCCCTCTTACCTGTAGAGCTGTTTGTCAGTCTGGATAGTTTTGGTGTGAGCTCTTTAGTGTCAGAGATATCAGCCACAGACAGTTGTGCCTTCTCTCTGGTATAATGGGACTAGATGGCACTCGGCTTGTGGTGCTCAAAAAGAGTTACACTCTTTATAAATACTTCAACTTTACACACATCCTGAGTTTACTGTCTGTCCTCACATGTTGTTTCTTGCTTTTTTCATATATTTTACTGCATGTTTTTCATTTCCTGTCACTTAGTGTGCAGGTCTGTCACAATATACAACAAATCTTACGTCATTTTAACTGTTGTTTCCTTCCTTTTTATTTGGCACTGAACCTTTCTTCTTGTTAGCTCTTAAATTGCACGTCTGATTCCAATGCATTTAACACTCTGAAGACTCTCTAGTCGAGACACGGTGGTTTATCCATGTATTTTGGACTGTCTGTACCATGGACTGCTTCACTGAGTCAGCTGGCCTGTTGTTGTTTTTAATCTCTATCCAAAAATAAATAAATACAAAAAACTCAGCAGCGATGTCTCTTTGCAGAAATCATAACCCTGTTATTCAAGACAATCCACAGACCTGTGAGCACTTTCATGTAGGAACTGTTTTCTTTCTATCGAACCACACCCACCAACCGTGTCACCACACAGAAGGAAGTGTGCATCTACTCATGGACGAGAGGCTCAAGCTCGTGACAGCGTCACGGGCTACACTTGATGTATTTTTGAATGCATATTGTGCACCTCTTGTGTCTTCTGTATTGTGTCTGCGTGGTTGCGATGAATTTTAACTCGCAGCTGTTCACTACACTGTTACATCAACCTGCCTGTAGGGATAACAGATGGAAATTAGCTGTAGGCTACAATCTGGCGTATTTACAGATACTCGTGCATTTGTTCATTAATATGCATTGTCCCTATTTCTAAATAATAAATAAATGTAACATCAGACTGTAACCACAGAACATATAAAGATTGATGACGCCTCTCCTCTCACCCCCACTGTACAAAATTAAAGCTGCTGCCATCTTGCGCACACAACCTCGTTTGAAGTCTGCACGTTAGCGTGACATCAGTCTCAAGCAGTCTTTCACCCATCTGACCAGGCGAGCAGTGTCACTGATTGCGAGCACACTCATTGGCTCACATAGCTGTCAATCATGACGTCACATCCCCTTTTTTTAATAGGACTGAATAATTAATCAAAGTTATCAGAGAAATGAACATTTGAACAAACATCAGTGTGACATTATGGAAACTGTATTTGACTTGTACAATACTGCAGCCAGCCACCAGGGGGTGATGAGACTTTTTTGGCTTCACCTTTGTGGAGCTGTCATGTCGTCCATCTTTTTATACAGTCTGTGGCTGTAAAGTTAGCTAGCTCAGTGGTGCTAGGTGAGCTAGCAGTAGATGCAAGCTTCCCTCTGTGCAATGACACGGTTTGGTTGGAGGAAAACAATTCCTACAAGGTCTGTGGATTATCTTGAGTAACTGGGTCGTGATTTCCGGAAAGAGACACTGGTGTTGAGTGTTTTTTTCCAAATGTTTTTGTTGTCACTTTGAGTGCCACAAGCTGAGTGACATCTAGTTCCTTGGAGAGAAGGCCGATATCTTCAACACTCTGCAACTCACACTGAAACAATCTAGACTGATAAATAGCACTACAGGTGAGAGGAAAAATATGCGTTTTAATTTTTGGGTGAATTGTCCCATTAAAATTATAGCTTCAATAAATCAAACTTAACATAAACTGAAACAATTATAAAGACAACAAAAACAAAACACATCAAAACCATCTCCTGTTATTAGTGACCACCAGGGGGCACTCATGTCACATCTCATACACTGTATACCTGACTTTCAAGGCCAAAGAAGGACTTAGAGAAAATACTTACTGCTTTTTCAGGAGGATTTCAAAACACGGCAAAGAGATTAGACTTCTTAATTAAGAGCATTCAAGCCTGACCTGCAGACCAAGTGTGTAGGTTGCTTGAGAGCAGAGACACGTCCAACATGAGTGTTCTCACCACTGCTGTGCATCTCATTAGCTGAAGAGCGACACTGAATATCAAGGCGCCCTGACATTTATTAAAACACACACTGAATGATCAGAAAAAGAAACAGTGAATTTCAGGACGGTTGGTTCAAGGGCAGCAGCATTTTGGGAGTTCCTCAGTGGCTGCAGAGGGAAGGACATGGAGCGGATAAAGAATTAAAGGAACGAGGGAATAAAGAGACATGAAAGCTGGAGGGAAAGAGAAAGAGCAAGAAAGGGCGAGACAGAGTGATAAGGTGACAAGTTGCCCTTGCATGGTGGACCGTGTCTACAGCGTGTGTCCGTCCCCCTGGCGACTCAAACGCAGACCTGATAAAAATGCAACAGGGCATGGTCCTCCCTCCCTGCCCTCTCTCAGCTCTCCTTGCACGCCACGTCCTTCCCCCTTCTTATCTATTTTCACGCTTTACTCTCCAAACACGCACTCGCCCTCCTTCCTCCCTCATCAGCCAGATAAAAAACCCCACAATCCTCTCTCCCTCCCTCTCTCTCTCTCTCTCTCTCTCAGCGTCTGAGAACGCTGCAGTTCCTCTCATCCACGCTTTCCTCTCACCCTCCTCTTGAGGAAATGTGACCTCGGGGGCTTCATGAATGATCTCATTTCTGCTATGCAAACAACATCATGTACTCTGAGGCACAGAAGCTGCTTTCAAAGAGACTACCTCTCTGTGAGCATGAATACAAGCGTGTGAGTGTGTGTGCATAATGGAGTGACAAATTGGTTATTTTGTTCTAATAATAACATATCGCAATGATTTTCCACACCCATCTGATTGATTACCATGCCAACATTGGCCTGGCAACCACACAACTTCCTTCGGCTGGCTGAAAATCACATGCGACATGATTACGCTTTCCTCGGTTAACCTTCTTTTAACCACAAACTGAGTACAAACACATAAAAAAGCGGTATGTTAAAATCAATCTGAGTGTAAGTCAGCTTAAATAAAGATGTTGCCTTTAATCCTTGAAGTGTTGGAAGTGCTTGATCTCTAGATTAGCAACCACTTCATTAAAAATATTCAACGCAGACTCACACAGAGCGGGAACCTGCTGCTGCAGCGCTCTCGCTGGGCTGAAACTTTCAAGCATGTTGCACTTTTCACCACACCTCAATCAGTGATGTCACAGCGGGGGCTTTCCATCAGCTGTCAAAGGCAAAACACCTGCTGTGACATCACTGATTGGAGACACAAAGTTTCAGTTCACAGGAAGTAGAGCAGCAGAACTTTTATGTGTTTAAGTCCTGGTTTGCCCTTCAAAGCTGCACTTATCCATATTATTAGATATGACACTGTGTTTATGTCAAAGGTGGCGCTCATAGTGACAAACCCATCATACGTTTAATATCCTAACATCTAAATCACTTGAACAAAATGGAGCACATAGCAAGCTGCAGCTCAGATTCAATTCTTTGGAGCTGCTGAAAACAAAGACAGAGCTAAAAAGAAAGCAAATATTGGAGAATCATCTGGTCGCCACAAACCCGATAATGTTGTCCCATGTCTGATACGTCACAGCAATATTTTTCTAAACTCAAACCAGCTTGGTAAGAGCATCATACAGTATCTTAAACATTATCTGATGTGCAGCTTGTTGTGGAGGGGAGAGCCTGAGGTGTGTGTCAAATCACAGTGTGAGAGCATTTTTGGAGACAGTTTAAGGGCTCAACGTGAAATTCAAAGTGTATGAACTGTGGGTGGGAGGTGAGATGATGGCAGGAAAGCAAACTAGGTTGAACTGTCTGGACACGGTTCTTCACATTAGGGCGGCTAATGGTGCTAAGCAGCGCTAAACAACAACACAGTGCTGACAGAGCTAATGGTGTTACCCCGGGGGAGCCGAGGACAGTGGGTGCATACAGGGAGGAAATGCACCGATCAGCCAAAACATCAACACCACTGGCAGGTGAAGTGAATAACACTGATCGTCTTGTTACAGTGCAGTGTTCTGCTGGGAAACTTTTGACAGCAATGCACCTTGATGCCACTGCCCCCCCAAGCAGAGCAATGCGCCCAATCATCTCTGCAAAAACTGGTCAGGAGTGGCCTGAAGAATGTGACAGAGAGAGTTCAACGCATTGACCTGGCCTCCAAATTCCCCAGATTCCGATCTCAATCCCAGTCGTCTGCAGCCGTGTTTGGATGAGCGAATTGCTTCAAGTGGCATCCACATGAATGCCAGGACCAGCACAACAAGATGATCAGTATTGTTCATGTCATCGGTCAGTGGAACAGCCTTCCTGAGGACCTGAGGGCAGCAGAGTGTTGATGTTTTTTAAAGCAAACTTAAAAGCTACCTTTTTCATTTGGCTTCCAGTTGAATTTTACTTATTTATTAATCTGCCTTTTATTTTCTGTCTTAGCCTGTCCTGTTGTTTCTTCTTCGTAACCCACCTTTTATGTCTGTTTTACTTTTATTCTTTTACTCTTAAAATCTCAGGTTTTACTCATTTTACTCACTTTATTCTATAGTACTCTTTCCTTTTATATATTTTTACTCTATCCTCTAATGTATTTTTAAATCTTACTTTTATGAGTTATGATGGTGTTTCCTGAGTTCCTATTTTTGATAATTTCCGATGTTTATTTTGTTTATTGTTTGCTCTGAATATGTGAAGCACTTTGTGTTAGATTGTGATGTATGAAAAGTGTTATAGAAATAAAGTTTGATTGATTGATAGATATATGTATATATAATAATAATGATTCACTTCCAACATTTTCACTTTTATGTGACAACAGGTGAACTTCAGTACTGAACAGTCAGTGTGGGTCCATAACAAACTTCTATTAAATTCAGGGTCCATAACAGCAAAATTATAAAAGCAGTTAAAAGTTAAAGCGCCTTGCTGCAGGGCTGCGGCGCACCAGGCTGATGCACTGGAAGTATGATATACGTCGATTGTTACAATCAACAAGGTGAAGCCAAACGCACAACAGAGTCAGAGGAAAGTGATAAAAATAGGGTTTTATTGTCAGGATGATAAACGTGGCCGAAGGGAAAAGTCCAGAGGTTTTGAAGCTGAGGAGAGTGGGTTGATGGCAGGGAGGCAAACTAGGCCGGAGGGGTTCAGCTGGCAGAGGGACAAACAGACGGGCAGGCGGAAAACACAACGTAAGTAACCACAAAAAAAAGGTACACAAGCAAAAGTCTGGGTTGAAAACACAATTCAACAGAGGCCTGAGGTGTGACAGTGGTAGACTCAACAAAGAGAGGACTGGAGAGGAGAGCTGGTGTTTTATACTGCAGGGCTGATTACTGGATGGATCTCAGGTGAGCAGCAGGGAGCAGGTGAGTTCAATGAACGTAATAAGGAACCCAGGAGAGAGGAGTGTTAACAGAGAAGAAGAATGAGGCTCACACACCTGTGCTCCATGAGCCTCGAACAGCTCAGGTGCTCTCACCTTGACTGGCCACATTTCACCTGGGTCCTAGTGTCCCCTGCTCCACATGGTTGATCCCAAAATCTCCAGCAGTCTGGAGCTGAACGAGGGAACACTGTGGTGTGTAGTTTGAGAGGAGTGAGTTTTGGACACGTTAATTGTCTTAATTGGAAAATCATGATGTGGGTAGTGAATACTGTAGGATCCCACTGATCAGCAGATACGGAGAAGTTCCATTTGTAGATGAACCAACTTATGTGACACTGACTGCACTGTGCAGAAGTGAGTGTGTTTAAGTGATGTCATTGAGGGAGTATTTCACAGCAGCACATGAATATAAAATGCTTTTGCTCTAATTATCTCCGCCGACATCGATCCCAGCCGTACAAATCGCCATCATTTCCTTTGCCGGCGTTGCTAATGCAGCTAATCTGTTATGATACGGGAATGGCAGCAGGAGAATGAGAGGGCAGCCGCGAGTGCGTGTCTGAATTAGCCCTTTATTTTTGTCAGCTACACTTGTTTGAGCTAATGTTCTCACGCTAGCCCACAGCATGTGGAGGAGGGCGAGACTACGCCGGATGGGTGCACACCTAATGGGACACCGAGACCTCGGTTCATCCAGCGGCTTTACTGCCTATTGGCTGTGTGACTCTTATGCCCTTGCGCTCACCGGGAATAAATTGCCCTGCAATGTATCGCGGTCCACAGAGAGCAGAGTAACATTCATTATGTACCTGCCGCAGGGTAAGTCATCAAGGTTGGAGGGAGAGGGCCGAGGCTCAGGTTTGAAACAAGAACTGTAGAAGAAGAGTTTTACACCCTCAGTGTGCAGCGGAGGAGGCGCTAACCCCTTCTCACCTTGTGTTCAGAGCTCTTCTCTCTCCTCACATTTATTTTCTATTACTCTCTCTTCAAGTCTGCTGTTTATCTTCACTTCTCCACCAGCGCCTTTCATCTCTTCTTCCACGCTGCCTCCTCCTGCTCTTCTCTTCCTCCCTCCCTCCCCCACTCTCCTCCTTTGGTTTCTCTTCCCAGACAGACCAGAGACGGAGAGAGAGATCCCCCAGACACACCAGATCAATGGCGGTGATAGGAGCCTCCGAGAGTCAGGAAAGGAAATTACACGGCTGTGCTCACCGCCAGCAGATTTCTTATTTCCAAAAGCCTCTCATTCCAGCCTCTCATCTTGATTTCTAGAGCTCTGATAAGTTCCACTGATGCCGACTTAAAAGGAGAGGCAGGTTGGCAACGTGACGGCGTCTCTCCCTCTCATTCTCTCCTCTGCTTTGTGCGAACAATATCCACTTAATAAAGCTTTTACTCCCGTCCGTCTGCGGCCGACTATTATGAAGCATGGATATGAGTCATTGTGGTGTAAAGCAGCCTTGGTGGTGTTTGGAGTGAATGGAGCAGCATTTGGTTTGTGCAGAAGCAAACATACTGTCTCCACCATGACCTTGTGTGACCTCTGGACAGGGTGTGTGCATGTGTGTTGGGGAGTGGTGTGTGTGTGGGTGTGTGTGTGGGGGGGGGGTGCGTTAGGCTGGATGAGTGACAGAAGAGAGCATCTGTCAGAGAAACACACCAGCAGACAACTCATACATTATTCACTAAGTGGAGGCATAATACAGGCAGGAGGCGTGTGCATACATACTCATGTGTGGGTGTGTGTGTGTGTGTGTGTGTGTGTGTGTGTGTGTGTGTGTGTATGCAGGCTGAGTTGTGTTTTCATGACCCGTGTTCAAGTGAAATGTGAGCTAGAGACCAATGAATGCTGAGACATAATTGACATGAAAACAAAAGATTAACTAACGAGGATAATGCCGACACCAAGACCCAGCTGAAAAGAAAAATATTTAATTATTAAAGGCAATTAAAACATTTGTATCTACTGTGTACTTTTGATTTAATTTTTCCAAAACCCATCTGAATGTTAGAAAAGATGTAATATTCAACCTGTAGGGGAGAGCGGGGTCAGTTGGGACACTTTTATATCAACACAAAATAACCCTCTATTATTCAAACAAATAATAATGAAAATAATTTGATCCCTAAACAGACTCTACTCCAGCGGGGTGATGTTTATAAAATGTCTGTCTTACCTTTGCATGCCCTCGTAGACTATTATTGTCTTGCTAACCTAAAATACATAAAATAAAGAATATATACGACTGAAGTTTTCATACATCTAAAAAAAAGCATTTGACACAAGTGACCACAGACTGGAGAGATGTGGGATTAGAGGAGGGGCACACACATGGCTCAGCAACTGCCTTTAAAATAGACATCAATATGTGCAAATGACTTGTTAAGGATTATATGTGGGGTCCCACAAGGGTCAGTGCTGGGTCCAAACAAATATATAAGGGAAAGATATTTGTAATGTGCCCAAGTTGTTCTGTTTGCTGATTCTGTTCTAGTAAAATCCTCAAGCAGCTTCTGGATGCAGTGGAAACATAATTAGATCCTTTAAAAGGGTTATTCAGCATTAACAAGTTGTCACTGAATGTAAATGAAACTAAATATATAATATTTGGATGTTAAAACACAATAATCAAGTACAAATTATGACAAATAATATTGAAATAGAAAGAGTATATGATGATACATTTTTGGGAGTCATAGATCACAAATTATGCTGGGAACATGTTAATCATATTCAAACCAAAATATCAATATCAATCCCAACACTGAACAAAACAAAAGACATCCTTAACTTAATTTCATACACATACTGTGTCTGTCTCTCATACTTTCATACATTACTCACTGTCTACAGGTTTTGGGGAAAACATTTGAAACGACCCCAATCCAATTTTCTTGCTTGAAAAAAGAGCAATCAGAATCACAAACGCAGCTTTTTTGAACTTGTAGATTTTAAAGTAGCATCACTGATGTACAGAATAAACAACAGCACGTCAGCAGACTGGATCCAGAGGTTGTCCGTTTGACCTGAGAGGAAACTGTTTGTTCACAAAACGAAGACCAGAACAAATGTAAAATGAATATACGTATGTTTCAGTGTGTGGAGTTAATTTGTGGAATGGGTTAGAAATGTGAGGGAAAATGTTTCATACACACAAAAGATTTAAATACAAAGCTGAAGTATGAACACCAGAGTGTACGTGAAATGTGTTTGGATATATTTGGGGAGACAACAGGCCTATATAAAAGTTTCTGTTACTTTCTTTTATTGCTCTGTATAATTTAAAGGGAGCTGACAAAAAAAATTAATGTTAAAAGTAACTTTAAGATTTATAAGTTGGAAAATGGCCTAAATAAACGTAACTAAAATGGAGAACACTAACGAGCTATATACTAAATGGAAAAATAACACAAAACCACCTGAAAACTAAAGTGAAGAAACATTTTGAAATCGGAGATTTAGAACTTGTACATAAAGGCAAAGCTGTTAGCTGGACATCCTCACGGTAACATTAGTAAGAATTTAACAATGTAGTTTAATATATGGCTACGTGAGCTGCGTTCATATCATCCCGAACAAATCATGTGTTAATTTAAATTTGTTATAACATCATTGTAACAGCTCTAATATGTTTGAAAATGTTAGCTAACTGTTAGCAGCTGTTCATGGGGGTCCAGCGAAGCACCTCTTGGAAAATACTTTTATTCTTCTTAACAGCTTCAGACTTTTACACTTTACACAAAAAGAGTGTAGATTATATTTCACCACCTGAGAGTCTGAACTGGTTCATACTGAAACTGCATTTGTCTCCATGATCAGTAGTCTGGAATAAAACACATTTCTACTTTCATTCCTCTTGTAGAAGAAGCAGCATGATACCAACTGTGAGTCCATTATCCAGGTCAGTGTGATGTGATGCTAACAGGTATGGATAGGTGATGCATCCTCGCCGTCTTTAACCGTCTGTCCGTTCCATTTCTTCCTCTCCCCAGAGACAGGCTCACAGCCCCCTCCTCAGCATTCCTCAGACATCATGTGGGGGTCGTGCTGACATTGTCACACTGACCCTTGACCCCATCCTGTCACTGAACACATCTTCCCTTCTGCAATTTAGAAGAGCTGCTGGCTCGCTTTTCTTCCTCTTAGACCATCCCCCACTTCCCCTCAGCAAGAAGGGAAGTCTGATGTTCTGCCTGTCTGATCTTTCTTAGTGTTAACGAAGCAGCAACCTCCAATGCTGAAAAATGAACCTAATGCGAAAGTGCCAAAAACTGCAGTTCCTCTAATGTCCACTTGAGGCTGGCTCCAGAGCTGATTCAGTCCTCACAGACCTCCATGTTAAAATGTCCAACTTAGCAGCAGAAATAAACGTGTTTACAGCCTGGTACAAAAATAAGTTTTGGTCTCTGAGCTAATTTCAACATTCATGACGCCTTAACAGGGGTGAAATTTCGATAACTCACCTGTTTAAATGTTAATAAGCCTTTAAGTTATGCATAATTAAGAGGATGGACTTTGAGTGCTAGGTGGGGGCATCCATTGACAGTTCTACAACTGCAACAGTGTTGGTTAGGTAATGTAACCATACATTAACCCCATGTGTCTGTCACTGGACATTGATATGACATCAGACAGCGGTTGAACTCTTACATAGTACAGATGTTGAATTTTGGTTGGCTTTCAAACCACGATACAGTTCCATATTGATGTCAACATTATGATGTTTTGCAGAGGCTGGGTTTTATTCTTCATGCCTAATAATGAAATGTTGTCATATTATGTCAAGATGACATAGAGACAGAGCGCAACGCGTCATAATCTGAAAGCCACACCCCCAAAGGGAAAACGAGGCCCGCTTCCCCTCCGCTTCTTCGCTCGTTCTCTGTCATCCTGCCTCCGCAGCCGCGCCTATGAGTCTCCACGACTGAATTATTAGCTATAGCTAGCTAATTTGGAAAAAACATGATGTGGAGATTCTTGTTTGAGAAGATGAGCATTTAGGCACGCTCAGCTGTCAGCCTGCTCCTGCTGCCGGCACACGTTGTTGTTTTGAGACATGCCTCTGCATGCTGGCAGACTGATAGAAGTGCTAGAGCAGACCGCTGGAATGAAGCGCTTGAATCGTGGAGCGCTGGGCACAATTATAACAGAATTTGCATTCATACTGTCAATGCTTTAACTTAACATACATGAATACAGTTAAGTGTTACTCTAACAAATACATTTGGAGGGTTTGACACTCATACAGAGTGTCAGGATCCCACAGTTTCTTCCCTGTTGAAGCCTCACGTTTTATTGCCTGTATCCACTTCTGTCTTCTACAAGGTTCCGTTTTTCTGCTCGACAGCTGATGAAAGCTAAGCTCACACAGCAACTTTGAATTAGGGAAAACTCTACAGGCTGGAAACGGAGGGGGAAGTGTGAGGGGAAAGCGGGCCTTGTTTCCCCTTTGGGGGCGTGGCTTTCAGATGATGATGCATTGCGCTCTGTCTCTATTGGCATGTTTGGTAGAAATATTAATAGTGTCATCTGTCGTTCTTCCTTGAATCGATGGTGGCGTTAGCTGTCCTGACATTGAATTTTGGTCACCTGACGTCACAACCAAATAACCAAAGATCAACGTTTAACAACGTTGGTGGGCAGATTTACAAAGTAAATTCGCAGCTGTAGTTCACAAAGGTTAATTGTAATGTTTTGGCCACCTAAAGAAAAAGGCCCTCTCAGGGGTTGTATGTTCCGTTTTTCTGGTACGTACATTTTGTACTGAACGATCTCCAGAACTATGATTTGCCAGGAAATATCTTTTTGGCCGTCGTCTTTATCATGACATGATAATGGGTTGTTTAGCTCAGGGTATTTCTCGACCTCAACAATAAGTCTCTCTTCATTCAGCCTTTGTCACACACAGGACAGCAACAGCTACAGAGTTCTCTTTATGCATCCATGGTGAGGAGAGGAGTCGCGCTGCCACAGGAGCAGAGAAGAAGATCTGCTAGTATAGCTGGGATATTCAAGCAGAGAGCGAGTGGGGGGAAAGTGCATTTAATATCAGGGACGGTGAGGCTGGAAACAGGGCAGTGGTGTGAAGTGGTGGGTGGTGCGTCTAGCCACCACAGGTGTGTGTGTGTGTGTATTTTGACCCACTGCGTTTGTGTGTTCCCGGTGTGTTTTGGCCTTAAGTCCACCAACTCAGTGCTTCTCGTAGATTAAAAAATAAAATCTGTGAATCATCACAGCTGCTGTCTGTACGCATGAGTACACCCTCTGTGTACCTGCACTGATAGAAGAACGAGCTGCAGAGAAGCTGGTTCACAGCCGTCAAATCAAAGATGCCAGTCACTCAGTTCACTCTGAGCTCTGTGAATATATGTGTGGCATTTTTTAATGTTAGATTGTCTATTACAGACGTGCTTACCATTAAACAGACAGCATTGTAAAAGTCCACACAGATTACAGATCTATGAATCTGTGACTGATTGCAGAGACGCCACATTGACTTCAGTGCAGTTAATGGAATTAAAATTAGATTCATCAGCTCAATACAGTTTCAAAGATCCCGAATATTAACTGATTATCTTTCATTAAGGCAGCAGCTCTGTGGGGTTTCTCCCATGTGATTAAAATAATTGTGTTTTCTGGGGGGTTTTGCCACTAGTAATCAAATATCCTGTTGCTAGCGGGTTTCATAATCAATTCTCGCCAGTCCATTACACCAGTGATATGTTGGAAGTGAGTGGCAGGGAGCGGAAGCCTGTGTCAGTCTGCGATGATTGAAAACATTACAGGGATTTCCATGAAAAAAAAAAAAAGCTTCCATATTCCCTGATGTCATTCTGATGCGGGCTAAGCCAGTGTCATTCAGTGGGGGCTAAGCTGTTAATTGAATTTGATGGCGCATCTGCTGCCTTATGAAATGACAGAAGACGCCACGGCCTATTGCCTGGTGCCCTCATACTGTGCTCCGTCTCATTTACCCTCCTCTCAATCTTCTCTCTGTGTCGGGACATGGAAACAAACCATGTGATGGATTACACAGCAGACAATCACACGGAGCAGTGTGACCCAGGTATGAACTGAAGGTCATTTGCAGCTGCTTATAGAATAGATGTGATGTAAAACACACCCTGGCAGCCATACTGGAGGTCCTTAGCTCTCTGCTTATACAGTGACAGTGAACAGCTGGTTGCATTTTCAGATTTACAAAGACTGTGTCCGAAATCATGAACTCATTCACTATTCATCGCATAGAAATTATGTAACGGACTCTATAGGGTCAGATGGTGAAATAAAAACTTTTTGACTTCATCAGATCATACCTCTAATCTACCCGCCAAAATGAATCTTCTTTTCATAGGCACACCTGTATTTATATCTGTGCACAATAGACTGTGTGTTATCTTCTTACCACAACATAAATATTTGTTTTTATTTAGTTAAATCAAATAAGATCTGACAACCAACTATTACTCGTGAAATATTTATTAACAAATTATTCAAGAATTCATTTTTAACTTTTTTTTAAAATGACACCAAAGCACCAAAAACACATCCATTCAAATGGGAAATAATGTACACACCTATAATTCCCATGTCCGAATGGTGATAAATAGGTTTCCTGTGAAGGTTTAAATAAAATAAAATAAAATAAAACAAAATTAAACTAATTAAATAAAATGACACAAAATTGAATTGAATTAAATTTAAAATAAATAGGTAGAGTTTGCCTCTTTATTAGGAAATTGGTGCTCAAAACATACTGATTAAAAATTAAAATAAAATAAAAATTAATCCATAACTTTTTGTGTAGGCCTAGTTGAATACTGAAATAACAATGTGTGGTTATAAAAATCTCACAACACACCTGAATTTGCATCATGACACACCAGTGCACCATTTAAGAACCACTGCGTTAGACATTCAGACAACACTTCAAAATGTTAAACACAGTAAACAAGAGGATAGTGAATGATTTTAGAAACACTGTGACGGATACAGTGACGGAGGCTGAGCCCAGTTTATTCTTTTAAAAGTTGTTGCTGTATGAAATGACCCCAGTCCTGCATGTCGTGGGGCCCATAGAGAATGCAAACTAACTGTCTGCTGACCTGAATGGGATGAAATAATTTAAAGAGGCAACAGACAGCATCTTTTCCTAAGTATATCACTATGAAAATAATGTGTGTTGCACAGGGTAGTGTCCACAGTAAAATCAGACTCTCAGCATTTACATAGGTTACTTAGTGGCTTTGCAATCTTTGCAATAAGCTTCTGCCACCAGGGACAAAATTTTGCGGAAAAAAATCTGCTTTACGACAGGAAACACGTCGTTTATTGCAAACTGGTCGGTCAGCCAATCAGGGACTGGAGCTGGTCCTTATGAGGAGCTGGGCATGAGATAGTTGAGTCACGAGCACAATGGCAGACGCACAAAGTCTGGAGACAAGTGAAAAACGGCCTAGCCAAAGAAAAGGAGCTCCTCTGTGTGAGGAGGCAAAGAAGAGCAAAAAGGAGAGTGATAAAAGAAGAGGAAAAACAAGAGTAAACCTCAGTCAGGCGTTCAAGAGATGGAGGGAGCTCCGTGACCAAAGAGGCTTCAAAACCCATGTGCAGCTAGCTTTCTTTCTAATGGATCAGTAAGTAACACGGCTAAATGTTAGCTAGACCAGAGAGGACTGTACTGTACTGGCTGCTAGTTCATTCCTAGCTGGCCAGCATCGCAAATCGCCGCAACCAGGGAGCAGGTAGCGAGTGTTGGTCGGCTGACATCCTGGTTGCCATTCTACGGCAGCCCTCGGACAGTGATGCCCCCCTCCCTTCCTTCTGCTCTCTTCTCACGGAGCTATCCACGCACATCGCCCAGCTAAGTTACGCCCAGCTAAGTGAACACTGGACTTTGTTTCCCATTCAGTTTGAGCTCCAAGCGGCCGCATGGTTTCATACGGTAGCATTTATTCTGGAATGGGGACTGTTTACATGCATATTGGTATAATTCACTGTGAGCTGTTTGTACTGGTACTGTGCATTCTGCTATAATTATTACAATTATTTGAAGATTTAAATGCAGCAAAGAACTCAGTGCAACTTCAATATCGACATCAGCATCAGCCTTTAAAAACCTGTGTAAGATGAGAGATGAGAGACAGCCGCCTGCCTGTCTGTGTGGATGGACCGATGTGAGGGAGGTCAAAGGCAGCAGCACAGGGGAAAAGACCAGGATGTAGACGGGAGACGAATGAGGCCAAGAGATCGAGATAGAGCAGGAAGGAGGGAGAGATGCAGAGAGATGTGGGCGCTTTGCCGTGGTTCAGCGAGTATTGATCTGGTGTCAGGTGCTAGAAGATGGATCATGAACCCTCCTTCTGTCTTCTCCTCCACCTTCCCCCATGTCTGCTCCTTCCTCCTCCTCCTCCTCTCCTTCTTCATGCACCCATTCATTTCAGTGCTCTTTACCCGGCTCTGGCTGTCAGCAGAGCTTAAAGAGGTAAAGATTTTCATTCCTGGGCTCCTCTGTCTCCTCCTGATCCTCCTCAAGTCCCTGATCGTCTCTCCATCTCTGTCCGTTTACATCATGCCACAGCCATCCGTCTCTCGCATCCTGTCCCACCTCGCTGGCTCCATCCCGGACTCGCGTCAGCCTTTCTTTTGTCACCTTTTCTCATGACAAAAGCAAATCACTACACACACACACACACACACACACACACACACGCACACACACATTGAAATGAAAGACGACAGTCAAGGAAAAACAGGCCCATTTATCATGTGGGCGTGTGAAAAACAGAATAGAGCAATATGTCACTCTGTGGTTGCCATGGTAACCAAACACATCTAGAGTCAGACAGTACATTTGTTTCCATTTTTCGTTCACAACACCGCCTCATTGTGGACAGACTGCCATCCACCTCTCTGTCTTGTTACCTGTGTCTCTCCGCTGGCCTCATGTTCATCACGCTCTGACACTTACAGTAAAGTACTAATGACTCGATTATATCTGCCCTGTCCTCCCTCGCTGTCCCTCTCTCCCCCGCCTCATTTTCTCAGGACACGCAGCACTTTATGACCCTGGTCGTGCAGCCGGGGCTTGCCCCTGTTATCGACCGGCCGCAGGACGAGGAATCTCCTCAGAGGATGCTGACTGGCTGCAGCCCCGCCGCTCCCAGCAAACCCTGCTGCACTCACGTACGGTTAAGGTCACAAATGGACTCTGACAGACAGATGGACCTGAGGGTGAGATGGAGGCATAACCAGCAGAGGCAAAGTCAAATTACTAATGCTTACAAACTGAAAACTGAAGGTGGACACACATTTGAAACAGGCAGTGATGAGAGTTTTTACTGTCTCAAAGTCGCAGCTTGATATAATCGAAGACAAATTAATTTTCCATAACCGTTTATCCTGTTGAGGGTCACGGGGGGTGGAGCCTATCCCAGCTGACACTGGGTGAGAGGCAGGGTTCACCCTGGACAGGTCACCAGACTATCACAGGACTGACACATAGAGACAGACAACCATTCACACTCACATTCACACCTACGGACAATAAGCAACGCAATCCGATGCTTGGTCAGGGACTTCTTTGACGTTGGCATGATACTCGGCCGGTTGTCGTTATTGTTTTACAGCACCCAGTGGTGTCACTCAAGGCAGCGGATGTCTGAGTAAGGCGGCAGGAGGGGTGGTGGATGGATCCAACAGCCACCGACTTTCACCTGGGAGGCCGGTGTTCACTTCCTGTAACTTTGTTAAGCCAAACCCTGTTCTTTTTTTCCTAAACCGAACCATGTGTGTGTTGGCTGAACGTGACCACGTGTGTTTGTTGTTGAAGTTAAAAAAAAAAAAAACATCAATTAGCAGTGTTGCACAGATGTAGTGCTTTTATTTTGAAAGAGACTGAATGCAAACTGTACATTTCCTGTGAAAACAGAAGTGTATTTTTAAGAAGGTCAACAACCAACACACACAGGGTTCGTTGCACGTCAGTTCTTGAGGTAGGAAGTCCATGACCAAACGTGAACCAAATGTGACGAGGTCAGAGTGAGAATGTCTTCAAATACCAATAGTAAGACGGCCAAACAGAAGAAGTGGCTACACGCAGGAAGTGAAACCATTGCGACCTACTTTAGTGAGGCAAATGTCATGCTATGGCCCTTTGTGTACTATCTGCCAAAGCACAGCCAGAATTTTTGCTCTATGGACTATTTTATTGTACAGTTTCAAATATTCTTTGTTTTGCTGGATTTTGGGCGTCAAAAATTAATTTTTCCTCTGCTGAGGCACCGTCCATGGTGTTGAAAGGTGTGTTCAGTAGGTGTGCTAAACGCTGAAGTCACTGTCACTCATCTTGGTGGAAACGCCTGCTTGCAATGGGGCAATCATGCGTGCATGCATGGACATACACAGGGTCCCTACGCCACAGTCACACTCTGACAGTAGCATCCCAGAGATCTGTCAGTTAGTGTTCCTTGACCTTGGAGGTAATGATTTGTTAGGTTAGTAATAAACTAACTGGCCAGACATGTTAATGTTTGCAGTGTTTATCAGAGCAGATTAACATGACACAGTTAATCCATTCATTACACTCTTGCTCTCCTGTTTTTGGTGTTGGAAAAAAAAGAAACCACCCACCTGTCTTTCCATAGCAACTATCACTCTTACTACAGTCACACACACACACACATCACTTCATACATCCAAAGCTTGACAAGCTGCCTGCAATTTACAGTTGCTACAGTAAGCTATTATTAGATAGTAGATGTGTGTGGGGGAGGGGCCCAGCGAACACGCAATTCACATGCACGCTCGTGTACATACATACATACCCTCAACATAAAATATAATCCAGCTGTCACGGGGTATTTTGCATCTGTATGTCTGTGTCTGCCAGTAATCCCACAGGAGACAGTGCTGATATGAGAAATTACAACGTACCTGTAACCTTCAAGAGATCTGCAAAGTCAGAGCGACAGAAAGAAAGAAAGAAAGAAAGAAAGAAAGAAAGAAAGAAAGAAAGGGCTCTATGGAGATAAGGCAAAGAACACAACAAACACACATATGGATGCAGATAAACACAAACAAACAAAGTCAAAGCTCAGACCCTGAGCACACGTTGTGTCCTGCAGAGGAGGCTCAGCTCCAGATGACACGGGGGGAGGTGGTGGATGGAGAGAACTAAAAAAGGAAAGAGAAGACGTGAGTCTCTGCAGTTCTGCCCACACAACAGACTGCTCTGCATGGCTGCATGTGTAACAGGACGAACAGGAGGGAAGACAGGAGAGGAAGAAGAGGAGGTGGAAGAGCAGGTGGAGGGAGGGCGAAGAGGAAGAGACGTCCTCTGGATGTTAGGACATAAAGGCAGCATCTGTGTGTGTGTGTGTGTGTGTGTGTGTGTGTGTGTGTGCCTGACATTATCCGTTACAGAGTGTTTGGTTGACATTCAAGCAGTATTTCATCAATTTGCGTGTGTTGTTTCCTGTTAATAAAAGTGTCCGTCATAATCAGCTGTGCCGGCTCACAGTGGCAGCAGGAGGGAAAAGATCTTTAATGGACTGGTGACATAAGACGGCGTGACACGAGCGCCCTTTGTCACGTTCATACCCACAGCACGAGTTAATAAAAGGCATGTGTGCAGGTGTGTGCTCGACTCTGCTCGTTCATTTACACCACTCTTTGGACTCCATCCATTTCCTGTGTGGTGGCGGATCTGGATGTGCAATAAGCCACATTCATGTCATATAGAAAAGTGATTATGAAAATTCTGCTACAAGTTAATTTTGACAGCTGTTTTAGATTTAGTCTTCATGTTGAGATGAAAATGTTTATATATTAGTCATTTTTAACATTCAGAGTTTTAGATAACTTCCAACACTGTCAGTGTTTAATCCCATTTCCAGTCCAGTCCCTTTGGAACCAGCAGTGAGCCTTCAGACATGGTACCTAGACCCTCGGTGTGTTCACACAGTCCTCTTAAATGTGGGCGGGGTTGTTGTCACTGTCTGCTCCGTCCAGCACTCGCTGTATTTCCTCATCAGCGGTGACACAGATGGAAGTCTGCACCTGGTTTATCGTCCACAGAACGAGGCTGCACGCCCACATTTTCACAACAAAATAGAACAGGCTGCAGTGAGAGTCTCTCTCCATGGGATATTTAAAAATAGCAGCTTTGTGCATTTAGTCCTTCTCAGGCAAGCTCAGGGGTTTAGTGTTGCTGTAGCCCACAGGAAGTGAGGATTAGAATATATGACCTTCACATAATCCGCTCCAAATTAATCTATATTTTTAAAGTCATTACTAAAAGTGTGTGTCATATAAAAACTAAAGTGATGGTCAAAGTTGTCACAGTGAAATTTAAGGTGTGCTGATGGATTCACGTCATCAACTCATGCATTGAGTAACATTGCAAGTTAACGTTCCACCTTAAAAGTTGCCGGCAGTCGGCCCAGTGAATGAAGTTATTTTTTTCTCTTTCATTTTATAGTTGTAGTTTACTGATGTATGAACAGAGGTTACATAAAACCAGAGTGACCGTCCTCTACTGACCAATCAGACTGCAGGGTTTCTAGCTCCACCTTTTAGTACCAGATCTGTGTGCTAGGTACCCCAACAAGCAACAGCAACATCACTGCAAAAGGCCTGGTAGCTAATTCTTTATTCAACATTATTTCAGAACTTCATTGATGCTTATATACAAAACATCAACCAGCCAGATGAATAACAATGTAAGTGTTTTATATTTGTGCACAATAAAGGCACACGCTGTTGTTAGTGCTGTGTTTGTCACTGAACGACACGGCCATGCATTCTGTACGCACACACACACACACACACACACACACACACACACACACACACACACACACACACACACACACACACACACAGGTGGTTGAGTTTGAGCTCGTATTAGTGTTTCTATATGTGGAGCGACAGTATTTGGACAGAAAGGCTCAGCTGCTCTCTGTGGAGTTAACATGATAACAGTCAACATGCCTTCAATGAAAGCACACTGATGTTTATATTCTGTGCACACACACACACACACAGAGATTTAGTTTTAGGCAAAATGACGCACATTGGCAGAGTCATATGTACAGCGTGAGCACACATCGTTCATATGGTCATATGTGTCACATGTTATGCAATAGTTCTTAGTGACAGCATCACACGAGAACTTGTAAATTATTTTACATTTGAATGGCTGCACGTGCTTGTTGTGCTCATTATAAAACAAGCTAGTTTAATAAAGAAAATAACTTGTTTATCAGCTGAAAAAGTCCAAATCCCTCAGTGATCCATCTACTGAAGGCAATTTTGGAAAAGAAAGCCAAATCCACAGCTATCTGCTTTGTTGCATTTGTCTCTGTTACACCTAATCGTGCTCATCCATCTTCCTGACGTTAAGACAGGAAATTAATTATGAGGCCAACTTCCTGTTTAATGAATCCGCAGGCACACAAACACACACATGCATTATCGCCAGACGAGGGACAAAAATCATGACTGGAGCCCACGTGCTCGGCACATTAACACCCGGCACGCTGCGCACACCGCAGACAGATTCAAAGCCCATTTAGCCGCATTGTGACAGAGCTTTTATGTGCAACAGGAAGGCACGAGGTGGAGGGCTTGATGGGGGCACATGTGCCGACACATCGACAAGACGAGGCGACAGCGAGACAGCAGACATGTGCACACAGAGAGAGAACGAGAGGGAGACAGACAGAGAGCCTTACATAATGACACATCAAACTATGAATAATGGAGGATCTGTTTTTACTGTTTTTATGAATAATGCACCGTGTGTGCGTCTTTGTGAGTTTGTGTGTGAATGTGTGCTCTTCTGAGTGGTGTCCCCTTGAGTTGGTGGATATTTGGGCAGGTGTTTAAGTGTGTGTGTGTGTGTGTGTGTGTGTGTGTGTGTGTGTGTGTGTGTGTGTGTGTGTGTGTAACAGAGATCAAACAAACCCAGACACACACTAGTGAGGCAGGGTTCTTAGGATTCGCTTTGAACTGGCAAAGTAAAGGAGAGCGAGCTGCAGAAAGAGGAGCGTGAGTGAGACAGAGAGAGAGAGAGAGAGAGAGACACAGAGAGAGACAGAGAGAGAGAGAGAGAGAGAGACACAGAGAGAGACAGAGAGAGAGAGAGAGAGAGAGAGAGAGGTGAATCAAAGAGCCGTCCTTCACTTTCCATATTTCATTTTCTCCCCCTGTGATCTTTCTCTTCCCTTGTTAAAACTCCTCATTTCAGGGTCACACCTCCAGGAATTTGCACCCTATAGGTTTTCGTAATTAGAGCTGCTCCACAAGCTGCTCTGCATAAAGACGACAACACCAGGTGAGGCTAACGCTGTATTTTCCAAATAAAATCAGCATTAAAAGCATCATTTTCAATAAAGGCTCTGTTTCTATTGTGGCTCACTCAACTGTGAAACTGGAACTGGGTCAAACATTCAGTGGCTGACACATAAAATCGTCCACAAATAGAATCGATCACCCAGTGGACAACAGAGTGGCTCATATTTGTCAGTGAGGTGTCCAAACAACTCTCTGACTGAAGCTGGATGTTTGATTCTGCACCTGAGCAACTGAGCACGGCAGAAACACCTGGGCTGCTCCGATGCCACGGTTGTGTGGTTTCGAAGTTGCACCATGAAAAAATGTTTTCTTTTTCAAAGCAAGAAATGACAAAAAAGTGCATTGTTGTCACAGCTGTTGATTTACTAAATTCTGAAGAGAATTCTGTGTACAAATCTAAAATTCACATTTCAATTTGTCGCTGGTCTTCACCTGTAAAAATATGCAGCCTATACATCGAATTAAAAAATGTTTTAATGTTTCACCAACTATAACATGTGTCATACGTCTATACCCTGGAGCTCTTTCCTCCAAGTTCTGCTCAACTTCAGTAGACATGGCTGCCTGGAGTCTCTCCAGCAAAGCTAGCGATGGACTCCAAATCCAACAAAGGAAAAATCTTTGAGGAAAAAAGAGGATTTAATAGTGTGTGGACAGATTCATTTGCTTTCACCACCAACGCTGCAAAGATAAAGTACTAAATAATTATAAACAGCCCACTGCAGAGGAGCCACCTCGTAATAAATCATATTAATGAATGCTCATTTAGACCTGTTCATAATGTTGATGGGCTCATTCAGACTTATTGCCTGTTACCTTTATTCAAATATGTTTTGCAGGCTCTTTTAAAAACATATGAAATAAATAATAGATATGGAAATGGATCAGGCCTCATACTACAATATAACCACTAATTATAAAACTGAACAATCAGACATAAAGACGTGTCACAAGCATGAGGAAGAAGAAAACCCGACTCATTGATTGGCCAGGACCGAAAACGGAAATCCACTCTCTTCAGCCAGCCTGGTCACCACAAAAACAATTTAGCAATACCAGAAGAAACTGTGATATATTGTCCTCTGACCATATATCAATAAGCGCCTGCACCTCCTCACAACTCCTCGTCTGCCCACGAGACATTTTCCAACTTTTTCTTTTTCTACCTCTGCTTCTGCTGGTTAGCACTGTTTGCTTTGTTATGTCTTTTCTACCCAAAATGCACTGCACTCCACGTCACTTCCTCTCTTTGGTTCACTGGATAGTCCGTTTGCATTTCCCACTGTAAGCAAACCGCACCAGGGTTCACTTGCAAGTGAACCGAGACCCCCAGTTTTCAAGCAGACCAAAGTTCGCTCGTTTGGTTCGAATGAGCGTTCACACAACTCCAGACGAACCGAACTATCCGTGGAAGTGGACCAGGGTTTGTTTAAAGCGGACCAGATAGCACCAGTGTGAATGCGTCCTTAATTTCTCCGCAGCTGAGGGACTTACACAGTATCACACAGAATCCCTTAAATGGTTTCCTTAGTTAAAGAAAAAACGTTACCTCATTTACTGTGTTGAAAGAGATTTTACAGTAGTACATGTTTCCATGGAGATTGTTTGCTTGAACCCAAAAAATAGATAGTGAAAAAATGGCAGAAGAAAAGAAGACAAGAAAACACCATATTGGTCGGAGGAGGAACAGATTAAACTTCTGGAGGAACAAAAACAAATTCAGTCAAATCTTAAGTGTAAAATATCCGTCGGGTTCTCCCGGTCGCAGAACACTCCTCTCAGGGTGTGCTCGTTTTTGCATTCATCACCATAAACCTGGTCATGTTGCAGTTAAGACTTGAGTCAGAGATACCTTAAGTTTTTTTAACCTTGCTTTGGTTGCTAAGGTCTTTTATGCAATGATTCAGGGACTCCTTAAGTATAAGACCAGGTAAAGTGGAAAGCCATAAACACTTAAGTGAACATTTTAACCTTAAGGAGAAGGCCTAAGGGTGTTTTGTGCAACCAATTTATTTTGAGGAAACCTTAATTAGGACTTTAAGGAAAATCTTAACTCAAGGTGTTTTGTGCAACCGCCCCAGTTCCTCTCTGTAGTTGATATATAAACCCACCATTCAGTGATTTATATCTACAGCAGAACTGCATGGTAATAAATATATTATAGATTTTGATGCTGTTTATTTTAACGTCAGTCTGTGGATATATGAACCAACCCTTCATCTCAGGAACGTCCCGGTGAGCGTGAACATATTACACATTAGTGCTACATCTTCAGCACTTACACTAATCATACATACAGTTGTATATCACATATCAAATCAAATAAAAGTGGTGCAGGCTGCTATGGTAACAGACAGTCTACACATGCATCAGAGTCATTACATGTGATCCTAAGCCCTCACAAACACACACATACGCACATATATATATATATATATATATTAAGGAGCACACATGTTCGTCCTCCCACACGTGCAGCAACAGACGCACAAAACACACACGAGAGATGAGCAATGCTCGTCCATCTGGACCGCAGACTGCTGTGAGTTGTAATGATCACGGGATGATGACGTGGACACAGAGAGACAAAAGGGACGAGGCTACCGGAGACCAAGGTGAGAGAGCAGAGATGTGTCTTGGCATGAGGAATCTTCTCGCTCCATCCAAAGGCATATTTAATCTCTCTCTCAGCTCGTTCCACAGCAGGTGCACAAAAGTGTTTCTTTTCTCCTCCCTTCGTTTGTTTCGTTTGCCCTTGTTCTATCATTTCTTTTACTGCTGACTTCCCTTGTTTCCACGTTCTCAGACGCACTGGCTGTGCTGAGAGCAGAGAACAGAGACATCTGCGGAGCTTTTTCCCTTTTTCTTTTTCTCTCGCTCTGCTGTGTTGAAAAATACAAAGACACAGAGCTCAGATTCACTCTGTGCCGTCACCGCTCAGCTTTTACTCTCTCTCAGGGCTGCTGTTAAAGGTCTCGCAGTATGAGGTGTTTTATAGAGGCTGTAATGATGAGCCAGTGAGTGCTTTAGCTTCACTACCTGCTCCGTCAAAATGGGGACAAAGAGGAAAAAACCCACACATGCACATATACAGAGAAAATAGTCCCACTGTGACCTTTATGTGCCCCGACAATACAAGTGTGGATTGCAGATGGGGGCATTTTTCACGCTGCATGAGCACACAAAACCAAACACACACACTGACACACACACACACTGGGTTCACGCTCAGTAGGAGAGCTGGTGGTTGAATACGTCCAGCTGAGGAAGTCACCCCAACGCCATATGTCACACCCAAACCCCCGATAACAGATCCTCATTAGTCACCCAGCCTCCCCCCTCCCTCACCTGACTTCACCCTCATTCGCCAAACCATCTCGCGCCACTCTCGCTCTTGCCTCATAAAACTATTCACTGATGTGGTGACATCATCTTTGTGCAACCTCACGCCGCACCGCAGTATGACTACTGTGCTTAAGCAACCTGAGAGTGTGACTGTCTCTGACACTGAAAACAGGAGTCGACCTCTGATTCAACTTCCCATTTACTCACCGTCGGTGAGGAGGGGACCTGAAATACAGAAATGTGACTTTCCTCAAATTTACCAGAAGTGAAAAGGTCAAAGGTCATTAAAAAACTCTGCCTTAGAATTAAATATTAAAACCAAATGCCAGTTGAGAGTGGCTGGAGTTTTAATGTTGGAGGCTTTTGTTTTAATCCAGAGTAAAGGCCAGAGAGAGTGTTTCACCAGCCTGGAGTCAGTCGTATCAAGGGCTGGATTAACTACAGACAAACAAATGGGTCGATGTTTGTTTATTAGTAAGTAATAACAGTAAGTAATAACAGTAAGTAGTAACAAGGGCTTTTAGTACGACTAAATGTGAACAAGACTTTTTTTTAAGCAACTAAAACGTTAACATAGACGTCGTCCTCAGGAAGCGCTCCTTTGTTGTGAAGAGTCACATAAGCATGTTGTGTGCTCATTCTTCAGGGGAATATCCACGAGACTGTTTGAAAATACACAGGAGGAGTTAGGATCATGTTAAAGAAAAAAAAGTAGATTTCTTGAATAAAGTCGTTAATCTGAAAGAATAAAGTTGAAATATTACAAGATTAAACTACAAGACTGGAAAGTTAGTAACATGGTGTAAAAAGTGTGTGCAAACAACAATGTTGGGGGTGACAGTAATATACGTTTTAGCAGCAGCAATGGATTTACAACTATTCTCATAGATTCACGACTTTATTCTCATAGATTCACGACTTTATTTTCGTAGATTTATGACTTTATTCTTGAAATATGATTTTATTCTCATAGATTCACGACTTTATTCTCATAGATTCAAGACTTTATTCTCGTTGATTTACGACTTTATTCTTGTAATATGACTTTATTCTCGTAGATTTACGACTTTATTCTGGGAATAATACAAATTTATACTTGTAGATTTCTGACTTCATTCTTGTAATTTTATAACTTAATTCTCGGAATATTATGACTTTATTCTCGTAAAGTTAGGACTTTATTTTCGTAGATTCACAACTTTATTCTCGTCGATTAGCGACTTTATTCTCAGAATAATACAACTTTATTCTTGTAGTTTTATAACTTAATTCTTGGAATATTATGACTTTATTCTCAAAATGCAAGATTTTTTTCTTTAACATGGCCCTAATCCTCCTTTGTACAATACAGTGTCTGTTTCATAGATTTATAATTATACTGGTCTCTTCTGACAGACTTGCAGTTGCAGTTTAGATTTGTTAACATGTTGTGTAATTGTCTCGAATTTAGCTGATTAAAAAAAACAATTTGAAGCGGGGCCCATTAGCTCACCTGGTCATGTGTGTGTTTGAACTTGGCACAGCAGCCGCTGTGGGTGCATCGCTGTGGGTGCATGCTTAGTGAAGTTTCACAGAAACAAATGGCGTGGAGGTGTCTTGCTTGGTTGGAAATGAAACACTTACATTTTATTTATGATCTGGAAGCATTTAGAGTTGACTGTGTCAACTTCAGCCTGCTCTGGGTTCTGCTCATCTGTACGTCATCATTTTAATTTAATACTCCCATTTAAAAAAATAAATAAATAAATAAAAGTACAAGACTAATTAGGTAATAGCTGACGATCCGTATGTAGGTCGTAGGTCTCAGGTACAGGAAAGGTTCAACAGGCTAATCTACTGAAGGCCAGTGGAGTGTGGCATTGATGGGGCTAAAGTGAACATTTAGAAGTGGCTGGCAGAGTGGGGCCTCGAGTGCTGTACTTGCTTTCTTCTCTCTTTTTGTCCCATTTATGACCATAATTCATTTCAGCATCACTATGGAAACTGAGAGGCCATAATCAGCGAGTGGCGCCCTAAGTGGTGCCTGAACAAAAAGACAGTAATGAAAGTAAAGGCTGGAAAAACACTGTTGACTTCGGTGTGAGAGGGAGAACGAAGGGAATAAAGCAAGCAATGATTTTCTATTGTTCATCGTGAAAGATTGGATAAATTAAGTATTGAATTTAAGTGCAATTTAAGTCCTTGATAATTTGAGAGTTATTATCCTGGAGACAATAAATATGAGGCAATCAGTCATCTCTAATGAGCGAGTGATTGGAAGCACTTTAGTGAATAAACGCCAAAGCAGCTTCGCTCCAATGTCTTTTCATTGGTCGGGGTGATTTCAGAGCCAGCGTCGCTTTGTGTACGGCTTTTATAGCGGGATGTGTATTGTGAAGACAAAACCTGTCGGCAATAAGACACACACACACCAACACTTAAACACTACCTTCATCGCTACGCTTTCACCTCTCAAATGGAAAGAAGCTGGATACACATCATGTAGTGTGAGGAGGAGGAGGAGGAGGAGGAGGAGGGCGTTTTCAGGTATTGAGGCATCAGCTGGTGTTGAATTAATGCATTCTTTTGGCATTCAGGTCTTTTAGATTAGATTATTCAGATAAATGTCATTTACTATCTGAATTATTAGTTTAAACTGATGTTATTCAGACATGAACAGACACTAATGAGCTGTAAACAGATATTAACAGCTATCAAATGTGTGCAGTGGTATTTTTCCCTGTCAAGAGACTGACACACTTCTAGTTTTTCTTTAGATATTTACCAACATTAATCCTCAATAACTTCATCAGGTTTGACAACATTTGTTGTGACGGGCAGGATAAAGCTGAACTGATGATTCTTAATTTGATATTAAATCTGGTAACTTGTTCAACTCAACTTTAAAACAGTTCATAAACAGTTCAGACCGACGTACCATTGTATAGACAACCAGCTTTTTTCACAGATAATGCAGTGTAGCCCACTGAGATATGACGGACTGGTTTTAGCCACGCTAGCAGGATGGCAATGTCAGTCTGTCCAGCAGGTTCTTAGTACCAACCCGTCAAATGCCGCCACTGCGTCCCCAGTAACCTGCTCTTTCTGCATGCCGTTAGTGATTTTCCATTCACCCTGGTTTTCCTGCTTCAGCTTCAGTCGCGCCAACCTCATCAAGGTAACTCAGTTCACCTGTTCCTCACTATTCTCAGCCAATATACATATACTCCACCCTCAGACACTCGTTGCCAGATTGTTTTCCTTCCAGCACTTTATTCCAGACTGATATCCAGCTGTCGACCCTGCCTGCTTCATCTGATTGCCGGTAAACGCCTCAGCCTTCTGTCCCCGACCACAAGACCTGCTTCTGAGTCCTTGAGTTCTGTTTGCCTGCACCAATTTTCAGGGGTATTTAAAGGAGCTATATGTAAGAAATCTAAAGCAAATAGTTGTAAAATCATCCAAATATGTCACAGAGACTAAGGAATAATGTTCATAAAACATACTGATCTCACCGACAACAATAGTGCAGCCAGAATATTTGCATCTAAAAAAATTTTTGTACAGTCTGCAAATCACGTTTATGTTTTGAATTTGTGTTTTGGCCTGTTGCGCCGCCCACCGCCGTCTACCAGTCACACAGTCAGTAGAGTCTCAGCATCAGTTACAGTTACGACTGAGCTACAATGGCTGACTAAACCCAAACGACCTCGTTATGATTCCCAAAAACGGCAAGACAAAACTCGAGGCAAAGCAAGGGTCTATATAGGAGATGCTTTTGAACGGTGGAGACGGTTGAAAGCGGAGAAGAATTTGAAATCGGATGTGGAAGTGGCTACTCTTCTCCTCCACAGGTAAGCTTTAGCCAAAGTTGGCTAACCAGCACCATAGCTAGAGGGGGATGGACATTTTGAATACTTTCAGCTGTTATTCATTTTCGATCATTCATTGTAGCCCATGTGCAGGTGGGTCATCGACCCGACTGATGTTTTATGAGAAACAAACGTTAGCAGCACGGCAAGCAGCGTTACCAGTGTCCCGGTACATAGCATTAGCAGCCGGCTCCTCCTCCGCTGTATCCCGGCAGCAGTGTTAGCAGCAGAGAAGCCTGACTTGCTCGACCGGTCCGCTGGAAAACTGAAGATCAAGGACGCAGCGGCACAGTCCTGCCACGGCAGCCGCCCGTGGGCAAACAAATCAGTCTCCAGCGTGCTGCTGTCCAGCAACCTCGAATCTGTAGGGGAGGAGGGGCGGACACGACTCGCAGCAGTATTTTGAATTTGAGTGCAGTAACCGTTTTGGCCACATTCTTACATACAGCGCCTTTAAGCAGTGTTAATAAGCAAAGACTGTTTTATACAGTCTTTGCTTATTAATAATGATATATATAAAATATTAATATAAAATGAAGTGATGACATTTTCCTCATCCTCGGCTGCACTGTGTGTTTAGCACTAGCTACCATGATGGAAAGCTAAACTGAGATGGTGATCAAAGTCACCGGATCGGCTACGATTCTACGCCATTGTTTGGAATTGCTGTTCATACATTTTTGCATTACAAATTATCAACTTAATCTTCCATATCATTTACAATAGAAGTAATGACCACGCCCTAACCCAGGTCAACAGTGGGTTGCCAGATAACCAGAACCTCACCCTCTCAGCTGAGTGGGCAGAGTGATGAAACATGGACAGACGCCCCCTCACCTTGGTGAGCAGATCGGTACCACAGCAGGACAGAGCGATGTCCAACGCACCCTGGGGAGGTGTGTGTGTGCCGTGAGTTCATGTTCGGGCATGTGTGTGTGTGTGTGTGTGTGTGTGTGCACTCACTAGCAAGACAGACTGGCAGCTTTGAGCCCCCTATAGAGAAAGGAGATGGAAGAAAGTGCCAGAGAGAGGAGTAACAGTGGGTGAGGGGCTCAAACAGTACAGTATAGAGACAGAGAGCCCCAGAGAGGAGGAGGAGGGGGAGGAGGAGAGAGATGGATGAACCTAGAGGATGAAGGAGGGGGGATAAATCCTCGATGAGGCAGGGTCTGAGGTGAAGAAGAAGCAGATGACAACAGAATTAAGGCGAAGGGTTAGAGAAAGATGAAAGAAAGATGAAAGAGGAGCTGTACTGTAGGGAGAAGGGAAAGAAACGGGAAGGGGGAGGTGTAAAGTGTGCGGACGGCTGGATGAGGGGGTTCAGTTATAGGGAAGCCTCTGAAGGAGATGACTCCCCCTCGTCTGCACTTTTGTCTGGGTTAAAACATCATCGCTGAAGAACTCCTTGTTGAATTATGAATCCAGACACCGGCCAGGCACAAAGTCAGTTTGCCCATCTTTTTAGGACTGGAATGAATCTTTGATGATTTAAATCACAAGACGCAGACACAGCAGTCTTTTAAAGGAACATAAAATATATCAGAGTATATTAGTTTTTTTTCATACTAAAAGGTTTGTGCCTTGCAATGACACCAAAGTTACATGCACACACACACACACACACACACACACACACACACACACACACACACACACACAGTCATCCCTCTGAACTAACAAAGCCGCTGAGGGATGATGACCTTATGTTCATATCACACACCCTTTAGGTCCAGATAGCCTTTATGGCCAAATGTCATTTTTCTTGCTTCCTGTGTGTGTTTAGTTTTGCTGCTCTGACCTTCTGTGACCGTGTTTGTTCACTATCCACATCAGTGTTGACTCTGAGATTAATATTATTATCCTGACACCACGCTCCACGCTTTGGGCTTCGCTATCACCACCAGGACTTTTGTCTTTGTTGCGTTTACAACCTTATAGTCTTATTAACCAGCCAGTCAGTTAATGAATCATTTATTTGTCACATGGAATCACACAAGGAACAACTCCAGTGAAATGTGACCCCATCAGCTCCTTTACTTCCACACACCTCGACCCAGCAAGACGGCCGCACGGTTGCTTCTCCTGAATAGGTAGAGTACCGCTCTGCACCTACCTCTGCGTGGCATACATCTCCACTGTCACACCAGTCCCCTCCCACCACTAAGCACACGCCTCCTCCACCTCCTCTGCCAGAGTCCCCCGCTCTGCTGGACCAGGACACAGAAACAAAGCCGCTTGGTTGAACAGCATCGCCCAGGATCCAGCCAAGCCCAGGTGAAACAAAGGACACTACAGTTACTGGCATCCTGCTGGAAATCGATGCAGCGGGGAGGCCACCCTGCCCTTTAACCAACACCTGTGCAGTGTCTAGCAGGTTCACCTGGTGCCTCTCCTTTTTATCCCCTCGATGTTTACTGATGTATTTGAGCAAGTTACTGAACCCCAAACTGCTCCTGATGGCTGCTCCATCTGTGTGTGAGTGTGTTAAAAACGGAGTAGCAGGTGGCACCTTGTACAGCAGCCTCGGCCACCAGTGTGCACATGTGTGTGTGTGTGTGTGTGTGTGTGTGTGTGTGTGTGTGTGTGTGTGTGTGTGTGTGTGTGTGTGTGTGTGTGTGTGTGTGAATGAGTGACTGTGACTCGTAGTGTAAAATGTGCTTTGAGTGGTCGGAGTCTAGAAAGGCGCTATACAAGTGCAGCTCACTTTATCAATCTTCTCCTTTCTTTTCTGGCATCCTGATTGATGTGCAGGTCTGATCATAGCAAGGAAATTCAGTCAGCGTTCCCCTCTGCACCTCTCTGGATGTTTGCTGGTGAAACTGCATCACAGCTGAGCCAATGTGACGCGCTGCATTGTGTAAAATCAAACCAGATCCAGATAAATCCTGTCTCAGCTCTGTTCACCTCGTTGCATGTGAAACAGTGGCAGCACGTGTGAGTGTATGTGTGACTGATGTATTTTTGATTGGTAGTGATTAACAGGCAAAGCAAGCACAGCATCTGTGATCAAATTGCTCCTGAAGCCAATCACCTCCCACCACACTGGCAGGAGTTCCTCCGCTGTGGCTGAGCAGCAATTAAAATAACACACACACACACACACACACACACACACACACACACACACACACACACACACACACACACACACTGACACTGATGGTGTTTTCACATGGCGAGCAGCATGACTACTGTATTCTGACCAGTTATGGACAGTGTAAAAGGCTATTATTGCCTCTATGTTGTGATCTGCAGCTGCAACATTTGGACCTAAAATAGCAAGTATTTGCTCTGGGAAAGTATCATTTAGCCGGTCGTTATGTTAACCTGGCTGCAGAGTATTAAAAGGCAAGTTTCCTCAAACCAGAAAAGAAGTTAAACTTTAAGATCTCAGCGTTAGGTCCACTTACTAGAAACTTTCCAGAACTTTTAGCCTTATCTCATGGTCATCATTAGCAGGTAGAGTTTGCTCAGCTTATACGGAGATCTCAGTTATAACGTGACCAAAATTCCAATCAGAGTCAAGGAATCCTCTTTGTTGGAAACATTCATTCATTTTCCGTAACCACCCCAGCTGACACTGCTGGGGCAGGGCTGACACACAGAGACAGACAACCATTCACACTCACATTCACACCTATGGACAATTTAGAGTCACTAATTAACCTGCATGTCTTTGGACTGTGGAGGACTTTCTCATGTTATTGCAAAACAGTCGCTAAAATATGTTTCTGAAAACATTTGCGGTGAGAAATTGGCAACACAGTAAGAGAATCATATTTAATCAGTAGGAATGCACGATATTGGATTTTTTGCAATTATCCAATCCGACATGTCAATATATAGCAACTCATTTGATCAATAACAGATACCGATATTGATATATCCACTTCAAACCAACAAACCAAACATAACTGTATTTCCATTTGTTGCAATAAAATGGTTAAAACTATGACAAGAGTGTTCCTGAGTGAAGTGTGCCTTAATGACGTAAAGTCATTTGTGGGGAAAAAAATGTAAGGTATGTGGTCACCATGTTTCTTTTCCTAAACCTAACCTCCAGAACTTTACGTCAATTACTCAACTGTACGTTAAGGATGTAAAGTCATTCGTGGGGCGAACACACAGACTTTTGTGCATGCATTTTTGGTAAGATCCCATACGCGCCGCTGCTCCTCCACATCGAGAGGAGCCAGTTGAGGTGGTTCGGGCATCTAGTAAGGATGCCTTCCGGACGCCTCCCTTGGGAGGTGTTTCGGGCATGTCCAACCAGGAGGAGACCTCGGGGCCGCCCCAGGACACGCTGGAGGGATTACATCGCCCGGCTGGCCTGGGAACGCCTCGGGGTTCCCTTGGAAGAGCTGACGGAAGTGGCGGGGAGAGGGCTGTCTGGGCTTCTTTGCCGAGGCTGCTGCCCCCGTGACCCGGACCCGGATAAGCAGAGGACGATGAGTACGAGTACAAGATCCCATACGAACCATTCTATGAGAATATGTTGCAAATAAGTTTGACAGTTTGTATGAAGTTCAAGAGTGGTGATTGACGAAGCTCCTCGGCTCTGATTGGTTGTTTTCCATGAGCTATGGTTGATAGCAATTGCTATTAGAAACACAAGGGATGGAGGAACCTGATCTTTTTCACAGAATATCTGTCTCATGAACTTCTGTGTTGGATGTAGACACAATTTCAGCAAAATTATCTTTATAAAAGTTACCAACTGTAGCTTTAATTCAGTCACATTGCTCAAAAGGAAACATGATTTCACTCATAATGGGAGATACTTAAATTACCCATCCATCATGTTTGTTTTGTTTTTGGGTGGTATTCCTTTGAGTTATATTCTGTCTAAAAGGCTTTGACCACCAGATATCAACTTCTCATCTTGGCAGACCGAACCATCACAAACACAATCAGAAGTTGTTGATGGCTGACGACCAGGAAAAGTTTAGAAACAACAGCTGACGGGCTTGGTGACTGTCCAGATATGAAGTTTCCTTGTTCTCTCAGCCAGCGCTGCCAACTGTTTCTCTTGTAAAGTAGCTATTGGCTGCTGACAGGGCTGGAAGTATTCAGACCCTTTACTCTGGAGGAAGCGGCAATACTTAACACCTCACTACAAGGAAATCAAATCAAATAACGAACGGGCGTTGTAGTATTATGAGGGCCTATTACATTACCGGGTGCACACACATGCAGGAAGCTGCAGTGATGGACAGCTGATGAGAAGAGAAGCAAATCACAAAAGCAATGGATGGAAAAACAGGTGGATAGTTTTACAAAGTACCTGACAGCTCACACTGTTGCTGTGTGTAATGGCATCTGAATGAATCAGTGCTGATCGCTTTGACATGGAAGTAGAGTTTGAGCGTGTGAGCTGACAGCTGATTGAGGCAGCGACTCACAGCTTTGGATGGAAAATGCATCATATTTATGCTTGGACTTTTTCACAGAAAAAAAGTAAAGCAGTCGTGCACAGTCTCTTCCTGATCTTTCTGATCTTTTTGTTTTTATAGTTAAGTTCTGCCTGTTTACAGTGCAGTCATTAATAAGAGTCTGGTTCTAATGTACATCAGTGTGTGGCACACATGCTGACATTATTCCTGCAGAGGACGGGAGGTTGTGTGCTTTTAACTTTTGCAGCAGACAAAACAGCAGAAGTTTATACTGAGGTTATTTTTTTATGCTAACATCCTTGTTTCGTTATTGGTGCTTTTTTAATGCTAACATACATTTTTATGCTAATGTGACTATTTTAACAATGTTAACGTCCGTTTTTTAAAACTCTAATGTTATTTGTGTGAAGGGAGTTTCTTTGCTTTCATCCCGTGTTGCTGGTCAGCATTTCGGGACACTCACAGTTCATTTGTCACTGCTTGTGGAGCTAACTTTGTGTGATCTTGGTTAACCCTCTGAAACCTGAGCAAACTTTTTTTCAAAACATGGGAAGAAGACAATGAGATACTTAATAAATGGGCCCAAAAATAGCAAGTTATTCACATGTTATAAGAAGTAACATTATTGACTAAGAATTTACTCAAAAACAAGCCAAAAAAAGAAAAGTAAAAAATGAAACAAGACAAAGACAAACAGGTAAATTACCTGAACACAAGCACAAGTGAGATAAAATTAAAAGACACAAAGGAAAAAAACCTAACAAATAAGAACATTACCTAAAAATAAGCAACAAAGATATGTAAAAAAAAAAAAAAAAAAAAAAAGAAAAAAGAAAAGAAAGAAAATTACCTGAAAAAAGAAGCAAATAAAAGTAAAAAATAATTATAATAAAAAATAAGAAATTGTGCTATAAATTAGATTTGGATGATTAGATTTTTGGATGATTTTCTAATAATACTCTTCTAATAACGCAATGAAATGTGTTATCATATCTCAAAGGCTTGTGAAAGGCCCCTGAATGCAGCACGAGATAATGGATGTTGATCCAGGTTTAAAAGTGTTAACATTATCATTATCGCAAGCTGCTGTTTCTCACTGGAATCCCAAAGCCAGGCCTCCAGGAAGTGCACCGGGCTTTGAAGCCAATTTTCATGGTGGCCAAACACTGGAATTACAACTGACAGGTCCAGGGATGCCATTGGAGCCAAAAAGACGTTTCCCCATAGACTTAAATTGTGACAAGGAGATCTGTTATTCAGTAGATACATTTTATAGAGCGTCACAACCTGCAAAAAAACGGTTGTTTGTTTTACACTCAGAATTTGATCCATTCAGTCCGCCAGCACTTCGTAAGTCTAGAAGAGCTGGACGATTAAATCATTTAATCTTCATTTAAGTTAGCGGAGTTCCAAACTGGAGGAAACCAGCTCAGCTATCAGAAGTATCTAGTGTGCTTGCTCTATGGGCTCAATGATCTGGAAGCAGCAGCAATCATCCGGATAAACTTTAGATATTTTTGGCTTCATGCATCACTGAGCAACTTTTATAGGAATGAAAAGGGTCCTACCGCCAACGCTGGTGATATTTAAGGCATAATACCAGCGTTGGTGGTAGGACCCTTTTCATTCCTATAAAAGTTGCTCAGTGATGCATGAAGCTAAAAATATTCAAGATGGATGACATGACAGCTCCCCACAAACGAAGCCAAAACATCTTGATTGCCCCCTGTTAGCTGGTTGCAGTATAGCTCACACACCCTGTCCCCATCATGTCCCATCCAAACATGGAAACATCAAAGATCACATCAGATAAATATCTCTGAAAGATGGCGTTTGTCATTTTAGGTAGTTCTTCTCACACTGATTATGTTCAAGTGTTCATTTTTCTCATAGGTTCAGTTTTAATTTGTTAATAGATGCCATAAGAAGGGGTTTGATGTCATGATTGACAGTCGTGTGTGACATCAATGTGCTTGTGATCCATTGCTCTGCTCACGATTGGGTCGGATGGCGGGAACTTGAAATGGCGGAGATCACCACTGTGCAGACTCTGGCTCCAAATGACGTCACCAACACAAGATAGCAGCAGCAGCATTTTTGCCACACTTTTGTACAATGGGAGGAAGTGGAGACGCATCGTCCACCTTTACAGTCAGTCACTGGTCTGAGCTGACAGGCTGAGACTGGTGTGTGAGGTAAGTTTTGAAGCAAGGACAAGTTGCCACGTCGGGAGCTCATGTTCTCATGTTCCCAGCGCGCTGTTCTCTTAATAGAACTTATTATAAAGACTTTTCAAAAGGTTTGTTCTCAACAATGTTTTTTCACAAAGGTCAAATGTTAATGTATGTTTCTCCAGAGCAAGACCTGTTTGTTCAAATCACCCACTTGAAGCTAAAAGCCTACTGATGTTATACTTGAAACCTACGCCTTCAAATCTTTTTTACCTCAGACACTCAGAACATAACACACACAGTTAAGTTGAGCTGTGGCGAGTGATTGCGTGTCGTCCAGCTGTTCGGTCACTTTTGTGAAAAGGTTGCTATTCCATGTTTTCCTCCCATCCATGTATTTTAAAATATTCAACTCTTTCAGCTGACACAGCGTGATCTGTGTCTCCTCGTCCGTCCAAAAATGCACGGCTCTGGATGGAGATGACTTCCAGGGCGAAAACTTTGGAGCATGTCCAGAGCTCTTCGGCCAATTTGGGTCTGATTGACTGTATACATGGGGGAGTAATGCGACTCCCAATCACATTATCTGGGTGTGTTAGTCCCACTTTGAGAAATTCGATTTAGTACAATTTCAGTCGGACTAACATGTTTACATGGATTTTAAAAGTCTGGCTTTTGTCGGACTGACACAATAAATCCATTTTCTCTGATGTCATGTAAACGTACTGACTGATATCTCTATTTTTACTATTTCACTTACAAAGACCACGCTAACATAGATTGCATATAAACAGTTTATTGGTTACGATGGATTAAGGAGAGCTTTGATGTTGAAGTAGCGGTCTGGAAGAGGGATGCAGGCAGAGAGGGAAGGGGTTAGGGTTTGAGGGATGGTGGGATGAGGGTTGTTGGATGAGGGATGCATGGGATGGGAGTAGGTGGTGGGGAGGAGGTGGGGTTTAAGTGTGGATGGACGGATTGGCTTGGTGGAGTCGGCTGGTGGCTGCAAGACCGGGTGGAACCAAGCGGGGTTGAGACTCTGGATGGGGGAACCGTCTCTCGCAAGCTCCTGGTGTGCGGAGCCCCCCGGTTCCTGTATTCAGACAAGGACAGAAGTAGAAAATAGGGGGTCAGGGAGGGAGGGATGTGGAAACAGAGTCAAAGGTTGAGGTGGGCTTAAGTCCTCATAGAGCGGAAATGAATCTGTCCGTGGTCTTTGTTCCTGAAACGTCATTTAAACTGCGTTTGAAATGACCATTTCTTTTCAGTTTTTTTTTTTATTTGTTTGTTTTTAGCTATTTGAACTGCATAGATAGCCTTGGCCAATCTCTTACAATATTGGTTTATATCAAGAGAAACAGCGTTTGACAGTGCGAGCGTTTCACTCGCATTTGCGACTAAAAATAGGTGTGTGCGAACTGTAAAAAATATTTAGGGGCACATGTGCACTTAAAAAAAACAGCTGAAGCAGACTATATTTTTGTCAATAAAAAAATATGTTAATCTAACCACAAATGTTTATATTTATATATATATATATATATATATATATATATATTTATATATATATATATATATATATATATATATATATATATAGATATATATATATATATATATATATATATATATATATAAATAAAAGATAACAACATTAAAGACAAAATTAAATTGCAATACCTTTTCAAGACTTGATGATTTTATCTTTCTGTACATTTTGTATACAAATGCATTAAATAATTTTGCTTGTAAATGTCTATTTGCATCACGTTTATTACGGAAAACACATTATTTGATCAATTTACATTGTGCCCCTAAAGTTCTTTGTGCACTCCTTACTTTTTCAACTTAGGAGCACATGTGCTCCTTGGGAAAAAAGTTAGCGTCAAACCCTGAGACACATGCTCAAGACTAGGGTCTTGAGAACACCCTGGGAACACAAGGATGACCCTGCCACACCCAGTACAATGACTGTCACATGGATGTAATGACAACAGGAATGCAGTGATGTATAAATATAAAATAGCATCAAATTTAAGTGTTGTCTGTTGCAAATGTCACTTTTCACCAGCTCAAAAGCTGCCCTCAACAGTTGTCACATGATGTCCGCAATTATTACTGACACAACTGTCGAAGCCCCTTCTTGACAAAACCAGCAACAATAAAGAAAAACTGCTCCCAATCATCCAAAAAAGCATCCGAAGTCAGAAAATACTGCAAAATATACCAGTGCCTGTACCCAGCAGTGTCACAGGAAACTGCTGCTCACTGGTTCACCTGAAATAAAACACTTTTTCAGCCATTTCATTACGAACAAGGACAATGAAATTGATTTTCTCGCCTTCAGGAAACGTTTGAAGCAGACCTGGATGTAATATAGTGTTGAATTATAGACATCCATCAGGTGTAGTTTCCTGCTTCTACACACACAGACCTACACACACACACACACACACACACACACACACACCTATGCACATATAAAATGGTGGGATGGTGTTACGGCGTACGAACCTTTTACACCTTTTTCCCTTTCTTGGCTCAGTTAATGGTCTTATCTAACAGACATCGAGACAGGCAGGAGGGGGGGTGATTCAAACCTCTCTGAGAGTGTTTGCTACCGTCACAAGGTTGAGTCTGCTTAGATTGCTCTGATCAATAATGCAGAGAGGGAGAGCATCGTCTCTGATTCAGATGACTCACATGGATACACTGGAACAAAAGACAGACGAGGAGACAGAGAATGAGGACAGGACAAGAAGAGAGATCAAAAGTGAGCGGACTGAGCGAAGAGGAAGCAGAGAAACTAGTGTGACGAAGAATCACTGAAACACACAACAATAGTTTCAACATAATTAGTATTCCATCAGGACACAATGAGCTGAATATTAATGACTCTGTTATCACTGTGTGAACGCACTAGGGTGACCCACATGCTGCTAAATGGTAAATATTCACTTTATTGTTTCACTCACACACTTCATTTTGATACGGCACTGCATGGCCACATTGGGACACATCATGGAGAGACAAGAAAGGAGTCTGCTACAACTTTGAATTCCTTCCAGAATATTGCTTCATGCCCACAAGAGCATGAAGCAATTAGAAGAACTCAAACTTGTTCACCTTTTGTCATCTAGGCTACGTTCACACACACACACACACACACACACACACACACACACACACACACACACACACACACACACACACACACACACACACACAGGGCTAACTGCTAGCATCACACGGTTAATGTTACCTATTGATAATTAACAGAATTGACAACAGAGTCGAGTCCTTTCAGTGTCTGGGTGAGTTTGTTGGAACCGCTTAACGGCTCAGTGATGGAAGTTAGCTGCTGCTGCTGCTGCTGCTGCTGCTGTGTTGGGTTTTGCTCACTAGGCAGCTGTTGAACTGACCTTTCTCCAGGCGGAAAGCGGTGCCGGAGACAGCTGCAACAGATCTGATCTGGCAGGAGTCGGGATGGCCCGGGATAAGACCCCTGGTGCAAAATGGATCGAATGCATGCATTGTTACTACTCGGCTGATACCTTAAAGGTTGCAAATACCAAAACCCAGCTCTAAGCACATGGCTAAATATTATGCTGATAATAAAGATCTGATGACATCATTCTTCGTAATTATTAGTCATGCGCTTCTGTTGGGAGAGTGCTGCCAAACAAACATCCCTTCGTAACAATGTGCAGTCCCCTCCTCAACATGTGACCAAGTTTCATTCAGCTTCTGTGGCAAATCATTCAGGAGGTGAACGTGTGCACCACTATGTCATTCTTCTCTTTCCCCAAATACCTGTGTCTCAAAAATGCGACGCTTACTTATAAGTGATGTTTTTGGTTGCGTGTGAAGCGTTTCAGTGCGGAGATCTGCTCACACTGCTGTCACACATGGGTCACTTCAAACATGACTGTTTGGGCAAAAAGATCGGATCTCAAGAAAAAATTGGTCATGTGAACGTAGCCTCAGTCAAAAGGCACAAGGATCTTTAGTGCATAACTTGAAGTTGCCCAAATTCTTACTTTCCTTATGATGTTACTGCGCCCAAAATGTGAGTATGAACTATTCACAAAAGCAGTTTAAATATCAACTTGATAGAGTTGATAGTTTTGTTGCACTCCTCTGTCTCTGCAGCCCCCTCCGTCTATTTTCTTTAAGGATTTAAAGTAATTCTTCACCCAAATTTCCCCAAAACTTTCCTTCCCGTCGGCTGGCAGGTGGCTCTAAAATGTTTTCTCACTGACAACAAACAGCAGCTGAAGTCAGCCCAGATTCGTGACAGTCTTCATGCACGGTTCAATGATGATGTCAAACATGCAGAGCAGGTGCACTGGCTCGCTCTCAGCAGAGCACCGGAGCTTTTTCATCAACATTTCATCATTTATTTGTATGAATTATTATATTAGTAGAGCTCCCAGGTATGTCACCCAAACAATAACATTCTCTGTTAATGAAAATAAATTGGCTGTTGCTCAGGAGGCAGAGGGTTTGTCTATCAGTCCCTGTTCCCTTCAGTCAAAGTGTCTCGGGCAAGATACAGAACCCCCAAAACACCCGATGGCTGTGCAAGCTGAGTGTGCACCTGATGAGCAGGTGGCACCTTGTATGGTAGCCTCGGCCACCAGTGTATGAATGTGTGTGAGTGGCAGAGGTGGGGCCATGACATTGTTTTGCAAGTCGAAAGTAAGTCTCAGACCCAAACACAAGACTGACAAGTCCCAAATCCTAAACTTAACTTAAACTTTGAGTCCTACACATGTCATGATGCGCTCTTCGCTAAATGAGTAATAATAAATTCAATTTACAAAAATCACAAATGGATTTTTAAAATTAATATTTATATGCCAAAACATGTTTGTTGGAAATTGTTGCATCTCCATTTCTAATATTTGACCCACATGTTTTGCATGCTGTAGATTTTGTACACCAGTGAAATATTTTTGGTACCATTTTTACCATCTGATGTTCAGTAACGTTGTGCTGTGAGGGAGCAGACAGGAGGCGTGAGGTCGGCAACAAGGAAGCAGTCCGGGAATAAACGCTGGAAAGTCTTGCATGAAGTAACAAAGAACAATCTGGCAACAAGAGTCTGTGGAGCTGGAGTCTTAACAGTAACAGGGAGTAATGATCCACAGGTGAGCAGAGCTGGCTTGATGAGGAGGGGGAGATGTGTGGACGGGTGATAGGCTGGCAGGTAGGCGTGTTGGAGAGGCAGGGTGAGTGGAAATCTCCTGGGTGAACTGAGAGAGAGGCACACTGTGACATTTGTGTTGTAAAGCACTTTAAATGGTTGCTAAGGCTAGAAAAACGCTTTACAAATGCAGTTCATTTAAAGTGTTTATCACTTCACTTCCCTTCATTTATTGTCACACATGCAGGAGTCACAGCTGTGGTTTGAAAAGTTTCTATGAACTTGAAAACATTGGAAAGCCTTGAATCTTAGACTTTATTGTACCTGAGCCGGCCACAGTCACTCTTGTGCAGGAAGAATGGAACTACAAATCTTTCAAGCCTTCAGGAATAAGTGTTTCATTCTCCAGTAATAGATTTGGGGTGATGCATCACTCTGAAACCATAAAAAAATACTCAGCAGGAGTTTGACAGAGGTGGATGTCAAGGAGGCGGAGGCATTCACCTTCAATGCACCACAGCACCAAATATTCAAATATTCCAACAATGTAAAGTTGATATTTGAACAGCCTTGGGAAAAGTTTTCATTTGCTTTCAAAGTAATTTTTAGGTTCTAATGAGACGAGGAAAGCAGCTGTGGTTTCAACTTTCATTTTGGTGTGCAGCTACTGTATCACTGTATGCAGGCAATCATACCAACTGTTCAAGAGGTTAAGCTGGTATCTGTCGCAGCGGGACATCACTGTGTTATTGATGAACACTGCTGGCTGCTAGACATCTTACCGAGCACTGTCTTTTGATCCATAAGCCAAAGGGTTTGTGAAAGATGGTTAGAACAAACACACAGTGGATTCAGACACAGAGTTCGCGGCTCAAATCCTGATGGACCTCTGCAGACGAGCCACTCGTCCTTAGAGGACAGGGACTGAGAAAGAAATAGTTTTCTAGAAGAAGTGTGTCACAGGAGCAGTGAGCTCTGTCCAGCCTGCCAGGCCAGTGGTGGGCAGTAACACAGACACATACATTTACACACAAACACCAAAAACACTTGTGAGTCACCGTGTCTCCTCGCTGTCTGTCTATCACCCTGACCCAGATACAGTAGCTGAAGGAACAGAGGGGGCGGGGGAGCCCTGCATCCACACAACAGGAACGAGAATCTCTCTGGGTCGTGTACATTATCATGGTGCCTGAATTTAATTTCATGAGCAGCTGCATCGACACTTGTCTCCTTTCACTGAAGCTGCCTCTCAGTCGTAGATCTTTCACACTGCAGAGTGAACGTATGTCTCCGTGTGTCATCGTCTTTTTTACACCAAACCTGCTTTGAAGTTTTAATCAGACGCTGCTGGGGAACAAGCAGTGGGGCTGAATACAAGGGAACATAACAGGCTCATGTAAGGGCTATTTGTAGGGCGAAGCTGGCACACAACTGTGAACTGCTAAGAGCGGTTTCTGCTGCTTCTGAGCGAGATGAAAACATGCTAGCTGGTCACTCTTCCCTCCATTTCCTCTGATGTGGACTTCCTCCTGGGATTTTGTTATTAGAGCTGTGCATCATTTCATTTAATAAAGAGTAACTGAAGATTAAAAAAAGCAGTGTGTCTCCAATCACATTCTTCTGTTCTAGACAATTAATATTTCGAGTGCACAAGTGCGCTGCACAAAATGCAATGTACTACTGGTGCACTCAAAACAGTCCGAAAGTTAAGTGTGGAATGATGGACACTTATCCTCAATGGATGCCATCTTTGTGTTGACATGGCTGCTGGGGACAACAAGGAGCCTGAGCTTGCTACAGTGAACACCGCCGCGTTACACAGATGTTAGTTATACATGTTTTTTGCTCAAAGTACCAACACTGTTGTCGAATAGAAGCCGATGTTTACGGTATAATGCTACACCGTCCATTTGCAATTTGTCGTTTAAAAGAAGACGAAGAAGAAGAGGTGGTATAAAATAAAGTCATCACTGCCAGCCAGTGCAAAATGACAGCGTGTGATTTGAGACAACACTACCTTGTTGAAATTTGTGCACCATGCAGAGGTACATAGTTTTTGTAGTGCACTACATTGAAGTGTTCTAACAGAAGTACGTCTCTCAGAGCTAGCTGTCTGTTAACTGTTACTTAGCAGGCTGACGAACTTGGTCAATAAAGTTGCTCAGTGGTGCATGAAGCCAAAACTCTCTCTTCATCTCTACAGTATGAAATTACCTGCACTATCAGCTTTCACATTATCGGGACCACAGAGCAAGCACACTGGTGACCTCCACCAGAACTGGCTGCTTCGAATTTAGTGCTCTGCTAACTTGAATGGGGATAAAATGATTTCATCTAGACTTAAGAAATGTTATTAGATTAAATGAACTAAGTCCTGACTGTGAAACAAGTCATTCTATGGGGGTTGTGACGCTATTAAAAAAAATGTACTCACTGATTTATAGACATCTTATTCCCAAGGTAAGCCGATGGGAAAATGTCCTCATGGGCCCAATTGCATCACATGATGGACCCAGGAGTTGTAATTCAATGATGTGGCCACTAAGTTCATTTAGACACTTTTATTTCCTCGGGTTTTATAAACCAAAGTTTCTACCAGTTCTTTTGAAAGTTGTTAAAGCACTTCATAACTCTGTTTTGAAAAGCTAAGATTATTATCATTATATTAATATGATAGCCAATGAGGTTCGAGATTGCATTTTGGTCAATGCGTTCCACCTACTGTCATGTCCACACAGACTGTTCACCTGCAGGCAGCCAAAGCCTGCTCAAATGTGACTGGTCGATACTACTCAGACTACAAAGGGCAACAAGAGCACTTTCAGTACCAAATCTTGTACTGTAGCCACGGATTCTACATACATATGCAAATATCTGTTTAAAGAGATTAACACACAGATATGAGTGGTTTTGAAAGATATTGAAAAATATGAGAATAAACTTACTGAAAACGTTAAAGTTTTGCTTCAACACACTCATACACACATTTCCCAGTTGCTGCAGACCCAGTGGAGAATCCACCGTTCAAACAAGACGAGATGTCAGAACAGGTGAGTGGCAACCTCTTCCTCTCTAAATCCCCTCCCATCCACTCCTCGTCTCTCAGTCTGGCCTGTCTTCCACCTGCTGGCTGCTGCGTTGCTCCAGAATACAGTTAGAGGGGTTTAAACAGCCAGGCGTGAGATTAGGTTCAGAGGGATGATTACTGCGCACCCTTGTTTCCGTAGCCTCCATGTTCTCACTGGCCCTGGGGGTCAGGGGTCACCGGTAACCCACGGCAGTATTGTGACACCTCATTACTCTTCCCCCCTGCAGCCCGGTCACCACGTTGCGTTGCTATGGCAACGACAAGACAGAAAGCTTATCTAGATGCTGAGAAAATTGCACCTAAGCACCGAACCCCAGGGTGTAGCATGTGCATGTGTGTGTGTGTGTGTGTGTGTGTGTGTGTACGTAGCATATGGTGTCCGCTGCATGGGGAGGTTGTGGGCAGAGATGAGAGGAGAGTTCCTCTCATGCTGTGTAATGTTCATACGCCCCCACAGTGATGGAGGTTTCCCAAATTATGGGGGTGAGGCGGAGGAGCAGAAGGCAAAGCCCGGGCATCAAAAAAAAAGAATATTCATGGCCGAAATCCTGACCTGAGGGCAAAGAGATTTGGTAAGGTGAAAAGTCGTCTTATCATAATCAATTTCTGTGAGGTGTGTGCCATTAAATATCTGTCCAGCTGCTGCCATGGTGTACTATTACATTTACACGTTGTAGAAAATATATTTGACACCAAACTCTAACTACATTCACGTCACTTTCAAGACACTTCTCCACCATCAGCAGTGCAGCAGCAGATGATTTGTATATAATAATGCACACACATTATCAGTCTATTCAATCGGATGGTTCTGTCTGCACCGTTGAGACGCCATAGACTAGTATTATTGAAACCAATTAACTGTATCCAGTGAGGTCACTGACTGAACGTCTTTGACACACACTGACGCCAGGACTCAGGACAACCTGAGGGTCAGCATTGCTTTATACAACCTGGCTCCACATCTCTGCTCCCATCCTGGGTTCAGTGACACTGGTCAGCTTTGGTATGAAGCAGAGACCTCAGGGAGCAACTGCTGGGAAATTGCAGCTGTCGCTCACGAAGGTGTTTGAACAGGACTGCAGAAAACAGGCTGTAATAAGGTTTTAAGGTGCTACCACTCTGCAGTGGGCTGCGCTGAATCTCACAATAGACACACTGCAAAAATACAGTTATACAATCTGATAATTATTTTTTGTTGTGGTGTGTGACATAGTAACATCCAGATGTTTATCTGTGACCTATGATCTGTTAAAAAAGGAGAAGTCAGGTGACATAGCAAAGCAGGATGTGTCAAACAAACACAGGACTGTCACTCAGGAGATTGGTGTTTGTGTCTTTTTTAAAACCAAAAGTCAACATTGAGTAATTTTGACTACATAATGTGGAGTATGTACAGGAGCAGGATTATTTTTTTAATGCCGTTATCTCAGAATAATGAGTTAAATATTCTGTCAGCCATCGCTAATTTAGGGAACACTCCTGTGGGTTATATTAGAGTGTAGGAACAAACAACTTATATTGCTGTATGAATGGAGGATTTGTTGAAATAATTTATTTGTTATCCTATGTACATTGTTTTGGGGTTTTCTGCTTGTGTTGCTCATTCATGTTTAATCTGTTTCCTGTTTTATTTTGTAGATTCTCTCCTCATGTGTCGCATCTGGTTTTACTTCCTGTCTTTGTGTGTTTTCCTGCCTGTTTTCGATCAATCCCCATTTCCCTCCTTATGCCTGTGTCTTCCTCCTCCAGCTGTGTCTCAGTCTTGTGATTAGTGTTCTGTGTATACCTGTGTTTCCCTTTGCTCTTTGTCAGATTGTCTTGTGCTCATCCCTGTGTTCTCGCTGTCGTTCCCTGCTCCGTTACCTGCCTGGTATTTCAACACATTCTCACTGTGACCTCGTCACATGTCCACGTGTGGTCATGGACTTTCCACGTCCACATATGGCGTCCAAGGTACCCTGGGTGTGTTGGTTGTTGACGTTCTGGGACGCCGTGTCAACTTCAGCCTGTTACATGCATTGTCTGTTTTCAAGATACACTTCTGTTTTCACAGGAAATGTACAGTTTGCATACAGTATACAAATTGACTTTTTCCTCCTTAAACAACAAACACACGGTTAGGTTTAGGAAAAAAGAACAGGGTTTGGCTTTAGAATCTTACAGGACATGAACACCACTCTCTCTGGATTTTCTTACCTGAGTTTGTCGTGTTATCCTGGTCTATCAATATCATAACTGATAAAACCGATGGCCTGACTGACCAAAATAAAACCAGTTCTTTGTTTTCCTTTAAACTGTCTTTAATCAAGTAATAATGAACAATCAAAGTAATTAGTCAAGAAATGTAGTTATTATGACCAATCAAGCATATTAGAACTAATCCAAAAATAACTGACTCTACAAATTGAGACGCAGACCGACTCTCATCACTTATTTCATGTCCTGTAGTCTCATTAGTCGACACAGAACATAGCCCATCTCTCCCGACCTTGTAGACAAACACGTGATGGTAGTGACGCTCTTATAGCAAATCCTTGTGTGTCTGACACTCTAATACGTCCTCTCCCTTCAGCTGTGTGATTTCTAAACAGAAACACTTTTGGATGGTCAGTCACAGATAAGGAGCGGGGCAGCCAAGAGCGTCCACCTGTCTTTGTCTCCCTGTCCCTCCCTCTGTCTCGCTGTGTGACAGTCCTCTTAATGTGCAAACTGATAACTGATTGTTGAGGTAGACAGTTTAAGGAATCAATGTTCATTTACAAGTCTGTAAACACCCATCGCACACACACGCACAAAGCACACGCTCAGTGTGATGTAGATCTAGATGTGAGTCAGACCCAATGGATAGCTATTCCTGTGAGGGCTATTGACTCTGCTCTATTTCCCCGCTGAGGAGATAAGACACGCCCACCCAGAATAGTTTGGCCTGGGGACGAAATCAGCTGATAGCGCCAACGACCTGTCCGTCAAACTCTAATGTACCAGTCAAGCCTCTATTGAACTAAAACCAATCAGTCAGACAGATTGAAACACAGCTGGCATGAGGAGAGGGACTGAGTCACTCCTCTGCAATATCTTTCCATCTCTTATCCCTCCTCCTCTTCCTCCTCCTCCCCCTCCTCCTCCTCCTCCTCCTCCTGTCTGCTTTCTTTCACTTTTCATTATTTCATCAGGTGGTTTCATTCAGATTGCGATCCTTGTCTCAGGAGGAACATGAACACCAAAAAAAATCCATAAAAATGATAATCAAAATAAACAAAACAAAGCAGCAGCCAAACAGCCAGACAGGGACGTGTTTTATGAAAAACAAATTCACACCTCAGAGAAAATGTGAGATGTGCGTTAATTTGAATTGATTTTGCTTCCATTTATAAGACGCAGAGCACAAGAGGCCTGTCTCGCCACACTGAGAATTTAGGTGTGTAGTGTTTGAATCTGACTGTCAGTGTGATCTGAAACTATGAATAATAGAATCTGGAGCAATACAGTCGTTTGAAAAGAGTCAAGGCTGCTGGATGAATCTGATGCAATTCATTTCCCTTCTGGAGCCCTTAGTTTTTGATATAAATCTCCATGGTGACTGTGAAAAGCTTTGCCTCTAATAAAAGGCACTGAAGGAAACTTCCTCACTATCTTCAGACTGCAGAGCAGCATGTGAACAGAAATAATCAAAATCAGGGGTGATGCCTTTTTTCTTGACATGAAAGAAACAAAATCATCATTTTGGAAACAAGAATTAAATGGCTGAATGCTGGATGGAAGGTCACAGTGATCTTGACCTCTGACCAGCAAATGCTAATCAATTCATCCTTGAGTCCAAGTGAACACAATTTATAAACATTCCCTCAAGATGCTCTGGAGATACTGCAGTCACGAAAATGAGACAGAAGAGGTCACAGTTACCTTGACCTTTGACCTGTGACCGAAGTCTATTCAGTTTATTGTAGGGTCCATGGATGGATGGATGGATGAGTGAGTGAGTGAGCTGGTGGGTGGATGGATGAATGGATGGATGGATTGATGATTGATTGATGGATGGACAGCCCAAAAACATAATGTCTCCAGCCACAGCTAGATGCAAAGATCAATACCACTCTCATTTTTATACAGTAGATATTAGGCTATAGTTAGCATCTGGTTAGCTTAGCTTAGCTTAGCTTAGCATAAAGACTAGAAACAAAGAGAAACAGAAATATCCTTTAAATAAACTCTTGTAAAGCTGCAAATGTTGTGCTTATTTTATGTCTGTACTTAAATTTGAGGCAGAACACAGTGTTGTTATTGTTCACAACTGATGGAGCGTTGACCCCGATAAAAAGTGGGGCAGTGTGACCTCTCCCAAACAGTCCTGGCTCACTTTTTACTCTTTTATATACATGCATTAAAAGTAAAAATATTAAATGTGAATTTGTGGGTCTTCAGAGGTGCTGATGGGCAGATTTTGTTACCTGTGGACGGAGCAAGTCTAGCTTCTCTGCCAGTTTAGACTCTTTTTGCTAAGCTAAGCTAACATCTGCTGGCTGTAGCCACGTCCCATTTCTAATTTTGACCACTACATTTTTGATTGCACATTTTTGCCCCACATAAAAAGTTCCCGGTGCAGTGGTTGAGGACAACCATTCAAAACCATGATATTGTCAGTAGTTGCTGGTGGCATTTATGTAAATGGACACGACTATGACAATAATGGTGTTACCATAATGACATTTGGCATTCGTCTGATAACGAACAAACACTTTGCCCTACTCCTCTATCCGGACTAGAGTCAAGACACACTCCCTACACTTGTAAAAACAGAAGGCAGGGGCTAAGCGTTGGGGGCAATAGGTGTATTGAGACTGAGCCTTAGTCTACAAACATGAGATTGTTATCGATCTTCTCATTAAACTCTAACTCATTTAAAGGCAAGAAAATCACGTCTAAGCCGTTTCTCTGCTCCACACCTCATCCACCTCTCTCTGCAAAGTCTCGACAGTGTTTCTCCTTCACCAGGAAGCACTTGCTCATTGTCCTCTGCTGTGCGTGATGCTCATTAGCCTCTCCTGAAGCAGACTGACCATAGTTGCCATGGAAGCGAGTACAGATGGAAAGGGAGTGATACATACAGAAGCTACAGGTGCAACACGCTGAGATGTAATTGCATTATGTCGGTGTCAGTAGATACTTTAACAGCACACTGCACTGCGGTCCTGATTTTACTGTAAGAGAGGCTTCGTGTCGAATTTGAGTCACGCTCAAAAGTGGTGGATTTCTTTTTTTCTAACTGGGGAGCGAGGCAGAGTGAGGAGTCAGGCCTTGAGAGCTAAATAAATATTTTATCATCTCCAATCCTGTCACATTATTTTGACTCAGCCAAAAAACAGAGCAGCACTGCTCCGGCAGCCACAGCCAATGCACTTTACTGCTAAATTGAACATTTTCACTTTCATTCCAGGTTCGCCACAGCACTACAGGCTTATCCCTGAGGTCATCAGGGATGTCAATAGCCTGAGTAGATAGAAATCTTTCATTAACCTTTCATTTCGTTGCACCCTCCACGAATATTCAACAGAATGCAAAACTGCAGCATTCAATTTGTCCTTCAGGGGGAAGAGAAAATGGGAAAAATATAATGTATTGGAACAGTATTATGCTGTTTGAGCTGTCTTGATGTTTGAGGGGGTTTGAAAAAGGTACTGTGACAACATTATTGCTTTATTTAAGAGCAGCACAAGGTACTCTACAAGGCCTGGAGGCCCTTGGAGTGGGCAAACAGAGACTATGAATCATGCTGTTACAGTGAGTACAACAAATTGGTGCATTGCATCTTTCTCCAGTGAAGCCGGTAGTGCTGATGTACTGTAGAGCCAGTGATTATTACCAAGGCCAGAGTGGGGAAAGCTGTTTTGGTGCATTGACCAAAAACATAGAAATATAGAACATAGAAAACATCACAATAAAAATATTTTTAAAAATATTTTTTATCTATACTGTAACTGTTTAAAATGACAATTGTGCAAAACTACAGTATATTCTGTAGGAGATGTGTAAATGTTTATAATATCGAGAATGAAAGGAATTTGCAAAGATGTGCATTAAACCTCCTGAGACCTCACCTTCTGTTTGGTATCGATTTTTAATGTCTCTGAGCTATCTGGGATCAGTAGGACCTGATAAGGATAAAAAACTAAGGATTATCTTTGAACAGGAAGTAGTTTTGGAGAAAAATGGGGACGATGGGTTTGTCTTAACAGTCACAAGTGTGTAATAAAGTATAAAACTGTTCACCTGAAGAATGTTGTGCACCTCATTGGTCCCTCTGTCCTCAAACGAGACGATCATAAAATCTTGCTACTGTTTTTAAAATTGGTCAAATTTGTTGCCATATCAAACTACAAACATTATTAATTATAAATAAACAAGTTTCAGCCATAAAATGTGATCCGGTTTTGGACCTTGTCCACTTTTGTGTTGGGATCCAGACGGGCCAGGCAGAGATGGCCGCCATCTTGTTTTTACATGGATCAGAGTATTGTGCTTTTGTTACCATTAGATGGCACAAAAAAGTGTCCACGATCGAGGACAACAGGTTAAGTTGTTGCAGTATAAGGTGCAAAATAAAAGCACTACGTCGGTACAACACTATGAACTGACCTTTTTTCCTTCACCATCAAACGCGTGGTTAGGTTTAGGAAAAAAGAACAGGGTTACGGAACGCGAACACCGCTCTCTTGGGTGAGTGTTTGTTGGACCCATCCACCACTCCTCCCGCCCCACTCATACTTTCACCACCCTAACATTTGTCCTTCTCCCACCAGGTTTCCGCCCTGACGCCGCCGGGAGCCGTTAAACTATAACTGCAACCAGCTGTGTATCATGCTGACGTTAAAGGACGGCTTTTTTCATTGGTTTCTGATGCTGCAAGTCACTGTCCAAGCGCCGGATTTCAACAACTTTGGAGTGAGACCATGCTCACGTGGGATATGTACGAATATTGAGGCATTACTTTTTGTAGGAAAACATGCAAACGGCGGGGCTAAGAGTCTGTGTTAGTGGGGGTCCTGTGCCTTATTGATGAGGCCAGCTGCAGATGGGAAGGAACTGTTTTTGTGGCGTGAGGTTTAGAACCACAGAGGAGTGTTTCAAAGAGTTCGTGTCCGAGGTGGGAGGGGTCATCCACAGTGTTTCCTGCCCACCCCAGGGTCCTGGAGGTGCACAGGTCCTAGAGGGACAGCAGATTGCAGCCAATCACATAATCTCCAGAGCGAATGATGCGCTGCAGTCTGCCCTCGTCCTTGGCAGTGGCAGCAGCGTACCAGATGGTGATGGAGGAGGTGAAGCTGGGCTCGGTGTAGAAGTGCACCATCACTGTCTTTGACAAGCTGAACTTTTTTCAGCTGCCTTCAGGAAGCACATCCTCTGCTGTGCTGCTCTGACGGAACTGAGACGCTTTGAACGCTCCGACAACAAAATAACAACAACATCATAAATAGCCAATATGTGCTATATTTTATTCACTAGCTCAGTGAATCCATTAAATCACTGGGGGTCGGAGCATCCATTGTGTTGCAGAGATGAGAGCAGGGTGTGCATTGCTGTTCCCCAAAACGACTGTCCAGATAATATTTACAGTAACACAGAAAACACAGCAGCAGACGTGATTTTTCTGGTTCAGACTTGAATGATTTCCACTGAGTTTTGACCCAGACTGTGAAATAATCTCAGGGCAACTTCCACTCGCAGGTCATGAAATATTCACCTCGTATCAAATGAATTATATATCCAGTATTACTCACTTTTACTCAAATGCTGTTCCAGTGCTTTGTCTCCCTCATGGACTATTGTCACAACAGGACAAGAAATGAAATGCATCTAATAATATATGCTGCTGACATGTGAGTTATATAAGCAATAATGCTGTTGATGGTATAGTTTTTTATTAACAGAGCATGAAGTGATGATGACATACTCTGACACTGAGCATGTATTCTTGACATGTTTTTGATGAAAGCTCACTGTTTCCAAACCAGTGCCCAACACAGCTTCCAATGACAGCACGCTGATTTGATTAGATTTCCTCTCCTTTACTCTGCGTGACTTTGAAATAATTTCAATATAGAGTGCTATAAATGGATAGCCTTAGTGGAGAACATATAAAACGCTGCACTCAGCCCCCCTTGTCTCCGCACGGATCCCCCTCTTTGCTCCCTCCACTTTCACTCCCTCTAACACAACCTCTATCTCATCTGTCAGTCACCACAGCAAGCAGCAATTTTTTTTTTCCCTTCATGCCTTCACTCATCCTTCCTTCTCTCCGTCCATACAGGTGCCATCGATTTAGAGAGAGCATTAGTGGGAGACTCACGCAAGGGAATCCAACCTTGGCTTCATCTGACACAAAGCATTATAACAGACGCAACAACGAGCACAGTTGGAGACTGAATTGCTCCAGGAGCAGGAAGTGTTACAGTAGGAACGTCATGACGGTTGTGGGCTCTACTAGCAGGTAGATGATTTTGGTGCTCTCTATACCTGTGTTAATTTTGACAGCTATTTTAGATCCACAGTCAGACACACACGGCTGATTATTTACTGCTGAATTACCGCTCACAACTCGCACCAACGGCTGATGCTGCTCCGCTGTGAGTGTTTCTGCTGGCTTGGGAAACAAAATGGCGCAGACCATTTACTGAAGTTTACAGTCTGTTGTTCAAGCGGCATTTGAAGATAATTACAAGCACGACTGTCCTCGGCTTTCTGGCTTTTCAGTCCACCACTGACTTTGTCACGTCTCGTCAACAAAAATGAAACATAGATTCCGTCTTAGTTTTTATTATCAGGATCTATTTTTTAGCTTGTCATTGTTTCATTTGCATCATAGAATGAAGGTCGTGAACACAAGATGTGACATTAGTATGTTTTCTGTAAAGACTGCATTTAAAGACACATACACAGTCAATGATTTTGCAAATTTGTAGATTTGGCATTTAATTCAAAATTTGATTTTATTGGGGACCCAAACAAATGACCTCCTGTGGGTCCTGGGAACTCAATAGATTGAAAAACCTATCGACATTGCTGACAACATTATAATATGTTATTGTGTGTTCACAGTTGCTCTGCTGCTGCTGCCAAGGGACCAGTAGGACCAAACGGATCAACGCTTCATGTTGTATCGCCACAAGAAAATTTCGAAACCAACCAACCAGAAGTATAGAAACTAAATATCATCCACCTGTACCTACAGCAGTGCATCCAGTGACTCAGTGAGGCCATGCTGTGGGACATTCCCACACCTTCCCCTGCCTCACTGTTCCCCTGGGTCCTCTGGCAGGTTATATAACTGGTCCTGTCCTCTGCTGTTTCATCCCGTCTCACCCTGTTCCACATCCCGTCCTTTGCTGTCCTGTCTATTTCCATTTCCTCTTTGCTGCCTCCTTCGCCCACTCTCTCTGTCTCCCGTCTCCACAACACCCCCACAGATATCTTGCATCATTTAGTGTAATCATGGGCGGAGTCTTGTCGGTGGATGGTGGCGCTCCATATGGCCCATTAAGAGTTAAAAGACCTGACAGGTATTTGCCAGAGCGTTTTTCCTCTAATTAACGCACTCCTCCCTCACGTCCCTCTCCTCCCTCCCCCCCTTATCTTCCTCTTTATTGTTTCTCCGCCCTTCTTTTTTTGTCCCTGTTTTCCTTGTTCATTCCTAAACAATCGAACACATTAATTCCTCCAAGGACCCTGACAGCGTGGCAGGAGTTCACTGTATGACAGCCAATCAAATGTTAATCGCTGTCTCCGAGGAATGCTCCTCTCCCCGGCCCGCCATTTCCTCCCTCTCTTAGTCCTTTTATTAAGCCATCCTTTTCTTCTCCTCCAAGGGTGCGCTTTCAGACTCCCTTTGTTCACTTATATTAACGCTGTGCATCACAGTGGGCACGAACACCGCGGCCCTCCTCTGACAGGTTGAGTGGTTTTTGACAGTCAAGGATAGTGCGAGTGTGTCATTGCGTCACTTTAATTCTCAAATAATTCACATCTTCCAAACAGCACCGGAGCTTTATTCGTGCTTTTAATTCACCAGAACAAGGTGGCGTTTAATTCTAAGATGCAGTTTTGTGGTCGCTCAATCACAACTCTCCCAGTTTACGAAGGGTTTTATCTGCAAGATGCTCATTTGGATGTTGTTTATTTTGTTCATATTTGTGCTGGGCTCGTGGTGTTTTCGCACGGAGCTTCACAGAGATCATCTGCACATCAAATACTCTGTGTGAATGCATCAGCACACGAGCACCAAAAGACTTTTCCCATGAAAGATGAGCCAAACACTGACGGACCAGACAGCAAATTACTTTCTGAACGGCTACAGATAGGAAAACATAGAGTTAGATTTGAAAATAACAAATGGCCTCGTAGCTCGTGTTTTACCGGCAATGAATTGTTGATTGACCATAAAGTCCTCCGAGTGTTGTCACAGCGGCAGTGTGAATCCCCCGAGGTCAAACCAGAGGGAGGGAAAACATGATTCAGAGTTTACAGCGTCATGACAACAAAGTCAGAAACCACAGATATTAGTTTTTGTTTGTTCTCTGTGTCACTTTCTCTTTCTCTTCCTGTCTCTCATTCTTTTTTCCCTTAATGCTTTACTGAAATGAAACCAAGGTCTAGATGGATGGATGGATGGATGGATGGATGGATGGATGGATGGATGGATGGGTAGATGGATGGATGGGTGGATATGCAGACGGTGTGTCTGGCAGCACCATGTCTTCCACTCCCCTGGGTGCAGTGTAGACTAAATGGAGTCCACAGCAGCCGCGGAGCAGAGCTATGATAATGATATGATAATTGGGAGTAAAATGGGGTTGAAACTGAACATCCGGCTGATGCACAATCACTGAGGAGTCTCAGGCTGTTTGATCTGATGTATGCTAATTCAGGACATGTGAAGCATGGTAATTTGATAGCATTTCATATTCGGTGGGCCCGCCTCCCACCCCCAACGTCTTAACCTTTCCTTTTTGCATACCTCAGCACTGTCAGGATGTCAGGACTATTGTTCGCTCAGGACTGCACAAAAAAACAAAGGCAGTTACTTGTGATCTTCTGGAGAGGATGGGAAATGAATATATGAATGTAAATGAAAAGGAAAATGCAGAATTTGATCATTTTTCATATGAATCAATATCAACACACTCTGAGATTCTGTGATGATTTTTGGTCTCTTTGTTCTGACCGACTGAGGCTGATCTTAGAGACTTTGGTTGCATCAATATGTAGTGATTCAGACAGAAACAACAGGAGAATCAGGAGATCATGTGTTTTGTGCTGCCTTGATACTGTTTTTTATAATTATTTTAATGAGCAGCGAGCAGTAATTGGGTTGGGCTGCTCTGTGTTTTACAGGCTTACTGTCAAATCCAAATATGAACTCATTCTCCACGCTTCCTTCTGAGGTGTTCTTTGTTTCCATGAGATCCAGAAAACGTGGCTGTGATGAACTGATTTTGAATTCCATTTTGAATCCTTACAGAAATATTGGTATATTTGGTTGGCACAAAGAGTTGTGCAGTAGGATTCTGTCATCAGCTCACTGTGGCTGGTACTGCTCGTATTATTCCTCATAAAAATATTTAAAAACTGATCCTTGGACTAAATAATGCTGAATATTTTGATGTTTTGTCGTCCAATTTTTCTGTTGAAGAACAGCTTCGTGAATAAAGTTCTGGTCATTCTGTGAGAAATAATCCCAGCTGCCAGGAGAAATTATTGACATTGTACATCTCTACTAACTATGGACTTTGTCATCTGAAGGTGGAAGGGATGGTGGATGGCGAGGCACCAAGGTGAGACGCCTGCCAAGCTGCAGACAACTGTTTGAGACCAACAAACAACAAAACAGTTGTGATTTAGCGAATAATTTTTGCTGTCTTTCCAGCAACTTTATAGCCATCAAACAAGTGTGTTTAGTGACCTGTAGCTACGTGTTTCCACTGAGGATAGTTTCATGAATTTGTTGTTGTTGTTTTTACAGGTAAAGTTGTTGTGTCCTACTGCAACACTGCTGCATTAACAAACAGGGTAGTGCCACAAAAAGAATTTGTTTTGTCTCAAAGCATCACTGTGTTTACAGCCAGGATAGTTTAGATAGATAGATTTTTTTATTTTATTTTATTTTGTTTTATTTTGTTTCATTTAATTTATCTTATTTTCTTTTATTGTAACAGATAAAGTGTTTTTTACTGAGAAAATCTGCAACTGAGGTAGTGCCACAGAAAGTGTTTTTTTGTTTTGTTTTGTTTTGTTTGTTTGTTTGTTTGTTTGTTTGGTTGGTTGATTGGTTGGTTGGTTGGTTGGTTGGTTGGTTGGTTGGTTGGTTAATTGGTTGTGTTTGGTTGAACAAAGAAAGTGATTGTTTTTTTACTGACAAAATTGTTGTGTTTCTAGCTGGGATTGTACCTGAAACATGACCTTTTTCAAACCATAATCAAGAGTTTTTTTGTGCCTCAACCTAACCATTAAATACTGCCAATGTGAAGCTTTAACATAAAAACATAAAATATAACAAATCTGTGGTTTGCAGGAATTACAGTGCCAATATTTATTTCGATGATTAGGATGGATGAATACAATATATAACATTTTCTCCAGAGTTTTTATTTTGAAGCAGCAGGAACAGGAAGTACTGGGTCTGCACCAGCAGTTACTCAGCTCCGTTCATATCTATGATACATGCTGATATCTGAAGGTGTGAACAGGCACATTGGGAAAAAACTGAACTCAAAAATTCAAACAATTAAGTTAGAAGCTAAAATATTGGCAGAGAGAGTTGTAAAACAGGAGCATCATCGTGTTGTCAAGTTGTCGCAGCCTTTGCAGAGTGAGATATTAACCAAATGGAAACCTGCAGGGCTGAATAGTGATGCCAGCGTGAAAGTGCCAAAAACTGCAGTTCCTCTAATGACCACTTGAGGCTGGCTCCAGAGACCAGTCAGTCCCCATAGACCTCCATGTTAAAATGCTCAACCTTACAGCAGAAATAAACATGTTTACAGCCTGGTACAAAAACAGTTTGGGTGTTTATAGTTAATTTCAACAGAGGGTGAATTTTTATTTAACTCGTCTGTTTACATTTTATTAAGGCTAAGTTACATACATAAAGGCAGCGCAGCTTTGTGTGACCGGCTGTTTGTGAGGTCAGATCCACCCCTCGCTCCCTCACAGCTCCAGCCTCTCTCCAAATATGGTCACTTCTGGCTCCAAAAAATGATGTTGAAGCCAAACGTGAGGCTGTCTACAAACCAGTGGGTGACATCCTGTATGTTATCAGTCTGTGATTATTACACTGAAAGTCTCAGGATTTGCTATGAGTCTCAAATATTTCTACAATGTTAACATTTTCTCTCACAGATGGAGGAGTGTGGCCAGGGCGACACCTACGCCTGAAATCTGATTGGCCACCACTAAAAGTATTGTTGTTGATGAACCATCAATCCAGTAGGTTTTCCAGGACGTATATGTCCGTGCAGCCATGAAAAGTAAAAGCCTAACCCACTGCTCCTGTGACGTGACAGACTCCACACACTCAGAGCTCTGGTGCCTCTCTGCTACAGCGTGTGCTGTCTGGACCGGTCTGTTCACAGAGCTGCATGATCGATCGTCTCTGTTTACATCTCCCCTCAAACTCACACGCACCCCCAAACTGCACAAACAGCACAAAGCCACAGTGATTTCTGCCTTTTCACACTTGCATGCAGCAGTTATTAAACTCTGGTTCACTTGTGAAGCTTTTTACTCTGCACAGAAAAACAGATTAAGCAGCTATAAACAGATGAAGAGGCAGACAGGCACTCTCACTATGAAAAACACACAGACGCCTGACGAGGAGCCAAGTGAGGATGTAATCTTAAAATAGCCATGCAATGACACGGCATGGCAACAGTCGTTTTTTGCTGTGTCACTCTCAGCCATTTGCCAAATAAGGGGAGAATCACCGGCGACTCATAAAGTCCATTACATAAGAGCTGCCCTGGGGAGGACTGTACCAGAGCAGAGGCAGGTCACTAACATTTCACCGGCTGCCACAAGCTGCTGTTTTATAGTTATTCATTTGATTGAACTGTGTGTTTTCTGTTATGTAAGTGGAAACCTAATTAACCCTGCTAAGGAGTTTTTAATGCTTCTGTTCAGAGAAATAAAATCATAGAGTGCCATTAGGATCACTTGCAGAAACAAGATCGCTGATGACTCTGTCTCATGGGAAGAAAAGCTTAGCCCCATTCAAAGATCTGGAACTGTGTGTGTGTGTGTGTGTGTTAAGCCCCTTATTAGGTCTATTCCTGTCCGTGCCGACTGTAGCACACAGGTGCTTACATAAGCTTAAGAAGCTCTGAGTGACCAAAACATTGTGTGTGTAGTGACCTCACACAGTGACAGTCAAACAGAGCAGAAAGCCAGATGACGCTCACATTACGAAGTCATTTATACACTCCACACCACAGTCCTCCATTTTTAAAAAACCTGCACCCGCCCACACCTGTAAAGCTCAGCACCAGAACTGTCCCATTACCTGTCATTATGTCTCAGTCAAAGCTGCACCTGTGATCAAACCCCTCCAGGCTCCAGTCCCTCACATGAAGCTGGTTCTCCTTTCTTGAATTGGACGTCTCTTTGACTGGATGGTGAAAACATTCAATCACTGCCAGGTTAGGAAACATGTTAGCATGCTCCTTCCACCACCATCAAACCTCCAAAGGATCAAACTCCATGTAGGCTGCCACCTCATCCTCGGGCTGCAGAGTTTCATGGCTGGAGTCCTCCACGTCGGTGACCAGTGTGACCACGGGGTCAAAGGTTACACTGGTGTCACTGACTTTCAAAATAAAAGGAACTGCAGCTTGATAATAGTGATTTAGATGTTAGAATATTACACATACACTGCACAGCTTTTTACTGTGTTTTAGTATGAAAAATTAAAAATATATTTTTGTTGAGCACGGTCTCACTCTGAAGTCATTGAAATCCGACGCTTTGGCATCGACTTGTGGCATCAGAAACCAGTGAATAAAGGCGTCCTATAACGTCGGCATGATACGTGGCAGTTTGCTGTTATAGTTTAACGGCATGCAGTGGCATCGGGGGGAAACGAGGTGGGACAAGGATGAAAGTTAAAGCGACGAAAGTCTAAGGGCTGGGCAGGAGGGGCAGTGGATGGGTCCAACAAATACCGACTTTCATCCGAGAGAGCAGTGTTCACGTCTCGTAAGACTGTAAAGCCAAACCCAGTTCTTTTTTACTAAACCCAACCATGAAGGCAAAAAAACGTCAATTGCCGATGACGTAGTGCTTTTATTTTGAAAGAGACTGAAGTGTATTTTGAAAACAGACAATGCATGTAACAGGCTGAAGTTGACACGGCGTCCCAGAATGTCAACAACCAACACACCCAGGGTACCTTGGACGCCATATGTGGACGTGGAAAGTCCATGACCAAACGTGGACATGTGACGACGTCACAGTGAGGACGCTATGTTTTGTTCTCGTTGCCCGCCTGCGTGTACTTCATTTGTACCCGTGCCTGTGAATTTTCTCCACACAGTCTGACTTCACTGCACTCCATCTGCATCATCACACACACACACACACACATGCTCATTAGGTGGAAATTATAGGCGAGGGTGTATACATGCGTACATACAGGCCTGCTCTGCAGATGGAGTGTGACTGGCGATCATAGATTAATTAACACATATAGCAGGCATGTGCACACAAGCCCATCAATCAGCATGCAAATGATCCCTGCAACACTCTGGGTAGAGTGATATGGCGCTCATATTCACACACACACACACACACACACACACACACACACACACACACACAAAACTAATCATGCAGAAATTATAGTCAATTGAGAGGCTCTCTATGAGTGTGACAGCCGTTATCATGAACAGAAGAGTGCAAATGTGTGTGTGTGTGTGCGTGTGTATGTGTGTGTGTGTGTGAGAGACAGATGTATTGTAGTATTTATCATGCCCCATCTCCACCCCAGCGGCATCTGTAAGGCCTAACTCTGTTAACCTCCATTACAGAGCAAACTCCCAGCGGCGCTTTTCCCGAAAAAACACTCATTGGAAATGTGATTTGGGCACACACACACACAAACACACGCACACACACACACACACAAACACACATATATCAAGTGAAATGGTCCACAAACTCAATGTGTCCAGTCACTCGCTCCCAACGTGAAAGACAGCAGGTGGTCCATTATTTTTTAGGTGGCTGAGTTCAAAAGCACCGAGGGAGTCTGAGGTTCACAGCAGAGGCTGCAGTCGAGCTGTGGACCCTCACATGTCTCGCTTTAATGTTGCCACATCAGATGCAACCAGATGGCTGCATGTGGTCCGTTTGTTCTGTATTCTTGTCTGTTTGTGGCATTCAAACCATCCTCGTTTTTATCCCAGTGTCAGCATCCGTACCTGAGTTTCTATCCACTGTGTACAGTTTAGCTCACAATGTTTTGGGAAACCCGCTTATTTGCTTTCATGATGAAAGTTAGATGAGAGGACTGAGACCAATCTCATATCTGTGCTTGGAATAGGACGCTATAGTCAGCAGACGCTTAGCTTATCTTAGCATACAGACTGGGTAAAGACTTTCTCCAAGAAATGCTTCATCACATGAACCTCCATAAAACCACGACTTTTTACACTTCGATTTTTTGCACGGATCAAACAAAGAAGACATTTTAATTTGTGAGCTTCAGAGGTGTTTGTGCAGATCTTTGATATTGGTCACCCCCTGAGATTTCCTTCAGCACCACCATGAGCTTAAAGGGACAGTTCACCCAAAATCAAAGATGCATATTTTCCATCCTACCTGTAGGTATTGTTATGTTAGCTATTTATCAATCTAGATTGTTTAAGTGTGAGCTGCAGAGGGTTGGAGATATTGGCCGTAGAGATGCCTTCTCTCCAGTATAATGCAATTAGATAACACAAAGTCTCAAAAAGATGCATTTGAAAGACACAACAGCAATGTCTCTTTGCAGAAATCAACTAACTACTAACTATTTTCTTTGTGCAGAGCTACAACTACACCGCATAGCAAGAAGCATGCATCCACTGCTAGCTAGCTAACGTTACAGCTCAGCAGAGGAGGACATCATCAAAGTTTACATCTCACGCCATCACAAGCACGAGCCTCTTGTCCATAAGTAGATGCACACTTCCTTCTGCATGGTGATATGGTCGGCAGTAGACTGACAGAAAGAAAATAGTTCCTACATGAAACTGTTCACAAAAAGGTCTGTGGATTATCTTGACGAACTAGGTCATGATTTATGGAAAGAGACATTGATGTTGAGTTTTTAAAATGTTTTTATTTGGCAACTTGAGCACCACAAGCCAAGTGCCATCTTTCATGATAGCATGATACATGGCCAGTCTCCATTGTTGCTTAACAGCGCCCAGTGGCATCAGAGGGAAATGCGGTGGGACAACAGCAAAAGTTAAGGCAGCGGAGGTCCGAGTGGGGCGGCCGGGAGTTGTGGTGGATGGGTCCAACAATCATGGACATTCACCTACCGTAAGATTGTAAAGCCAAACCCTGTTCTTTTTTCCTAAACCTAACCACATGCATGTGTTGTGCCGATGTAGTGCTTTTATTTTGAAAGAGACTGTATGCAAACTGTACATTTTCTGTGGAAACAGAAGTGTATTTTGAAAACAGACAATGCATGTAACAGGCTGTAGTTGACACAGCGTCCCAGAACGTCAACAACTAACACACCCAGGGTACCTTGGACGTCAAATTTCAACGTTTCCACGTCGAGATATGACGACGTCAGAATGAGAATGTGTTGGAAAGTTCAAGGTGAAGAATGGGTTCTCTCCTCTCTCCGTAGTCACAGCCAAGGTGCCCTTGTGCAAAACACCTTCATCATTCTGTGGTAGAAGTTGAAGACAGTAACAACACTACAGAGCTGCTAATGTGGGCGAGAATAGCTGAGTGTGAAGACGTCTGTTGGAGAGCAGCGTGCATGCTAAGTCTTCCTCTGTTACTCTGGAGAGTTGTTTGTCTTAGCCTCAAAATCCCAGAAACAACAACACAGGAGTTCTGCTCGTTACAATTAGCACAAGTCTCCCACTGATGCCAGTGCCAACAATGCTAGTGAGACTAATGCTAGAATGAGCTAAAGAAGGTTTGGTTTAATTAATAACGATTAGCCTACACATTAGCCCAGACACAAGGCCATCCAGTTCGAGGCGTTTGACTTCAGCTTTATTATTCCAGGAACCTCTGTGGTAAACTTCCAACGGGGGCTGACATTTTCCCAGAGCATGAATTCATGACGTCACCATCTAATCCATCTTCATCCCGTCCTATTCCTGTCAGGTGAAAGGCATGGAGTGAAGGAGCGAGGGTGACCTATGCTTCCAAATAAAGATGCAGAACCTTTGACAGCTCTTTACATAGACCTCATGGCGGCACATGTTGTTTGTTAGGACGTCTCTGTGAATGTCTTACTCATGTCAGAGATATTTGCAGCTCTGTGCTGCTTTAGCACCTCAGAGAGACACTGCTGATGTTTTATTTGGAGGCTGAGGAGAAACAGAAGCCAACAGATCAGATCAGAAAAAGCAGCAACGGGTTTATATGATATTTTTTATTGCTAGTGTTGAATATGTATGATGATGTGTTTGTGCCGAGTGCATGCATGCCCTTTGTGTCTGTGTGTGGGTGTGAATGCACGTGTGATGTGAGAGAGGATTACAGTGGGCTAAAGTAGGCAGAGAGTCAGATATGAGCAACAAATACAAAAGGAACATCTTGAGAAAATCACCTGCGTTCACTGTAGTACAGTCTCCACTCTGTGGGAATTAAAAGCTGTAAACCCAGACAGATTAATTGTCTTAAATAAGCTTATGGACATGGATAAGAAAAGCCAGAGACATTCTTACCACAGCACTGCTCTTGCTTTTCATTGTGTGGCGGCATGAGGAGGGAGAAAGTGGGTTAGGGGGAAAGAAAGATGAAGGCAGAGGGGCTGAAAAATTAAATGCAAAGCTGCTCGGTCTTTGGTAAGGGATTAGTCTATAGTCCCTGCACACTCACAAATGATCCGCAACGCCGTTTAAGCCCAAGCTATCACACGAGAATTATTATAGGGATGAATAGATTGATGTACAAAGGTCTCTGATAAATTTTTGCTGCTGACTGCGTTAAAGGGGAGTGATTGCTGATCTGACATGTCCAACCTTGACCTCAGCAGCTCACTAATGTGTCAGATGAACATTTAAAGGGATAATGACAATTTTTACTGGGATAATAATCCTGCACTTACACTATATCATAGCAAATCACTTCATTAACCTTTATGTTCTACCAAATTACAGTTTTGGTCTTTGCAATCGAGGACCACATGCCGAGTAGCTCCTCCGCTGGACTCTTAAAGGGGCGTCCTGAGATGTTTCACAGGATAAAATAAAATACTGAGCTGATGATGGCGTTGGATGAAAAGTTAAGGAGTTACCAAATTCATTAAGGTTCAGCCTCTGGGTCCAATGGATATCTGTACCAAATTTCAAATGTGTGAAATGTGTCATGAGCTGTTGAGACCACATGGCAACCTCAGGGGCTGAAAATGGAGCCAACGCCTGAAGCCTAGTTCACATCACACGATTTTCACCCTGATTTTGCATCGCGGAGACCATCATAATTTTTTGAGTGTTCATACCTGACTACGTGTGTTTCTGTCAACGGGAGTCTCGCCAACTCCATTACGACCTGTGTGTGCACACCACAAGATTTCTCCACGAGCCCTCGCCCACAGAGCCGCAGATAATGTGGTGACATCACCAGACTTGGAGACGACACATCGTAAAGGCATGGATATTCTTTATCATCCTGGGTCCAAACACAACGCGCTGTTCTATCCAATAAAAGCAAAAACACAAAAATACAAAAAGAAATAAACATGTTTACAACCTTGTACAAAAACAGTTTTGGTCTCTGTAATCTCGTCTCTTAGTCGTCCTGTAAGATTCACCTGAAACACATGTCCAAGATATTCCCAAAGTAAATTGAAAGCTGTTCCATTTTTGGTACATGACAATAAAAAGGACAGGAGCATGTTTCGTAAAGTTAGGTGTAATCAAAGGGAGGCCACTTTGAGTGACACGCTGCCTGCCGATAGCGTCCTTGGGCTCTTTGTCAGATCCAGCTCTCGCTCCTGGCTCCAAAAAAACAAGACAGGGATGGCAAAAATACCAAACTCGAGTCGACAAATCCACGGATGAAATGATGGTAGCTATTTTATACAGTCTATGCTTGAGACCTCACGGAGCCTGTTTATTCTCATTATTAACATGCGTCTAGTTTGATCTGATCACAATTGGTGTACAAGTATAAACCAGCACCAAGATGCATCATGATGCAATCGCTCAAACCACTTGCCGAGGTGGACTGTGACAAATTTGACCATGTATTTTTAATAGCGTAAGCGCTAATGCACCTTGATGTGTCACTGACAAGTACGTAACGGGAAAACATGTCAGCAGTGCAGTACGTGGAGGTTGTTTTGGTGACGACATGCTAAAACTCGTCGAGTTGAATGAAGTGTTGCAGGACCATACACAACTTTGCCCTGTGGAGGAAAACATGTTGGATTCTGCTGGCAGCGATGTCTCCAGCTGTACCAGCACAACTGCTAACATCAGTAGCAAGCATGCTAACCAGCAGCTGTAATAACTGTGTGCGGAGCCCTTTGTTTTACAGTGTAAGTGACGTAGGCAGCAACAAAATCTGAACACAAGTAGTCAGCTGGAGATGAACTGAAGACACAGGTGTGAATAGCAATGTGTCTCAGCTGCGTACTTGTGTTCAGATCACCACAACACGTTAATACCAGGTGTAAGATAGTCTGGACCAAGCCGCCAGGGACCAACCGACCGACCGACCGACATCACAAGTCATGCTGCTGGAATGGCCAAAAAATTATGGTCAGAGTCAAAGCAACAAACAACAGTATTTTGATTAGACTCTCCTGGCCTGGCAAATGTACATCCTGGTAATCGCCCACCTTCATGTCCCCAGTTTGTGATTCAGGCTTTCTGTTATAAATTAATTAATATAATGATGTCATCAGGGTTATTTTTTCAGACTTGACAAAACTCCTCCAGAGCCGCAGAAGACATTACTCAACTGTTGGCAGGTTGAGTCGTTCTCCTCGTGACCGGTGAGCTGTGTAAAATCCGTGAAGTGTAATTTTCTCCGGCACAGAGAGATAACGGGAGGATCTTTGCTGATTACGACGAGCTTGACGAGGTTTCTTTCTAAAAACTGCTTTTTCCTCAGATCTCTTAATTTCTCCGCATGTGTCTGCCCTGAATGGACAAATCGCTGACGCTGTAGGAAAGTCAGCAGTTTGCCGCCAGTCTAAATTTGGCCGGCTTCAGGACTGTGCACTTTAAAATAACCCCCTCCTCTCCTCTCCTCTCCTCTCCGCCTCCCCCCACACCAACACTCTGGAGACTGAAGCCCAGGCAAGGCAATTATAAATTTCCTCTCTTGTAATTTCTAAACGACACACAGGTAGAGCTGTCAGTCACACACGCATGTCCACAGATGGACGAACACACGCAAACACACACACAGTCCCTGATTTTACTGCACTGTGGTGTTCTGTGTGCAGCAGGCATGTGAGGCAGCACGAGGCCCACTTTCAGCTTGTCTGAAAGGATTGTTTTGGGCATGCATCATTACTGTAAGCAGGTGTTGTTCCCTCTCTCTGCTGCTTTGCTAATTTACAGTCATTGCTTTCTCTAAAAACCTGCAGGCGACACTTTCACAGCCATGGCTGTAACCACACCTCGAGGAAGCAGCAAAGATAGATGTCCTTTTAACCATTTCCGATCCTCAAACCCGCACAAACGTAACTTATTCATGAAGCTGACTGAGTGCATTCTCTCTTAAAAGTGTTTGGTTTGAGGCTTGAAAGGTGAAAATAATCCAATTTACATGAGATAATCTTAAATATTTGACGACGCTGCCTTTGCAGGTTTTTCTCAGGTCTAATGAGTGAGGCTGTGATTCACCACGATGCCCGCAGAGGTTCCCCTGAGGACAGCACAAATCTTACTTTCAGATTAACTTGTCTAAAGGCTGAATGCTGCCATAACATTAGAATTATGTCTCATGGTTCCAGGAACAGTCGTCTCCCAGCTGTGAGCCACACAGAAAGGCCACGTCCAGTTCCATGACGTAGTGTTATGTAACTCTGAGCCAGTGTTGCCGCTGACAGTGTGCCAGTCAGGACAAGCCATTAAGCTGCTCGCCCTGTGAGCACAAGTTAACTGGGTCTAAATTTGACAGTTTAGGCTTAGCCAGGCGGCGATGCACTGACTGACTCAAGGTCTGAGGGATCACCGGAGACTCTGTGTTTTCCTGCAGGCACGAGCTCGCTCTGGCTGCAGCCGCAGTGTGAAAGTGTGTGCTGTGTGTTTGGTGAACAGCAGGTGTGGAGGGCGAAGCTCAGCAGCCGTGAAGGTAGCGCGCAGCAGGGTTTAGGCGTTTGGCACTGAGGCCTGTTGGACGCAGCCAGTGAAACTATTATGTGACATGCTGATACCAGCAGCGTTCCTCCCTAAGCTGCGACCATTCTGGCTGGCTTGGTGTGATTCCAGACTAAGCTCTCCTCGGTCGTGTCCTACCAAAAACACTCCAGTGCCTTCCAAGAGGCTATTTCTACAGCAGTCAACACAGTAACTAATAACAACTCAGACAGCGCTGACCGGCGGTTAAATAACTATTAAAGCTTCTTCTGTGTTCTCGAGGGCTGAAGAATCCATTCAACCAGAGGAGGAGACACAGCGAAGTGTTTAAATGGGTTTACTAATTGTATTTAAATGATCAAACACTGTGAATGGATTCATTTACTTTCTGCAGTTGGCTACTAATGAAATACATGTTTTAATCAGTCAGCAGCAATTGACAACCCTTCACCCGTGCAGATCATCAGCTTAGGGTTAGAGGAATACGCCGACTTGTAGAAAAAACTCCTGCACACTGTCTGACTTGCAAGAATAATGATTTTAATGCTGCAACGTTTTGGTAACTATCTGGTTTGCCTAGTTTGCCGGGGTTTCCCCTGTGTGTGGGAGTTTTTCTAAAAGTTGTGTTTTGCTCGTTCTAAAGGAATACGTCACACATAATATGACCGTTTCCATTACACAGAAATATTATATGTAATAGGACAGATCTGAAATTCTAGTGGGGAGGGTTTTTTTCTTTTACCTCTCCTGCACAATTCCTGCCATGTTTATTTTTATACACTTGTTTTTAATCACATCTTGTGTGCTAATAAAATTCAAATTCAACATTACTCACCACATGTTGCTTTGATTTCATGAAGAGAATTCAAAAAATGAAAAACTTCCTTATGAAAGTCAGTAAAGGGGAAGCACATTTAACAACAAAGCATCAGTTTACAAACTCTCACACAACTCGTGCAGGATAATCCAAGTCTGATTTATGCAGCTGTATGTTCAGCACTTTCCAGACACAATCAGTACAGACAGGTGAATGAAGTAAAGATAGCTGTTTAGTACAGATTACAGGTGTTGCAGTTGTGTGTGCTCTGTGCTGCTGTCCCGTTCCCCTCCACTGTGGATCTGCCCAGCTGTGCTGCATTAGTTAACGAGGTGCAGTGCACCTGGCCTGGAGGAGGCGCTTCAGAGGAGAGAGGCCTCTGGTGTGGGGACTGCTGCTCCTGCTGCCTCTCAGCCTGGGAGCTTTTGTTGTCTTGTTTGCTCAGAATTTCAAGTAGCAAAAGAACCATATTTAAAATGAGAAGCAGAGAGATGAAAGGCTGACAGAGAAGATGTGTCACTAGTGGAGTTTCCATCCAAATGAATTGAAATTTTTGATCGGATTTTGAAGAAAATGCAAATGTGTGCCCGTTTCCATTCGTTATTGTTTTGTGATTATTGGGAGTCAACAGGAAGAGCAGTAGGTGGCGCTTCTTGTGAAAAATGAACAAAATAAAAAAACACCCCCGTAGAAGAAGAGTGCGCCATGAGATGACGTCATAAGAGAGCGTCTTATACCCACTGTAACCAACAACACACTCAACTGACACTCAACAACTGACCATGGACAGATTCCTGATAAACCTGTCAGCTCTTGGGAGGTTGGTTAGCATTTTGTCAGTGTTCACAGCGTACCTAACCATCTTGAAGAAGAGACGACAAAGAAGAAGTTTAATGTTAAGAGTACTGTCAGAAATAGCTGGAACGAAACCACCGCGTCGTTCTCCGTGTGTATGGGAACGTAGGCGTGTGAAGGACTTTTGGGAAGTAGTTGTCCAGCAGCATTTCACTCATGAACTCTGACTGAAACATTTCCATATGTCAAGGGCCACATTTGTGTGCCGGTACGTCATCGTTTCTTAAAGTCGCATTTTCCTTTCATCAATACGCTGACAAATCCACCCCTCCAAGCGTAAAAACTTTTTTGCGAATTTTCGGCCCTTTTTCGAGTTTCTGGCGTTTCCATCCAAGTTTTTTTTCACAATTTTTGAAAATGCAAATAAAAATTGGTGGATGGAAACCCCACTACTGTGCTGTTGGTTCACTGTGACCAGCCGACAACACAGCTGATGTCTCAGCTGACAGCACCTCATAGAGACAGCAAGAAATCATGAGTTCAATGAGTGAATGGCAGAAAGTAAGAGAAATAAATTACAGACTTAAGCATACAAACGTACAGTCATCCTGACTGAATTTTCGCTAGAATTTCATTATTTAAAACACATCTGAACTCAGCTCAAGCAAAGCTTATACGCATAAGCATGGATTCTCTGTTCGCCATGGAGGCATATAAGAAATACAGATGGTCATTTTGCAGATGAACAATTCCTTTAAGGCGTGCCTGAGTTCAGACCTCTGGTAGAAACGTCCAAAAAGTCATGGCTTAACTTAATGGCGTGTGGAGGATCAAAATTTGAAGCGAGAAGAAAACTGTTGGGCTCTTGTACTCACTTTGTTTAATCATGACATTTCAGCTGATGGATCTTTATCAGATAAGATTTTCATCTCATCAAGTCAGGAATCTTACCTGACAGCAATCTGCCAACTGAAATGTCAAAAAGTGGGCGTTCAGACTGGAAAAAAACTGTGGGAAAAAATAGAAATAACTAACAACAGGGCTGCGCTAGTGGAGGATCATTGTTTGAGATATCAGTGAGACGATGAGATACGATCCAGAGAGTCAGTTTGGAGTAAAAGTTTCACTAGTTTGAGGTGTTATCACATGAGTTGGTACTAAGAAAATCTCCCCCACACCATTGCACCAGCAGCAGCAGCCTGAACCGTTGATTGATGGATCCATGCCTTCATGGTGTTTACACCAAATTCTGACCCTACTGTCTGAGTGTCGCAGCAGAAATCCAGGTGTCACTGCTACCAGCTAATGAGTCATTGCCACCAACTTCTCAGGTGTGACGTCAGTACCGACCCTGCCTCCTCCCACCTGCCTAAGCCACACCCACATCTACAAGACATTCATTAAAGTACCACTAAAACTATCATAAAAGTGAGAGGAATCATGACCTTGAGGGATATTTACAGCCCAAAATGAACAACATCGTTCAACGCAACTCTCCCATTCATTCCCATGGAATGTGAGGACAGCATTAGACATCCGGGGTGGAAATTAAACTCATCCATTTTGCTGTGAAGTTGAGCTACTGAGCCCGTAAGCCAACATCTGGACCTCCTCCAGAACCATTAAGACTTTGATGAATTCTGCTGGAACATCTTGATCAAAAGTCATTAAGCAGGCCGTGGGCAAACATCAGCGCGATCCTCCCACTTTGGACGAGGACAGAAAGCCGATGCTGATGAAACACACAAGTTAGAGGAGAGGAAGAAAAAAATGGAGTGGGAGACAGAAAGAGACAGATGAGGGATGATTGTTTCTTTTGTCCATTCACTACTTCAGAATAATTCAAGTGTAGGCAGCAGGTGGGTTCAGGCCGTGTGGGTTTGAGTCATCTGCGAGGAGGTGTGTGTACTTGTGTGTGTAGGCAACACAGCACAGCGTCCTCTGACCTGATCAAATATCACACCGAATTAATGGGAGGATGCAGAGAAACAGAACAAAGTGAACTGTGTTTATCAGATTACCACAGGTCGATCTGCACCTTCTACCGGCTGCAAATAAAGAAGTCTGTGTGTGTGTGTGTGTGTGTGTGTGTGTGTGTGTGTGTGTGTGTGTGTGTGTGTGTGTGTGTGTGTGTGTGTGTGTGTAGAAGCAGAATCAGAGAGCAGAGATAGCTGCTACTACAGTTTTATGATGTTGGTGTCACATAATCGCCCCCCAGCTAGACTTTAAATTAAACTGCGATGAGGACCCACCCTGTTCTCACACACTCACACACACACACACACACACCTGGGACTTAACACACTGCTTCATACGTTCTTTAGACCGCTATGGGATCAAACTGTACGCACAAGTGGCTGCACTTGCAAATATTCACGCACAAGCACACACACTGAAGACAGACAGAAAAAAATATGCAAACATGCAAAACAGCCGAGCAGAACAAGAATCCACACACGCAGACACACACACGCTGCAGACAGTGATTAATGAGCTTTTGTTGTTGCTGTGTAACACCACATCTGCTGCCACGGGGACTTCAGCACGAGCCGGAAACAATATGGCCCACTTGGCCCATTATACAGTGGCCGGTCAGATTGAAACACACACACACACATGCACACACACTTCTGCCCTCATTATGCTGGTGGCAAGCTCATTTTGTCCCAAACCACCCCCCTCCCTCTCACACACATGACCCCTGCTAACACACACATATGCCCATTATACGTTTTGTATCCATCACCCCCCCCCCCACAGACCAGGGCGACCTGCATCCCTAAGAACTCCCAGAATGCCTCATTCAGGGTTTTTACAATGGCTCCCCTCTGACTGTGGCCTGCAGACATCAGACCTAACACAGTGCAGATCACACCACAGAAAATACCAAACAGTAAGACTTGTCACTGTTTTGTCATTCACACCGAGCGCGAATCACAAATTCACGCATCGAGATTACATACAAAGTCAATGCAAAGACGTGATTACGCGCTAGACGCGTATGCGCAGCGCGGTAGCTGTGAAATTCAAGTCCATTGCCTCATCGCTCGAGTTGAAAATATTGAACTTTTGAGGCGAATTCACGTGACGCTGTGAAAGCCAATCAGTGTTGAGATTCTCCCGATGTCAGTGACGTCTTGACACCCTGCCGTCCGGTTGTTGACACAACAATAAATTGCTACTCACCGGAGACAGATGGACAGGCTCTCAGCAGCTGAAATGGAGCACCTGTAGTTGGTGTCCTGCTGGGAGATCCTGGCGCCAACCCTCGCCAACAGGTCCTCAAACTGGGCCCCAGTCAGCCTGAAGTACCGCTGAAAGCGGCCATCATCTAGACGGAGTAGCTGAAGGAGATGGTGAAACTCACCGAGCTGGATGTGCTTCTGCAGGATAGGGTGAGCCCAAAAACGACGGTGTTTGGCCCTCCGACGCATCTGGGACTTCCAGAGCAGGTACAAAGCAGCGATGGTGGTTATCTCAGCCATGGTTGAGGAGAGAATGGCGGGCCAGATGTTGTTATCTAGTGAAAATGGGCAGCTTGCTACTTGCGCAACTGACGCGATAACGCAAATTAACAAAATGGTCCGGCGTCCAAACTCACGGTTATGTGCGTTACGCGTGAGTAATTCGCTTCACTCACGCCCGGTGTGAACGTACAGTTTCTGTTGTTATTTTGTGGGGATGCACTGAATGTGAAATTCTAATAATAATAATAATAACTTTAATTTATATAGCGCCTTTCAAAAAACCCAAGGCGCTTAACAAATAGAAAACAGAAATAAACACATTAATGTCCAAAAGCCTCATTGAAAAAGTGTGTCTTCAATTCTGGGTCGATACCAATGTTTCAAATAAGAGTTTGGCCGATAGCTGATAACAATGTATTTTGTTGTTTTTAATTTTGATGTGGTTATTTATTCCCTCTTTTGTCCCAGCAACAAAGACATCTTCATTTTGAATAAATAACTAAACTACATCATCAGTCATAGACGTTTTTAGACCTTTAAAATAACTTTTATATATGATTTTTTTTTTAAATAACTGATCCAAAAGCCTTTTAACCATATAAAATATATCATAATTCTCACTGTAATATTTATTTTACATTGCTTTGAAAACATCAACACATTTCTACTTTGAACAGCTTTATTTATTCAAGTTTTTCACCAAAAACTACATTTTACAAGGTTTCATTGAGCATTTCACCAAATACTCATTTTTACTGAATACAGACTGATCATAATGTAACTCAATGGAACCTCCATCAACAGTTAGTCCCGGCTGCAAGTTTCCTAGGATAGCTAAGGAATGACCCGCTGTCTGCTTTAAGGCCCAGACACGCTAAACCAACTTCAGGCAACTAGCGGCAACAAAGGGCTGCGATGACTGATGTCACCGTGTCTCAGCTAGAAAGTTGCACGTGAACCCAGCCAAACACTGACTGGCGGCCGACCATCGGCTTGGTGTGTCAGGACGTTTGATTGGCTTACCCCGACATTCTTATTCGAACCCTAACCAGTCTCAATCCTCTTGCCTAAACCTCACCAATCCAAACAATGAAGGCAACAAGTACAAGCCAATCTAAAGGAGAGTAGGGCCAGTCTATGTGTCGCTATCCCAGGAAATGCAAATTTGTGTCCTAGCCAACAGCTGCTAACAGCCAACAGCTAACAGCTAACAGCTAACATTAACTAGCTCTCCTGCTGGTGTCAACACAAATTTATTGTGCACAATGTAGTATTATCGTGGAAACAATCAGGTGTGTCCTCTGACACGTCAATAGTGAGTTTATTGCGTCCTGTCATCACAAAGGGGTCCAGAGGAAGATCTTTGTTTTCTGTTATCCACGGGCTGCACAAGTCTCAAGCTCTGCTTTTTATTAAATTCAATTAAATTTTATTTATAAAGCCCAATATCACAATCAGAGGCTTTACAGCATACGACATCCGTCTGTCCTTTGGACCCTCACAGCATGATAAATTAACAGTAATGCACATGACAAAATTGATGCACAAAATTGATGTCACAATGTAAAACAGTAAAACATATAGTACATACATATATATTGTATGATACCCATGTGCATATGATAAATCCATACTTACTGCTGGGAACAGCAGTTATGAGCATTAAAAAGAACCATAAACTAAAAAACAAACCAACAGAGAAAGCAGTAAAAGCAAGGAAAGGATGACAAAGGCTGGACAAAAACACAAGGCTGACCCACACACCACCTCTTGTTTGTAACTGAGGAGCTGCTGCTCCTGTGTGTCTCTGTCTGGATCCTCTGGAGATACAATCAGTGTCAGTAGCAGAGAGTTTCTCCTCTCCTTCTTCTCTTTCTTCGTCTTTCTTTTCCTTGCTTCCCTGCAGCCCTCTTGATGTGTAGGGCTGGCTCGTGCTCAGATGTGTGTGGGTGAAAGTTTGTGTGATGTGCATGTGGCCAGGTCACCTTGTGTGTGGTGGGGTGTGTGCTGCATGTTTGTTGTGGGGGGGGGTTCGACCAGCTTGCCATTTATGTGATGGCCTCTGTGGGGGTCACATCAGAAGGCAGAAGTTGAAGCCAAATGGCGAAACAAAGGCAAGGCGTGGCTGTGAGTTTTATGGAGCCTGGCGTGTGTGTGTGTGTGTGTGTGTCCATAGGGATAAAAGAGACACCCTGAGGACAATAGAGGTTGTGTGTAGCAGCTGACTATAGGGGAAATTATTCAAGAAACAAATTAACATTTCACTCGACCACTTGGGACACCGCCTATTAATCTCACACAGCTATCTTAAAACGATCGGCGGCATTTTCCTTTAAATACATTCTGTTTCACTCATTCAGGCTGTTACGATTCAGCTGTGATTCAACCTGGTTCAATTAAAATCTGGCATTCATAATTTAACTTGGAAGTGAGTGATGCTGATTTTTATTATTTTAATTTAACAATTAAATGAAAAATGCCCATGACGATTTCAAAGAGCCCGACATGAGATCTTAAGCTGCTTGTTTGTTCGACCAACAATCCAAAACCCAAAGCTATGAAAGACAAATAAAAGCAGAACATTTGATAAGCGTAAATTAAATCATGTTTGCTTTTTGAAAAAAATGACATAAATAATGACTTTATTATCAAAACAGTTGCTAACATCTTATACGTTGTTGGGTAGTTACACAAATATGCTTTGTGTGTATCATAGGCACGTGATTTTTGGCGTCATTGGACAAAAATCCCATAGTTAACTCTGAGAGAAAACTAGACTTATGCAGCTCCTCTTGGCTGTTTTCAGACTTTAGAAAATCTAGCCCATGACGGGAGACTTTGGCCAACCACAGGTCATTTTAGAGAGAGGGCTCTTCAGTAAAGGCCTGATTAAATGGAGGAGAATCCTGCAGAGAAAGTCACTATTACAGCATTGGCAACACCAGCCTTCACTGCAAAGCAACACAAAAAAGGAAGACAGACTTATCACAAAGAGAGTCTAAAGCTCAGAGACGAAAGACGAAACCCTTTTAGAACGTTGCAGAGAAACCTATCAGCAGTGTGAACTGGCCGGTCTGAGCTCGACTCAAGCCGGCTGATGATGTCACCTGCAGCTCAGCTGGTCAAATCACTGGCGTCGCAAATCTTCAGTCTGAACTGGGCTTTAAAGAGAGTCTGATAATAAACCAAATAAAACCAGCATGTGTAAAGTGTTTCAGAGATGAGAGAAAATGTTGCTAATAGTTTAGCCTTCTGCTAACTGGAGAAGCTCATGGCTTAATGTGGCTAACACTAGCTAGAGCCTCGAATTACATTGGCCCCTTTTACACTGCCTGTTCAAAGGAAGAATCATTGTTCTGCCTCGCTTTTCTTTATAAATGTACGATTCCAGAATGGAGGGACAGAGCTGTCTGGCAGTGAAGGTATTAACAGCGCTGTATTGATGTCTGTCTAAAGGGTAAAGTTGACAGGATGGGCGAGGGAGACGTTATGACATGTCATGTGTGCGAGCCACTGTGGGGAGATTTAAAAAGCAGCTAACAGCAGTTAGCAGCTAACTCAAAGAAGACAATCAGCAACTGAAATGTTCACAAATTGGGAAAACAATGAGGTCCAGGAGCTCCTTACCTTCGACGACACCAGCCGCTATATAACAGGGGCAGTAAATGATTTTTGCTTTGCCATGTCGTGCCGTTGTTAATGTTTATAAAGCGCTGTTGACATTTTTTATCAGACTAGAGGAAGACCGCTGTTGTGTTACGTCATGCTCGTCACGCCTCTTTTGCTTCTGGGATGTCGGCACGCTGTCTAAAATCACACACTGGAGCGGCATGATGCTGCTGTTGTTTGGTTCTGTGGGTGCATAAAGAATGGACTTTGTAGCGGCCCTGTAGCACCATCTTTGTGTGAAAAGGGCCAGTAACTCCTTCACCTCACTCCCCACTGCCACCGACCACCTTGCTGGGAGGATAGCAGGCAGCAGCTCTGCAGACAGACCCTCAGTCAGCGGCCGCAGCAGTCTGAATCCAGCCAGCTCAAACCCTAGTTCTTGGGGACCGGACACCTCCTGCCAGATCAGCAAACTTTCTGTTGCTGCTGTTACACAGGTTAGACTCAGTGTTACTGCTAGCCACCAGCCCGCTGTGAAACTCTGGGGGGGTTAGGGGTCTGATAAACAAAGATAGAGAGCAGGGCAAGGATGGGCTGAGTGAATGTGCACCTCTCCAATAATTTAAGATTAAATAAATCAACGTGTGGGAAACATTGAGTTACTGTATAAAGCACGTGCACATGCCCGTGGCTGTCTGGTGGGAGTTGCTTCGGCCTGTAGAATAAAATCAACTATGAGACATACATTATGTGAAACAAAGAGAACAATAACAGCAAATATAGAATGAGGAATTCCCCCGCTGCTCGTCTTCATATCCTGGAAACACACGGCCTCGGGCCAAAACAGCCTCTGGCGAACACCAATATCACAATAACAGTTGTGAGAAATGTGAGAATCTCCACTGATTGTCTTCCCATGCATTGTTTAAAGAGGCAGAATCATTTACAGGTCTGCATCATACACGGTGCACCGGAGCGAGCGCTGCACACATGTACAGTAAATCCTAACTATGGATATGATGGCTCATTGACTTGTGGAATCACACGGCGACAGCGGGTGATGAAAATGATCGATTTCCTCTTTTCACTGTGTAATGAGCGAGGTTTAAACATTACAGCCGGTGAGGGCATTCCCTGCCCACCACTGCTGCTTTGTTGTGCATGCCATTAACACGCACAGGGAAAAGGATAGCTCATACACAGATACACACACAGGCGGCTCACATTCTCACCTCTAACATTTCACGACAAGAGAGAAAGAGTGGGGCTGTCTGCAGGCTCAGATAATTAAACCAGAGGGAAATTATAACAACTCTCCCCCTCCTCCCCCCGCTCCATCTCTTTTCGCTCACTTTCTGTCTTGTTCACTCCCACTCTTACTGCTTGTCAGCAAATCAGCCTGGCTGCAGATGAAAATGGCAACACAAAAAAGGAGCGAGAAGAGAGAAGAGGAGGGAAGCACGCACGCCGGCATTTGGGCCACAAAGCGGAGATGAAAATAATATTTTCCATCTATTAACTTCCATCTGTGGTGGGTTTTTTTTAGCTCAATAATTCAACTTCTGCTGGTGACGGGTGCTTTGCAGCGGCAGGTGGAGGAGCATCATGCAGCAGACATCATTTGGCTAATTTATAGCTTTCATTTAGCGTCTTTATCACCCCATTACTGCCCAATACACACACACACACACACATTGAAATAGACACCGTCACTCGTGGCAGGGTCCAAAAGGTATAATAGTCGTGCTCCTCTTGCCTTTGTGTTGTGTGTCTCATTACTGTTTGCAACACAATCAGGCCTTGCTCACCTCCGCAGCAGGGCGCTTTGACTTCACACTGTGTGCCTGTGCCTGCATACATGTGTGTGTGTGTGTGTGTGGGGGGGGGGGTTGGAGGGTGAGCAGTGCGTAGGAGTGAATCTCCCAGTGTGATGTGTTTTACAATTCATATCTGAGCACTGAATACTGTACAATCACTGACACAAATCAGCTGTGATGAGACAGGGCCTATTACCCAACGCACACACACACACACACACACACACACACACACACACACACACCTAACATAAAGCACTTAGACACACACACACAGCAAAGACCATTGTCCAGAGAGGGGAGGGAAAGGGTGGGTGACGGCGATTGGGAGGGGTGTTTCCATGGTGACCAGGGCGACAGAAGGAAGAGGGGGTCCGCCTCCTGACCTTCATTGAGGTGAATGACTGTCGCTAAGCTGAGGCAAGACGGCCAGTGGTCACAATGCTGGAGACGAGAGCGAGTTAGAGCGCGATCAGCAGCCGTGTAAGGCCATGGTGGCTGTGGGCCGTGTGAGCTGCAGCGGTCAGTTGGAGGCACTTAGCATTAGCATCAGAAAGACATTATGCTAATAGCATCAAAGGCAGCAGCCCCCGCCTTTGTGTTTCCTGGGCCGACCCAAGGGCAACGGGGGGATTTTACATTTCAACCGCCGTTCCAGATCCTAAACTCCCACAAGCATTTGCATGAAGATAAAATAAAAGAAGGGGGAAGATGTGATACATTACACAAACGATGAAGCACGGCCGAGCTTCTTAAGGTCCACAGAGGAGGAGAGGCTTCAAGGCTGGAGGGTTAAACAAGATGAACTCAGAACACCCTGCACAAAAGAGAGTTTAATACCTCGTCTGCACCAACATTAGCATGTATGTTTGGTATATTTGGGTTTTAAAAGTGGAAAAATCCAGCAAATAGGCAATACAGTCTGTTTCCAACTCCTGTAGACCGGAGTCTTCAGTTTTCTTACCTCTCTAAACATATTTCAAATCTGTCTTCTAGAAACTATGTTTGTATGTTACTGAAGCACTTTCTTAATCACGTTGTTGTCGCAGTATAATCGCTTCTTTAAGGTGACAAAACACTACATTCATGTACCACACAGGCTTCAGATAGAGGTGCCCGGGGAGGACAGTGTACACTGCAAATAATTTCCAGAAAGTCACAATATGTAGCTGTAATATATTTCAAAATAAATTACATTATTATCACCTTAAAGGCTACAACTGTGATATTTAACCACATTCAGTATTTTATCGTGAAATTCATGCAGGTAAATAGGATACTTTCACAGACTGTGAAATTACAGTAATATGTGGAGTTTAACTGTGAAATTACAGTGAAATACAGTAATTCTGCTAAATCACATTAATCCATTGTACATTAGCTGTGAAGTTACAGTTAAATAAAGTCATTTTACAGGAGCATGCTGTTAAATCACAGTAATGTGCAGGTATAACTACTGTGAGATCACAGTATACAGCTGTCACTTCACTACCTGGTCTGATTTGAGGTCCTCCTCACCGACATGAAACCTCATCCATTTAATAACACTGAGTTGTATGTAAGATAATAAAGTAGCTATATTTGGCTAGCTATATTGTCATGAGCCTAAAATGTGTCATTTGCCCTTTTTTTTTTTTTTTTTTTACCAAAAAAGGGTGATTGCAGCGTGTCAGTTACCTCCCCATTTGATTCCCAGTGTCCACATTATATGAAAAAGTGGATTCATTTGTCTTTGTATGTTGTCTGGTTTAGGAGTTGGCGAGGACAGCAATTCAAGATGGCCACCAAATGAACCCCATGGGCCATGAGTTGACTTTGGCAACAAGAGATATTCTTAACTAGACACCATTAGGGTCCTAAAAACCAGGTTACAAAAAATGCCATGAAAAGCTCTCCCAGCTAAGCAAAAACTAAATGCCTGAAATAAATTAGATTTCTTAACTGTCCCTCGCTGCGTGCTCATTTTTATATCTTTCTTTGACCCAAATTCATGTTTTCAGGGAACTGAATTAACTATTTAGAGGCTGCAAAGGCACCAAATCACCTGACACTACACCAAACACTCCTTCACAATGTGATACCTGCAGGACAAAGACAGAGGCGCACTGCGCTCGTGCAATTTGTCAAGTGTTCCTTTTACAACATGAAATTGGAGAATGGAGTGAAATATCACAGGATCTGGCTATTACAGAATTTACTCTACCCAGAGTGTTATATGAACTCTGTCCCTCTGCGTTACAGCACCCTTCGAGCCGATGAGAACGACTAACAGCAAAGAGGAAGAGAGTCCACCTCCACATGAATCATGTCAGTCAACACGGCTGACTTTGTTCCAACACACGACTGATCCTCTGCTACAGAGAGAGAGAGACACCACAGAGGAAGAGAAAGCGTTGGCCACTGACAAAGAGAGAAGAGGGTAAAGGAATATGATGCTGGCCTGAACGCACAAGAAGATAAGAGGAGAAAGACTCAGTCACCTTGGATGAGTCATGCAGCACACCTCAGCACTTCATACTGAGACATATTTACAGCACAATGCGCTCTCCCTCTCCTTCTGCAGTTAGTCAGGCATCACGACACACGTCCCCACACACAGTCAGAGTGTCACCCCGTGAAAGAAATGTCATGGTGAGCAGACACAATCACAAACTGGATAAAAACAGCATTTAATTTGATTTCTCAGCCCTCTGAATTGGCTTGTGATTGGATTGAAAGGGTGCCCTTGACCACCGCCGCTGTGGCTGGATGCAGCGAGGATGTTCGTCATCCAGAGACAGAGGAGCGTGGTCAAATGGTAAAAATAGGCTAGAAATGAAGAGCAGAGGAATAGAGGTGGCTGACGGCATCTGATAAATGATGCTGAGGGTGAGTAAAACACAGGAATGTTTGCATCCTTACTGAAGGACAGATGCTGTGGGGTAATTGCCACTTTAAGTACGATGACTTTACCCTGCTGATGGCGTCATGGGTTTCCTGTTTCCTGGCTGAAGATGCTTGTTAATTTATGTGTCTCTTTCTGGGTCTGTTCAGGTTGACCACATCCGGGATTGGGTCTAATTTTCCCTGACTGTCCTGCGGTCATTTGCAGCCAAGGTATCAAAATCGGTCCAGACCAAAATCATTCCCAGGTTGTCAAATACTAACACTTCATCACGCCCCTTTGTGTGTGATTTTGACGTTTTTTTGGCGTCTTTATGAGACACTCCAGGCTTTTAGATAACTTCAATTTAAACTCACCTGTGGTGATACTAGCAATGAAAGCAACTGGCGTGATATGAAGAGCAAGAAAGTCCGCATAGGGAGGAAGGGATGCTGGATGGGTCAAACTAGGGCTGCATGCTGAAAGTCAGGGATTTGAATCATCAGTTGGCGACCCCTCAGTCCACTGAGATTACTTCAAGTCAGGTAGTCGGTTTTGTCAGTGTGCTGTGCAGTGTGCTTCCCAAATTGAGCGCTCTTGACTTTCACGCTACTCTTTGGTGATTCAGCGGCACAGAGGAGCACCGTAATGCTCTGAGATAACATTATCATCTCTTCTCTGTTTGGAAATGGGGAATTTACAGGTCACAGATACTTAACAGCACAGTCTCTAGTTTTTGTTTGATATCACGTGTCGGTGATATCACATTTCTGATTCCCACTGAGCCCCGTTAAAACTTTAAATGGAAAAAAACTAATCGACAAATATTCATCCATCCATTTTCTAACAGCTTATCATCTTGAGGGTTGCGGGGGGGCTGGAGCCCATCCCAGCTGACATTGGGCAAGAGGCAGGGTACACCCTGGACAGGTCGCCAGACTATCACAGGGCTCGAATATTCATATTAAATGATGTTAAATCTGATGTGACTGACAAAATTCTGAGTCGGATACAGTCCGAGGTCAAACAGATCAGGACTTTCACCCAAGAGACTGCAGTTCATGTCCAATATGAAACTAATAGTCACTGTTGTAAGTAATTTACAGTACGCTGTTGCGCACTAACGTCACTCACCTGACGTCTAGCCCTCGTGATGTTTTTTACTAACTTTTTACTAACTTTTTTTCATTATTATTTCCTGTTAGCCTGTACATACCTTGTGCTATCACAAGATGATAACAAGCACATCCAACATTTAGTCACAGGGGGCCCCCTTTTTGGGACATGTCTCTAGCAAAATGATGTAAATGCAAATATACATAGGGCCCTACGATGGCATAAATAGTCATATGAAAGTAGTCGTATGAAATTTGGCAACGAGCATCATGACAAAAAGGGGAAAGTAGCAAAGCTGCCATTTCATTTCAAAATATCACGAATAACATCCCAAAAAACAAAAAAATGACTGTCGGTTTGACAAATTCTCATCAGAACTGATTAGTTTTCATCACTTTATGTTTAATATCACTGCTTCACTTGTACATAGAAAACTTCCCAAGCTGTTGACCTTTCTATTATTTTAACCCACAACATGATCTTTTTTCTTAAACTAACCACAACTGTTTCACAACATTAGCCACGTGTGACAAGCATCATACAAAGACACTAAAGGATGCCCTGTGCGTCACTATCAGTCACAGGCCTGGGGATGAGAACCAGCTGTAAATACACACCATCTGGGCAGTGCCCCCTGCGTCACTATATTGATGCTGGGGCAACCTTTAGCATCGGTGTGAGACGCACTGGGCTTTCAACCAGTCCCAATGTAAACCCTTACATGTCATTATTAGATATTCAGAGCAACGGATGAGTATAAAAAGCATAAAAGCCCAGTGGGAGTCGAGGTGGATGGGTCTCACAAGCGCAGGACTTTGACCCACAAGACTGGTGTTTGTGTCACATGTGAAACTAAAAGTCAACGCTGAGTTATTTTGTGTCATCTTTTATTAGTCACGTGAGTCATTGGTCACTTGTTAGTCAGTTAATATCAACCACAATCTCTTCCTAAACCCAACCAAGCAGTTTTGTTGCCTAAACCTAACCGCCGACTCTTTCCTCGTCACATGAGTTGACTCACCACCAACCCCTTCTGCATTATGGTAAAACATAAAAGGCTGCCCCCAGCACTATTTTAATGATGCCTTAATGTCAAAATATAACATGTAGGGATGAGATCATGTTGCATTTTGGATCAGCTCTTTCGTTGTAAAATAAATGGACTCCATCTATACAGAGCATTTAAAGATACCATGTTAATAGCACTGCATGAACATGCTCATAAATGATGAATACAAAGGAAAGGTTCCTGCATGTCTGAATCACGTGTCACTTAAGCTTTTTGAACAAACTGAATAACACTGTCTTTTATATTCTCGTTTTTTGTACCTCTCCCATTCAGGCTTTGTGGCTGTGCACACAACTGTCCTTGCCAGAAGAATTCAACCGAGAAAGTGTGTGCTAATTGCGTATCATACAGGGAAGTGTGCCCATAGTTCTGAATAGTTTAATAATTTGGGAAATGTGCTACATGAGGAGATTGGTTCCACTCTCCTGACACGTGTTTGCAAGCCCTCAGGGATGAGTGACAGTGAGGGAAGAAGGCTGTCTGTGTGACTTGGCTGCATAGATCACAAACCAATAACAGGGCTCATTTCCCTCCTCCTGTCCCAGAGGATCGGCCTCCTGGGTCAGAGGGGCGTGTCATTGTGGTTAAGCCTGAACAGGAGGAGGCGTGGTGGGCCATAACCTGCCTGATGACGCAGCCCTGTCTGCCTCCAGAGCATCTGTCCCTTTCTTAGAGACAGGCAGACACACTTACACAGGCTGTGTACTGTAAAGTTACACTGCGAGACGCTTGAGCTGTGACACTTGAGCTGAGGGACCCTGAACGTGTCACTGATCCGTCCTCGTGTCCATGCGTGTCTGCAGGCGGCCCACTGACACATTTCCCATGTCGCAGTTCTTTATTTTGACAGTCATCTTGACTCGTGGGCTTTTGAAAGAATTCCATATAACAACCATTTTTAAACTTAATATAAATATCAGCACTAGTTTCAGTTGGGATATTTTACAGTATTTTTTCCATCCCTGAAAATAATATTTTAGAGGGAGACATAATTAATAAAATGACTCTAAAGTATTTTTTAGCCTGGACCCTATATTGCCTCATTTTTACACAGGTTTTCTCACCAAAACTGGACAATAGAAGATTGGAAAAACCACATTCAGATGGAAGCATGGATCCATCCTGCCTTGTATCAACGCTTCAGGCTGCTGCTGGTGGTGTAATGGTGTGGGGGAGATTTTCTTAGTACCAACTGAGCATGGTTTAAACACCACAGCCTACCTGAGTATTGTTGCTGAGCGTGTCCATCCCTTTATGACCACAGTGTACCATCTTCTGATGGCTACTTCCAGCAGGATAACGCACCATGTCACAAAGCTCACATCATCTCAAACATGACAATGAGTTACTGTACTCCAATGGCCTCCACAGTCACCAGATCTCAGTCCAATAACGGCAGTGAGTGTATTTTATCATTCTGTCATCAAAGGATTCAACCCTCCAAAGTAACTTATTTGATTCAATCTGTTGTCTTTGTATCAGTGTAATAAAACAATATTAAAACGCAGCATCAGTCCAACAAGGATCATTTATTAACAAAAAAATCTTATAATATAAACAAGTTACAAATAAAGAATGGACTCATTTCTGACCATGTCGAGCGATCAGGCACAGAATTATTGAGAGCAGATAGCATTTGCATTCAATAATCGTGGAGATTAGAAACCTGAGCTTGATACAAAATGTCATGTGTGGTACAAATGCATGTTGCACAATGACAGGAAGCATTACAAAAGGTAGAGAGTATAAATATACTGTATGTACAACTGATGGAGTCAATTCCTTAACGCAGGATCAGACAGGTGCCTCGCAGCTCTTGAATATTTTCTTCTGTACAGTTGGGAGTTGTAGAAACTGCTTCTGCTGCGAGCTGAGTGGATGCATCGACAGGGACGTTAAACACAAATGTGTCTCCTGGTAACAAGCAGCTGAAAGTGATGTGCTTCCTCTCTGCTCCTCCCAAACACCTGCTAATAATCTGGATTTCTTAAAATGAAGTTGAAATGTAGAGGAAGGACAGGATTGGCTGAGTCAGCACAATGAGCAGGAACAAAACCTTCCCCCTCAGGGTACCAGCCAGCAACAGCATCGCGATATTTAACAAAAATAATGATGGGTTATTATCATATTCCGCGGGCGACCACAGAAGAACCTGCTCGATCGAACTCCACTCAGGCTTTCATTTCAAGGGTCACAGGTTGGAGGTCAGGGGTCATGGTGCAGCAGTCACTAGGAGGGGGCATCTTCTCCATGAATCGCCTTATACTTCACCATCTCCTCTGGAAACACTTTGCTGAGCTCGGAGATTAGAAGGCTCTTAAATTTCTGTAACAAAACACAACAGCAGAGGTTGGTTTATTATTTATTCACTGCTTCTCATTTTATGTGGAAGATAATAAACAGGGGCTCCTAAACATTTTAACCAGCGCATCTTTAAAACTTTTCAACAACATCTTACCCCATTTCCATAACTTTATCTAAGACGTTTAAAATGGGGAGGCCTTTACAGCGATGAAGACATATAATTGAACACACACCAGAATTTGCAGACAAGCAAACTGCTAGCGCCTGCTAACTTTACTTGTTCGTTACACATTGCCAATAGACCCTTTGCTAAGTCCCACCCCTCAAACGCAGATTGGCCAATTATAGCACAGCATCAGCCAGCTCCAACACCACAGCTGTGCTCCATTGACTCTAATGCAGTCGTTTCAGATTTCCTTCATTTTCAGGCTGGTGTTGTGGATGTGGAGCTAAATGTTGTGCCTGGGGCACGTTGTGTATTAATGATACTTGTTACCTGGAGACGTTGGAAACAGATCTACGTTTCTTCCCTGTTCCAAAACCAAAATCAAACCCTGCAAAGTGTAGGGTTAGCTAGCTAGCTACTGAAGATATAGCCTACTGAATGTATACACATGCTGCTTTTGCTTTGTAATGATTATAACAGTGAAACAAAGAGCGACCCTGCTGCACAGGAACCAGTGAAGGGAAGCAGGGAAACTTTCCCTTTATATTCATTGTCTTGTGTGGCGATCAGCAGTGATGTGGTGGTTCACTTTTACACTGTGATCTGTAGCCTATAGTTCGGCTTTAGCTTCTAACTATCTTTGTCTTTTTAACCTGTTGTTGCTGCTGAGTCAGTTTGACATCCTGGATATATCCTTCAAACACACACTGTAGACCCCCCCCTTTTTTTTTTTTTTTTTTTTTTACATTTTTGGAAATGTAAAAGCTAAACAGGCCATTTTAGAGTTTTCTTTAAACAAAGATCACAGATCAGAGGTTCTCAAAGTTTTGATGACTGAGAGACATTGTAAAGAGCCAGCCACACAGGAAAAGTGTGCACGACTGTTTTATGACTCCTTTACGATATATTATACTGGGACATTTTTATTGACTTTATTATGGCCTTTTTATGGCAAACTACCACTTTACAAAAACTAGAACAGTCAACAGTGATTAAGTCCACGCAACACTTAAAAAATACTCTAGTTTTCCACTTTTTTAATACACTTAAAGGTGTTGAAATAGACAGTATGGTGTTTGACACTAAATCTACCTACAAAGCAGTGGAGCAATGTCTTCTGCTGGGTTATGGCGACCCTTAGACAAAACACTAGTACTAGAGCATGCGTGTCCAAATTTCGGCTCAGGGGCCAATCGTGGCCGATCCACAGCTCGTCTTTCAACATATGTGGCCCACCACAGAATATTGGTCCGTTCACCACACAATGGCAAGACTGTCATGAAGCTTGTAGACATGCACCAGGTAGGAACTACGCAGCTGGAATTAATGTTTTTACATAAACTGACAGTAAACAAGTAAACAAACAGTTACCATACAGCAGACATTTCCTGCAGCTGTAGGTAGCCGACAAGGCCACTGCAAAGAAGGGGGAAGTCGACGGCAACAGACACTGCTTTCAGGAGTGGTGGAAAGTGTTTTTTATTAATAACCCATATGATGCAAGCAATATATATAGTAATTATGGCCTAGTCTTTAAAGAACCAACCTGTCAATAGCCAACTGTGTGATCTACAGGCTGAGATTTAGTTGGAGACAACAGTCTGATGTTGCAGTACTGTGTGACTATACTGCAACGGCCTCCCCTTCAAGTAGGGATACACACTAATATCAGCACGTCATCGGTATCGACAGATATTAGATTTAAAATGAACTATCAGAATCGGCCAACACGCTTTTTCTTATTTTGCACGATAAATGAATATTACATACATTAGAAAGCGTTTTATTTCATGTCTCCATCTGCTGGTGGGCCATCATGATAAGAGCATGCATGTATAATATGATGTTAATCCCTCTACAAAAGAGACTTGATGATCACTAAAATTAGGTGGGGAAAAGTGGATATATTGGTATTGGTTATCGGTCAAATAAGTTGTTACATATCAACAAAAAAATCCAATATTGTGCATCCATACACTCAAGCTAACGTTAGCTCTCCATCAACACTAACTGTCACCAGCATCATTTAGACATTTACCACACTGACAGTGAATATTCATGCATCTTATGTGCCTCAGATCTCAGTGTGAAAGCCTTGGTTAACCTGCCACACAACAAACTTTTGGCATTTCCCTGTTTCTCTCCTTTTTTTTTGGTGATCAACTTTTTATTTCATTTAATTTGATTTAGAAATTACCAAACAGTTCATGCAGATAATTAGGCATTACATGTACAATGTACACACAATAACACCACAATCAACAGTGATACAAGACAGGACAAGAACAACACTGTTTCTCTCCTGATGTTACAGCGCTAGTTCTTCCAGGGCCTTGGCGATGCCACAGTGCTGGTGAGGTCTATGTGTATCACGTGACACTGGTGGCATTTCAATGGTCACTCAATGCAGCCCTAGCTTTTAAATTAATGATACAAGGATTGTGTGACATGTAACGCTGGAAATTTTAGGGTTTTACACATTAGCTAAAACAATGTTTATTCACAAAACATTCTGCTCATTCCAGACCATTTCCAGGCCTGGAAAACTGTTTTTCTAATTCCATAAATTCTTCAGGAATTTCACGGCCATGGCGGCAGTGATAAACTTGCATGTCATTATAACACTAGACACGTCTGAATATAATAAATATATCAAACAACTGATTTGTGGAGCAGAGCTTCTCCTGAACAACAGAACGATTTGTCCAAGGACAATTAATTCATCATCAATAAACGAGGCCACTTTAACAGAGAGGGCTGACTCGAGTACGTGGCTCTCTGTATAATGACGATGATCCTTGAAAGAGACATTTTTATCTTTTAAGAAATTCCTAAGTATGCTCGGGAGCATTTAATCAGTGAAGGAGTCTGTTGGCTCTGTTTGTTTTTGCAGTGGCATTGGTGGGAAATCTCAGTGACCCTGGAACTATCTCTTACCGTCATAGTGTCGATCTTCCCTTTGACCTGCTCGTTCCTCGCCAAGGCTCTCTCCAGACATTCCTTGGTGTACAGCTGAGGGTTTCGACCTTGGTCGATGTATCTACAAACACAAGGCTTTTCAGTCAAGGGAACAGTGAAGCTGTAAAGCTCATATAAGGTATTATGAATTCCTGCAGCTACATTTGGTAAGCTGGCCTTGTTTACTGGCAAAAACACTCCATAGTTTATAATGTGTCTGACCTAGGACACTAAATGCTGGAAATGTCTTTAAGAAATTGGTACATGTCTCCATGTTCTATGGGTCTGTCCCATGGTGTTGGCTTTTTAGAAGGTGGTACTGAAAATCTCAACCAACCTCTACCAGAATCCCCAAAAATATGTCTATAAGGAGATGAATCTCTTGTGCCAGCAGGTCTTACTTAAAGGCAGTTTGGATCGACAGTAACAGGTCTTATTGTAGCAGCCAGGCTTGTTAGACACAACTGGAAGCGTCCACATGAGCCAGAGTTATAGAGAAACTTAAACCCATAACAGACTGCTGCCTTTGGAAATATGACTGCCAGGGTAAATAATTCCCCAAACAAGACTATCGCAGATATTTCTGGCACGCATTGGAGGTGCAACATCTTATACGTGGTGGAGGGCACCAGGTGACAGAATGTAAATGATGAATGGTAAATGGACTGCAGTTGTATAGTGCCTCTCTATTCTTCTAACCACTCAAAGCACTTTTAAACTACGAGTCACATTCATCCATTCACACACACTCACACACTGATGGAACAGCCACCCGGAGCAATTTGGGGTTCAGTATCTTGCCCAATTATACCTGGTCCAACTAGTGGACGACCCGCTCTACCTCTGAGTCACAAGCCCCTTTTACACTGCCAGATTTTTGGCGAATGTTGGGCCGTTTTGCCGGCAAGCTGCGAGCGTTTAGACACACAGAGCCAGATTGGCGAGTTGATCTGAGGCGCCCAATTTTCCGTCGTGTAGGGATAAACATATTGGCGGAACGTTTTTGGTTTAAAAAGAACAAGGTGCCCTTCCGCCACGGGAGGAGCGGTTGATGACGCCGAATGTGCGAGCCACTGGCGGTGGATAAACAGGAAACAACTGATAGCAGGAATTAGCGAGCAGCTAGTAGCAAGAGGGAAACACAAACCTTCTGTATAAACAAAAGTAGGCAGGCGGCATTTTGCTGCACTCCCCGATTTTGTTTTTATACTGCCAATGCTGAAAAAAGACTGATTGGGCTTTCCTGCAAATTTGCACAACTCCTGTCTAAAAAGGGCTTCTGTCACCCCGTGGTGTGTATGTGTGTATGTATATGCTTTAATGTGTATGCATGTGTATGTCTAAGAGTTACACTGATGTCAGCTTGGGTTCTTGTAGCTGCCTTTTAAATTTTGTGGGTTTTTTACTTCAGTTTGTTTTATTTTATTATAATTATTGTAATAATTATTATTATTGACTCTGAATCCTCTTATATCTATATCGTATGATTTTGTGTATTACATCAGTGTGTTAGAATGATTATGTTGAGATTAATAAAACTTTAAATTACAAAGGATATCCCAGAGTTATTCCAAATCATTTGGGGTCACTCTTTGATTTGCTGTGTGACATCTCAAGTTTTGATTGCTTATCTTTTTATTATTATTTCAGCAGTCGTCCACCCAATAAAGTAACGTTACACTTAACAAAGTGGCAACACAAAGGGTAAACAAAACTTGGGGAAGTTTAAAATGTAATTTTAATGATGTGTGTGTGCCGAATTTTAAAGTGAGTCTGATCTATGCAGAACAACAGTAATGTGTAGCATGAAACATCACCAGAGGAGGGGACGAGGACTGAAACTATAAAATCATCAGATGCTCGAATGGGGTTTGGTTTGTATTGTCTTAACACAACAACATTAACAGCAATGACAGACAACAACACAGGTGTAAAGAAAGCATTATATCCATGTTATAAAGCCAGACAGGTATGATAATATAACAGCTAACGTTACTCACTCAAAGACCTCCAGCGGCACATTGATCTCATGCAGCTGCTGACGGCACTTCTCGATGTCTTGCAGACCGGATATCATGAAGTTTCTGGGACAAACAACAACACAACATGTAAACACGGTCATTATTTACAGATTCGTGTCGTTATATCGACCTCGGTAAAAACCTGACTCACAGTTTCTGGTTGAGTCCTGCTTGGCTGCTCGGCTGGAAGTCGCTGACGATGATTCCCAACTGTCGAATATTCTCGATGAATTTCTCCAGGTGCTCCTCCAGGTTGTCAAACTTCTCCGCCATCTTGATTAACAGTCACTAAACTGTTCAGATAAATAGAAATGTCTCCGTTAACGAGAATCCTTCTGTCAAATAACCGTTGACTGTTCGCCACCGACTCCACGACAGTTACAACGCCGAAGTGCTTTGCGGCAATGACAGAGCCAATCGCTGTGGGCGCTGTTGCGTTACCTCGGTAACAACCTGTAACAGCCAATGACAGACTGCCGTCAACCAGCGCTGAAGTGTCGTGCTGCCGGACAGGAAGAAGCTCCTTTGTCAAGACGAAGAATTGACTTGAACACTGAAGAGAAACGAAACCAGTAATAAAGAGTTAAAATAGCAAATGTTAATGTTTCTATTTATTGAAATAATTTTAAGAACATATATTTTATTTCATTTTGAAGTATGTGACACAAATCCAAGACTAAAGAAACATTAACACGCTGTTTGTGTCAAAGCCAGAATGTCTCCAGCTACACTGAAAGACTAAATATACACAGAGCACAGTGTTTATTTAATACTGATTTACAAATATGTTTGAATGTTGTATGCTCTATGTTATAAAGCAAACACCTCATAAAAATATAACCCCAGGTAGAGATACCGGCCTGCTTGAGTCTGGCACTTGGGTTATTAGGCTCTATCTCTTATTATCTTATTGAGGAAAAGGCTTTAATACATCCTGTATTTTCCAACAGACAGAGTGTAGGGCCCTGGTGCCCAGCCTGGGGTCCACACCCTGATTATAGGTCACCAAAGGAAGGTCACAGGTACAAGAAAAATGTTTTAAACATATACATTAGGTATTTTATCCATTACCTTGAAGAAAACCAAAAGAAAACACTATTATTTAAATTTAGATTATTGTACAAGATATAAACTCAGGAATGAACGCAGTTAAAACAACCAGTGTACTAGTAGAACAATGGCCGAGCATCAGGGAGATGGAAACACTGAATTTATCCAAAAAAAGAAGCCTATAAAGTGTGTGTGATTGTCAGAAATAAAAAAAAACCACAATAGAGACAGAGAATTGTATAAAAAGTTCCTCAAAACTCATCTCTTGAGACACACTCACAGGACCAGCTCAAAATGAATCCAAATCACTCACTTCCTGCAACTTCATGCAGTTATTGCCTTCAGTGTTTGGGTCAAAAAGTTTATCAGTTGTTCTGTGCTGTTACTGATGTGTATTACATATAACATAATGTTAAAATGTGTCACTTAGTTGTGGGTTGTCAGTTGACTCAGATCTCTTCCGGAAAACCTTTCCTGTGTGTGCATACATGTCCTGACTGCATGACGTAAATGTGTGACTAAAAGTGAAAGTGACGTGAGATTACATTCTGCTGGCAGCTTTCTTCTTCTTCTTCTTTTAGATAAACACAGGACACAAAGCTGCAGAGTTAGAATTAAACAGGAAATATACCATCAACCTTCAAAATAAAAGTAATGTTATATTGCTTATATGGCACCATGAACAAGCCAAGAATGATGTGGTTTCTAAATCTAAATATTTAGGTATTACAACAACGTTTTGCATGTGGGATGGAGTTTTAACATGACTTCTGGCCTTTTAATATATAGTCTATGTTTTTAAGAGTCATTATAGGTGATGTTTTTTTTCTGTGGCACTCCTTTTAATGTTATAACTCATATTCATGTTTCCATTCTTTTTCTCGCTGATATTATTGGTTGTATGATGTGTATACTGTAAACCCTGCATTTTATTATCAGCATGGATGTATGTGGTATTATTTAAGGGGCCTACCAGGCACAGGCCCAGGGGCCCAAAGTCTTAGCCCCCCCCCCGGCCTTCAGCTGCAAAGTATCTCTCAAATTAACATGTACCAACCAGGAAGAGACTCAAAATGAGCACAAAAATACAAATAAAGGCCACAAAGAGATGCAAGAGAACTGCAAAGAGACACAACATAACTACAAAGTGAGGCAAAACAACACAAAGAGACATAAAACGACCAAAATAGACACACACTTACCTGCAAAATGGCTGCAAAAAGACACAAAACCACATCAATTGAGGCAGAACAACACAAAGAGACAGAAAATTAGTGTCTATCAGGTTACACACCAAATAATTATGAAGTTGCTAGTGACTTTTTTTAAAATTATTTTTTACTGTTAAGCTGAGCTGTTATGGCCCTAATTGTAATCGTCATATGCTGTAAGAGACTGTTTGTTATTTTTGAGGGGGGGTGCAAAAAGGGTGATGCATGTCAAATCATTGTTATGCACTGGGGAGGGACTTGGGGTTTTTTTTATTGCGGCTTAAAAGTAAGTAAAATTGGGGTGTCCGGTAGCTCATGTTGTAAAGCAGGTGTCCCATGTACAAAGGCTACGTCCATGCCGCAGTGGACAGGGGCTTGATTCTAATGTCATTCCCTCTCTCCCCTCTTTCACGCTATAGCTGTTCTATATAATAAAGGCTAAAAAGACAAAAACAAATGTCAAAATTAAACACAGCCAGAAACTGTAAAAACAGAAATTATTGTTGAATTTTCAAACTGTTTACACGAACAAACCAGCATGCACAACATTGAAAACATGAAGCTTTTTTTCAACTCCAGGATTTTGTCTTCAACTTTTAACTTATAACTTTTGAACATGAAATGGGAAGTTTAAAAATCTAGTCACAAATTTATGGTGGAGGCTTGAGGAAAAATATTTGCAGCGTCAGCAGGGAGGGTCCAAAAGAAAAACCCACCCCCCTCCACTGATGAATAAAGAACAGTCCCTGATTTCACACAGCATATTTCCACATTAATGTCCCCACTGTGGTGCTTGGTTTGCCTTTAACATAACCTAACTCCAGGGCTTTTTATTTTGAAAGGGCGTCTCCGTTGCAGCTCCACCGGTGACAACAGCCTGGCTGAGGAGGATTACCGGGGGCTGGCTCGTCCTCGGCTGCATTAAAGCTGGAGCTGCCGCAGCTGCACACACATCAAAGGCTCTCCTCCTCCTCCGCCTCCTCCTCCTCCTCCTCCTCCTCACTGCAGCTCCTACCGACGGAGGCTCTCCTGGATGGTGGAGCCATTTCTTCTTTCACACACAGAGGGATCGGTGTCCGGTCTACATAACGGGATATATAAACGGACATACGGTGGATTTCAGCCGTCTACGGTAGGCACCGGGCTGCTGTCGGTGTGCTGCTGTAACACCGGGCTGTGTGGGCGGGAGAGGAACATGTATGATGGGTTTATGATCAGGACTCAGTGTGGGTTAGAGGTGTGTTTGAGATACATATTGATCTGATGGTGACTGTGTGGTAATTGAATCCTCTGTAATGATATAATCCTTCAGGTTGTCCTGTATTTATGACACGTTTTATTCTCCTGTAGCCTGTCTCTGTATGAGTCAGTGTGTTTGTATCATCAGAGATAATTTGTTATAATAACCTTGTGATGCATTGTGGAGTTTATCCTCAGTCAGCCATCATGGCTCCTTCTATATTTTTGGGTCTATATTCCTGTAACCTGTGTCTCCGCTGTGAGAACATGTAACGCAGCCTTGTGTTAAAATGTATTATAACATCATCAGCTCTGCGTAACGCATCGTCCTATCATTGGACCACTGCAGTCACAGTCATCATGTCGCTCAGAGAAATGACTGAATTCCATCGATGTGTTTTAAAGAAACTGTTTTGTGTTGTGTGAAGATGAATATTAATCTGAACTGGCATTAACGTGTTGTTTTTGTCTCCAGTCGAGCCGCGTCGAGACGATGCACTGAGGAGAAGACTGCACAGGCTCCCCGGTTGTGTTGATCCTGAGGCTGCAGTGAGCGGAGGGGGGATTGCGGTACAAGGTTAATAATCGGCATCGGTGCAGGTCCTCTGTGTGAGCGGGGACCGGCTGTAGAGGGTGATTCTTGCCCCTGTGCGGGGGGATCGGCGGAGAAATATAGATCTGTGAAAATTATGGCCACTCTACTGCGGAAGATCGGTCTGATCCGCCTGCACGACCGAGACACCGAAGACCCAAAGCACCATCAGGGCTCACTAAAGGGGACCAAAGGGAACCAGAAAAACAACGCCAACAAACACTGTCAGACCGCCAACGAAACCAACATCCTGAGCACCCCGGAGATTAAGGCGAGGAAGCTGGACCAGCTCGGCAAGGACAAGCCGTCCGGCAAGGATAAGCAGGGCAAGGATGCAAAGGAGAAGCAGCAGACGGGAGGAGGCGGGAGTAAAGCGACCAGTGCCTCCTCCATACCACCGCTGGCGCCTCACCGGCAACACTGCACCCAGGTCCGGACGCGGAGGCTGATGAAGGAGCTACAGGAGATCAGGAGGTTAGGGGACAACTTCATCACGGTGGAGCTGGTGGAGGACAACCTGTATGACTGGAACGTCAAGCTGCACCAGGTGGACAAGGACTCGGCGCTGTGGCAGGACATGAAGGAGACCAGCACCGAGTTCATTCTGCTCAACGTCACCTTTCCCGATAATTTCCCCTTCTCGCCGCCGTTTATGCGGGTCCTGACGCCACGGTTGGAGAACGGCTACGTGCTGGACGGCGGGGCCATATGCATGGAGCTGTTGACCCCCCGCGGATGGTCCAGCGCCTACACGGTGGAGGCGGTCATGAGGCAGTTTGCGGCCAGCCTCGTAAAAGGACAGGTGAGGGGAGGAAGGGCTGGTGGGTGAGGGTCCGTGCATGGAATATCATCAACCATACGGCATGTTAATCATCTCTAGTACATTTAGTTTCAGCCATGACACGCACTGGATGTGAGCAATCCCATTAGGCATCCATGCGTCATGCGTAATTATCGCGTAAAACTGCTTTTACGCATGTAAAACACATGTCAGCCATGGCAAAGCTTTCAGTGTAATGTGGGTGTTTGAGCCAGGATTTAATTTGATATATTCCAGGAAAAAAAATAAAAATATGCTTCTGTTAATTTCATCTATTTCCAATGCTGATCAAGCTCCAATTACCATGTCCTTCATATAAGCGTCAATTTTGGACACTAGTGGCGTGATCTCTCAGGACAACCTGTTCAAACTCCTTCCTGTTTTTAGGAAAATTCATGAAACAAGTGTACATGGAATATTCCCCAATAGGAGGCAGTTTTACTCTTTATTATGTAAAGACAAATATCACAACAGTGCCAAATTATTTCAGTAAAATTGATGTATTCCTTTATGTTGAGTCTATGTATAGCCTTCACTAAGCTCTGTGTGAGCTATAGCTGCTGTAGCCATATCTCAGGCCTGTACTCATCCCCCTCCTGTCTGCTGAGAGCAAACCCATGATCGTGAATATTATTAATCTTTATGTGACTTTACGGCAGCCATTTCATGCAGTGCAAAGCTCAGTATCTCCTTGATGCCAGCTCCTCTCTGCAGTCCTGGTTTGCTCTCCTTTTATTGCTCCCATAAATCAGCATCCTTTGACAACAAAGACCTGCTGCCATGCAATGGAACAGTCCCTGTACGGGCTCTGATGCAGTCTCACAATATATCTGCACTCCCACTAGATTGTTCCAAAGGAGGAATAACACAGTTACTCAGCATGTGTGGTGATGGATAGAAAGGCAGATGAATAATGGAGACAGCAGGTAGCCTACCTACCAGCAGTCCTCGCTGACTTAGACTGACTGGATTATGTAATCCTGTCAAATCTGTTTTTCACATCCTCAGTGCACTGCAGCAGTGGCAGCAGCAGCAGCAGCAGCAGCATGGAAATGGCTGCATCTCCAAATGCACTGCAGGCTATAATCGTTTCAACTCAGAATAGATTTTCTATTTTCCACCCAGATCAGAATTTTCTAATAGTGTTTTCAAATGCTCACTCTTGTGTCCGGCTCCTTTCATTCCACACGTACACTCGGCATCTCTCTCCTCACCGACCCTCAGTCTGACGTCAGCAGCATGACAGCTCTGTGGCAGGAGACCTTACGTAAAGTGTCACTGGGTTCTCCCGCCCTGCCCCCAACACTTAGTGCTTTTTTTGTCTTTGATGATATAACTGAACATTATTCCTGAGTCCTCTGTGGTCATTAAGCATCTGTAGCCAAGAGAGGTCATGCAAAAAATGTACCCACAGCAAAGACACAGGGAGAAATGTGTGTGTGTGTGTGTGTGTGTGTGTGTGTGTGTGTGTGTGTGTGTGTGTGTGTGTGTGTGTGTGTGTGTGTGGGTTCATCTTGATTTGCTGCTTGAGGAGATGAGCTAGCAGCTCCGCAGTGCTCCCTAATTATGGTGCAGTGTCTTCCCTCTCCAGTTTGCTAATGGAAACAATATTGATTAATTATTCCTGTGTGTGTGTGTGTGTGTGTGTGTGTGTGTGTGTGTGTGTGTGTGTGTGTGTGTGTGTGTGTGTGTGCACCCATCTTTATCTCTTTGTTTGCCTCCTCTGTGGATATGTGCCCACACAGGCGCTTGCATGCTTATGTCCTCATTTTTCCAGGAGATGTACCCGTCTCTAACGCATCATGACAAACACACAACTATATATAACCCTTCGCACACAGGATGTATAATTATCAGTCCTTGGGCGCCAGTTTGCTGTGACAATAGTAATGCGGCTTATTTAGAAGCGTCCTACCTATTCTTAGTGCGAGAGGATACACACAGTGACGGAGTGATGAGGTGAAAGTCAACAGAGCTGCACGTCTTCACCAGCAGATGTGAGGGAACACACACACACATACACACACACACACACACACACACACACACACACACAGAGGCTGAGGTGAGGTGATACCAGTCTGGTCGTCAGATACTTAACTTCCAGTTTTAAGACAGTCACTGGCACAGAGTCATCTGTCTTGTGTAACAGTGAGTTAAGCCTCCCAGTGCTGTGCAGGAAGTGGAAACAGTTGTCTAGTGGAGACAAACTCTGCATCATGTGCAGTAGGTGCATCTGTGGTGTGAGCAGATTTTGTAATCGATTAGTGCTGTTGTATAGCTGTCTGTACAGCAGTACCATTCAGGCTTGTACTCCTGGCTTTAACCTAACCTGTTCTCCTCTTCTCAGTTTGCACAGCTGATTAGATTTCTTTGCAAACATTTCTTCGCTATTCATTACTGTAAACTGTCAGTCACTCGTGCTCGTGCTGACGCTCCAGTCGTCAGCCCTTCGCTGAGTTAAATATAGCTCTGTTAAATGTTAGCTGTTCATCATACATTTGAAAATACAGACGTGTTAAATGTAGCTTGAAATTAACTATCAAGTGCTAAAAAAAAGGACACAAGCTGTGATTTGACAACAGTTTTGATAATTAGTTATTCCTTACAAGTCATTTATTAACAGAGTGTCTGCAGGCTCTCAGAAAGTCTTAAAATGTCTTCAGTTCAAATGTATAAATATTAGTCCTTAAAAGTCATAAATAGTCTGCCACAAAGTGTTTATCTAATGTCATGTATCCATCTTTTAATTTCTTTTTTTCAAATTGAGTCACTCTCTTCTGTGCGAAAGTCCAAATTGACCCTAACACTGTCTCTTTACTTTACACCTGCACTTATCTGTTAGCAAAATATTTATCCGAACTGACTCTAATAACCATAATCACACAGAAAACCTGCCTTTACACTCACCTGCATAGGAAAAAGATGATTTGTCCAAAAAGCAGTCTTAAATTTGGTTCAGAATTATTTTGAAAAGGATTTCCTCCTTCTCAAATGTAATAACCAGCTGCTTTTCTTAATAATTGAGACTGAAATTAAGAAATACATATTGTCATGAAGTTGTTTTGGACTTCAGAAACTTGAGTTGAACATTTTTACCTTGAATTATTTCATTCTATGCTGAGCAATCTGTTGATTATAAAAACTATCATTGACAGATTCATGGTAATGAAAATAGTCGTCAGTTGTAGTTCTGTACATTTACATAATTAAATAAGGATCAAACCTGACCAAACCAAATGAAAGGGGAATTCCAGAGGCTTAGTATCACCTTCATTATGTTTGGAGATTCACAAGAGACAGATTAATACAAAAAAGGTCAAAATGAAAGCAGCAGAGGCCGAGGTATTCTGATGTTTAGTCTCCTCTGTCGGTTAAGACTCACTCACACTAGAACCTACATTTCCCACAATGCACCTGGATATTGTTTTACAGTATGCTGTGTTCCTTAGGCTGAGTTGTGCTAAAAACAACAATCACTTCCAGGTAGATAACTGGCAGCTGATTACAACTGTGGAGACGTGTAAAACTGAAAATATTTAAATATTTATAGTTCAACAGAGCGGTGCGAACTTATCTGACTTTCCTGCTGTGCTTATTTTATGTACTTCCTTGCCTTGCTGGCATCTTCGATAAAACAAATCTGCTGGCATACTGGTTGACCAGTTCCCACTTGGAAGAGGCTTTCTGACAGTAAGGAAGAGTGGTGAAAATATTCCAAATAAAACGCACACTTTAACTGATACTGATTATTTTTTGGGTCTTTTTCAGGCTGCTAAAAACGTACTAATCGAGGCAGCGTTTGCTCAGTGATTTCATGTAAGTGACACAGGGAGTTTTCTACCTGGAAGTTGCTGTGAAAAAAACATTGTGATTCGGTTTTTTTACCTTGGAAGTCAGGGCTGGGAATGATGTCACACCTGATTTGCAGCAATACCAGTTGCATACGCTATATTTTGTGCATTCAGCCACCGTAGACACGTGATCACAGGTAGAAGTTGGACAGTGCTGTGTGCTGAAGTGCTAATAAACAGTGTCTCACTACAGCTTCCACTATTGTTGATGTGCAGAGCAGCCATGTTGGATTTTGAGGTCGGGGTTGTTGAGATATTCCCCTGACTTTCAGGGTAGAAAATCTGACTTCAGTGGGTATTTCAGATAAAATTTCCGACAGGGAACTTGTAAATTTCAGTTTCCCAGTGCTTATGAAACACACCATGTAGCCCACTGTGCTCTGACGTGCCCACTTCTCTGCAAACCCACAACTCGTGGGTCAAATGTGTATTTCTCCAAATAGTTTTGTCACAATTTTGAAACGTTCCTTCAGAGGACGTACTGTTTAACTTACACAGAATATATCGTGGGGAATGTGGATTTCCCCGCTAAGCTTCCTGTTATCTGTGACAGATTATTGTTCTACTGAGTCCACCTTTATAGGCATGACTGGCTGTGTACAGACAGAGGAACCTAAACTGACACTAACTTAAAAAAAACAAAGCGTGGCATTACCTTGTGATGAACCCGCCGCCAGTCCCACAGGGCTCTCCTTAATGATCTGATGAGGATGATGATGACATTGATCCCTGTTTGTTTATCCCGACCCCGTTAAGCACATGTCTGTGTTATGCAATCCCACCCCCCCTTGCCCCCAGAGCTGCTTCCCAACATGCACTGGGGCCTTCCCTCTTCTGCCCATTGACTGATCTCCATTCACACGATTACCCAGCAGCCACTTTACACGAGTGTGTACCTCTCAACGAGCGAACGCTTAGCTGAAATAGATAAACACTGACATGGCACTGTATAGGCCCGGGGCGCTCACTCAGCTGGTCCGCAACACACATACTTACACACACACACACACACACACACACACACACACACACACACACACACACACACACACTCTTTTGTTTGCCCATTCTTTTTCTCACGATCAGATATTTTAACTCTCTTGGCCCCTCTCTGGACGCATCGCACTGAGACGCTCTTGATGACTGCGAACACATCGGTGCTAATTAATGCTCAGTTTCACCCTGTCGTGCTCGTAGTGCATCGATACACATGCATGTTCTCATTCTTTCATTGACACACCCACTTCCTCTTTCCTCCTATCTTACTGTCACACACAGCTACTGTTTCCAGTGTAGCCTTATGCAAACAGCCTAATTTGTCTGCACACACACACACAGCTCCATGATTGCCTCACAGGGACCAAACCAATGTCAACCGCCTGCTATTGTGTGTAGAAACATGTACCCGACGCCCACAGTGATTCGTTTGATGACAACGAGATGAGGCTACATTCCTCCCTGTCATCTATCACCATGGTAATCACACCTCTTTAATGGCCAATTGCCACAACGATATCCAAGGCAGCCGCCGCCATTTTGAGGTGGTGACAGCAGCCATATGGCAGCATGTGAAGATATGCGTTTTTATGAGGTTGCTGGTGATGTGAAAAGAGAACAACAGCACATCCCGGCGTTCCACCGGTGCTGTGACGGTCGCCAGCCTGCCGCATTATCTGTGTTTGTCAGCCTGGGTAATCTGTATTACAGGCCTGCGGCGTCACATGGAGGCAGAGCAGGTTTCAGGCGGCGCTGCTTAGGTGACACTCGGTTTGTTTTGTGTTTTAAAGGCTGCGCGGATCAAAGCAAGTCCCCGAGGAAGGCTGCCTTTAATATCTCTCTGAATGAGTCACTGGTTGCGTCATGCTTTGAGTTCCTCTAAACAAGAGACAAACTCTGCCAACAGAGGGAAAGTTTTCTTGTTTCCAGCACAAAACAACTTCCACAGTCGAGTCACTGTCTTCATTTTCACTTGTCTGGCTTTATTTGAAGTGTTCATGCGTCACATTTAATAACCCATCATGGTGGACATTTATAGCAGGGGTTGATTTCAATATTGATTAAAATACAAGTCGTGACGATGGGACAAGCTCTTCATGATGTGTCTGTCTGAGAGAGACAAATTGAGAGTGCGAGTGACGCTAAGCTCCGTGGTGAAATGAGGCCAGTGTTGCTACAGGAATGGAAACTGTAACCCTAATCTCCAGATCATTCAACGTTATCACCTCATCTCCCTTTATCCCCTGCATCACTTTTGACCCAAAATAGCCGAGCAAGTACGCAATAGGACACGCTGATCATCCATCAGCTGTCGCGGGAGCAGAGAATTAACTCCGGAGTGTGTTTGATGCGTCTCATTGCAGGGAAGAGCGTGCGGTTTGAAACTGTGGTCCCAAAATCCACTGCTTGTTAAAGGAGCTGACAGCTTTAAACAATTTAGCACTGGTGTTCTCCCCGGGGTAATGTCACTGATAATGCAGATGAATTGTTGTCTTGTTTAATCTCTCCAGGCCTCATCTGAGTCTTGTGTTTGTTGCTCTTCTTTCCTGGTGTCGAGACAAAGGTTGTGAAAAACACTTTAAGCTGTTAAACCCAGGAGTGTGTCTGTGCTTTACAGGGACACAATATCAAATGCATGCTGCAAAATACCCCATTTTTATTGTGCCTTTTCCTTTAATTCAACTCAAACAACAGCCAGTGGCCACAAGAACTAAACATTCAATTCACATGCAAAGCACAACACTGCTAAAGCTCCTCTCCCACTTCATAAAAACACCTGCTAACATCTGGCGTTTGTGGGAAAGGTTACCATCAGCATTCACACATGGGTTAAAGTGACTCTGCAGCAGTCACGGGTGTTTATCAGCTATCAGCTCTGATCAGCATTAATGGAAACACAACACCCATGTGAACACGCTAAGTTTAGCCTCTTAGCTGGCAAGATACAATGACGCGCCGTCACAGAACACAGTCTGTTCCCGCCCAAGCAGCACTCACACATCGCTCCAGAATGAGTCTGCGTAGAGTTAGAAAGACACACTGAATAAGTTAAATAAATGTCGTAACATTTTCACTGGCCCTCTGTGCTGCTTCAAGTGTTCACTTCTTTTGTCTGGCCTGTGAGAGAGGCATCCTTATCTGCAGCGGAGCCGTCTACACTGCTGCACTCTGCTGGCAATGGGAAAGGAGTCCATCGTCTATTTTTAGCAGGTGTACCCGAGTTTAAAAAACCCATGTACAAAGGCAGCGGGTGGCAAAGAGGTTTAATGTGTTCATATAGTACACAGGGCCCATGTACAGACTGGCACAGTTTTGCTGAGGGACAGATATGAAAGTACCGTAACACTGTTAACCAGAGAGAAACAATCAGAAAAAGGCAAATACAAGTCCCACACTTCTACATCCTTAAAGAAGCTCTATGTGAAATTCAGAGTGTATGAGGTCTCAGCATGATGGCGCTAACACCATAAACAGCGCTAAAAAAATGGCAACAGTGCTGACAGAGCTAACAGTGTTAAACTGAGGGAACTTGCAGCCCGTTCTCGTTCCAAACTCGTCAAATACCAGCACTTTATCAGTGATCTGGACGTTAGATACAGACGCACAAAGGCACCTTTTGTGGTGGTGTAATACGCACCAGGCGGCTGCAGTTGTTGATGCAATGGCCACCAACCAAAGTCATCAAATACTGGTGCTATGTCAGTGGATGCCCACAAAAAATACCAATGCACGGGGGCAGTGTCATGAAACGCACCAGCCTGCAGCAGTCTGTAATTCCAACAAACCCCGAAGTTTCACCCGTGAGCTCGTTGCTCACTTCCTGTGTGCACGTTGAGCCGCACCATGATTTTTTTTTTCTAAACCTAAGTGCTTTTGTTACACAAGGAAATAAATGTAACTACGAGGCGTTTTACTGACGTTGTAAGTTTATTTTGAAAAGACTGTATCCATCTAACGAGCAGAAACTGTACATTTCCTTTGAAAACTGAAGTGTATTTTAAAAAGACACAATGCATTTAACAAGCGTGAATTGACATGTTGTCTCTGAACGTCAACCACAGATGCTGGAGGACACCTAGTGCATCATATGTGGACGTGAAAGTCCACAGACAAAGATGCGGTATTTGACGAGTTGGGATGAGAAGGCATTGGAACTAGAGGGTGGGCGCTACGCTTCCACAATGACACAATCCTGATGTCAGTGGTAACTGACGTGTGAGAACAGTAAAAAGTGGCGGCAACCAGCGAGCCAGTAGGATACACACATGCACTAACAGGCACATGCCAATAGACTGGTGTTCTGTTGATGTGTGTTATCTATCGAGTTGTCTTGCTTAGCAGTGTTGTGCGTTGTTACAGTTTCATGGAGTGGAGGAGGCAACATTTGACTGGGAATATATGGTCTATTGAAATATGCTCCCCCTAAAATCTCAAGAGGCATAAAGATATGTAGTTTAACATGTACATGTATGTTCCTACACATCCTTTGTGTCATTTAGGTATGAGAGAACGTTACTTTGGACTTTATGCTAAGCTAACTGGCTAAAGCGTTGTATTTACATTACAAACTGATATGAGAGAGAAAGCTGATCATCGTTGCCCTGTGTATCAAATATTGCGTCCGTAGATACCAATACCCAACCTTGTAGGGATAAAGGCTCCATTTACGCAGCATTTTCCTCCTAAAAATGTGTAGAGGAGCATGTAGCTGCAGCATCAAGGTGCAGACCATGGATGCCGAACAATGTGAGGGTATTTATCTGCACTGCAGCATGCAGAGCAGCTAAAAGAATTTCATTAGTATTGGTTTCAGTGGAGTGGAGTGGCCTCAGTGCCATTTTCTCCCTGCCAAGAAACGCTCAGGGTAGAGGGAAGTGGTGCAGTGTTACAGAGCGAGTACAAACAAATACAGTAAGGTACCCGACGTATTACACAGCAGCAGGCTGGTGTCCGGTGAGTCAGCGACAACAGAGGCTTCAGTACGGCTGCAGTGTGACCAGCAGATAGAGATTTACTGTGCAGACGCAACCGACTATTTGGGATGTGTCTGTGTGTTGGAGGGGATTTTTATGCCTCTAAAAACTGCGGCAGGAAGCACTTTGTTTTCGGGTTGTCTATCCATCCCATACTTGTGAACATGTTTCTTTGAATTGGGCACAAATGTCCCTGTGACCTTGCATCGTCTCATGCTCATGAATGCAATATCTTAAAAAGGCTTCAATGGAGTTTCCTCAAATTTGGCACAAACGTCCACTTGGACTCAACGATGAACTGATTAGAATTTCATGGTTGAAGGTCAAAGGTCACTGTAACATCACAAAACATGTCTTTGGCCGTAACTCAAAAATCCATACGCTGATTGTGACAAAACTTCCCACAAATGTCGAACAGGATAAAATGATGACATGAGTGATGACGTTTTATATCCAAAAGGTCAAAGGTCAGCTTAACAGAAGGGAACAGAAGGGAAGACATTTGAGGACTCTAATCTTGTGTGTCCTTCTTGAGTTAAGATGTGTGTGAAGCGTCCATGTTTTCACAGACATGGACGTAAACTTTCAGTGCAGCCCGGCTGGTTAGCAGAAGCACCTAACTGCAAGGCAGAGGCTCCAGTTATAAACGACATGATTTCTTTGAACAGTAGTGACATTCATATGTATCACGGCGTTGTTATGGCGGTGTTGTCATGGCTGCATATCTATCAAAGTTGTTGCTTTTTTATTCCACCTCCCACGCATTCTTCTTTAGGGAAGACTTAGCACCGCCGCCAACGACAGAATAAGCAGCTTTATTGTCACGCCCACACCTCTTTTCTCCAGTTTTTTTCTTTTTCGCCCCCGTGACATCCCACACTTATTATTAGCTCCAGTGTGTGAAGGAGGGAGGGCTTCAGCGAGGTGGTGCCTGGGTGAAAATGTCTTCTGCGTGATGTCACGGCGCTCTGAGTGAGATGCTTTTCACACCGAGCACAGGAGGGTTACATGCTCATATATTTATCCTCTGTCATATTTACAACCCTTTCATCATTCGGTGCAGTTGTTGGTGCTCGTCCTCACTTAGCCCCCCGTCGCCCGGTGTAGTGGAGGGTGTATTTTTTCACTTGTGATCAAACCTGACGTCTTAAAAGCCATTTCCCTGCCTTTAAACATTGATCTAATGTTGGTCAACCTACAGTCGGACCACTTGGCCTGTCAACATGTCCCCAGCGGCGTTCACTGGCGAGTTCATCCATGTGCACACGTGGGCTGTGTCTCTGTCGTTCTATAGTTTGTCTGGAGAGACTTGAAAGCGTTATTCCAAAATGAGCTTGACAAGACGACTGACAGTGGTGAGCAGGGGAGCCATCTTCCTTTTGATCTGACAACACATATCCAGATCAGACAAATAATATTTTGACATAAGCTGTTTTTTCTGTAATTTCCCAGAATGATATTCTTCTTGTGACCCAGAAAGCAAAATCAATGTCAACATGCAACAAGACATTTCTTTCCTCCTACTGATGTGTCAGATTTTAAAAATGCAGCTTCTTCGGTGTCTTGATGCTTCTCTCTGTTCTATATGATCATAAACTGAATATCTTTGGTTTTAAACTGTTAATCAGACTAAAGTAGATATTTGAAGACGTCACAGTGACCTTTAGATAACTGCTACGGCCATTTTCCTTTTTTATTTGATAGACTGTCCAAGATAATGATCATCAGATTGATCAATAACTGCATGTTTAAACAGAAGCTGCAGTCATAAAGAGTCTACACATAGTTGCTTTATATTTTTGCAGGCTGGTAAACACAACAACAACAGGACTTGGCAGGACGCCTCTGTCTCCATTAATTTCATAGTTATGGCAAAACAAATGCTCATGAATCACCTAATGGTGGAGACCCTACACTGACATCATCGCCAACATCTAATCAATTGTTCTCTGGCTCCGGTCCTGCTTGTCTGTCCAGTTTTGTGAAAATTAATTTATGATTTGGGGGTTTTCCATCTGACAGACAGACAGACTAATATATTGTGTGGAAATAGCAGCTTTGGCAGACAGTGTAACTTTATGCAGGGCTGCAGCCAGGAGGTTTGAATACTGAGGTCCAGCTTTCTGCAGCACAACACCTCTCTACCAACGTCTTTGATCAGACACACAAATGAACATTTGAATGTTTAATATTTCAACATATTTATTGACCTGTTTAGTTACATTGTCTTTATGTAATTTGACTTTTTTGTTAATACTTTTGTAAATCACTTCCTGTAATGTAAATGACAGGATTGATTTGGCTACAGTTAGCAAGCAGTTAGCTTAGCTTCCCAGCTAGCTGGCACCATATGTCATTTTATATCCAAAAGGTCAAAGGTCAGCTCAGAAAGACGTCGGACTCTTTAAGCTGATATGAAAATCAGGTTGACGACATTTTAAATGTCTAATAACATTAGAATTTCAAGTTGTGTTGATGTTAACATTATAATATTTTGCAGACGTTGGATTTTGGTTACTTAGCAACACAACTTAAAACCAACAAAACCAGATGTCAAATTTACATTGGCATTAGACGTTGTTGTGTAATTTTGGTCACCCAACGTCACAAACTAAATTCAATCAAACGTCAGTATCTAACGATGTTGGTAGTCAGCTAGCTGCACAGAGACTGGGAAAATCTAGCAGACAGGCTACTAGCACCTTTTATTCTCAGTAATTAACACGTTAATCCAATTTTTTAATCCATACAAAAGCTAAAGTGGATAAACATGTTATAAATTTTCATTTAAGACCCTCATTCGACCAACATATTTAACGCATGAGGACCAGATGCTGGGGCACCTGGGAACCCCAAGAATAAACTACTGTAAGAAACAACCATCAGAATACATCTGTCCTCCTCTAACATTATTTATTATCTAATTAATGTCATCTGATTATAGGAAACTTACAGTTAATTCACATATTGTGTGAAACAAAAATATATTATTTTTAAGCTACATATTGAAGCTTTTATCCCGAGAACATTCACATTAGTAATCACCATTCATTGATTGTAGTTTCATTTAGTTTGTAGTAATTTAATGTAAATTTGACTTGTGTTGACTTTTTGACCTCAATATAAAATAACTGAAATAAATAAAGTTGTACATACTGTATAATGAATGTTGTTCACATAGAACTATAAATACGTCACACTACACGCTGTTACAGCACATGATGTTCCTCATGTTATGTTCAGGACAAACTGTCACATGTGAGAGGAGAAGCAACGGTTCACAAACAGCAGTTTTCCTTGTATTGATCAATTAAATTTAATAGCCGTAAAACATTTTATTATGATTTTGAACATCATCTTATGGTGAAGAACAGTGTTTACAGAGCACCTGAAGAAGTCTGTCTCTGTTAAAATGTGTCTGTCTCCTTTAATATGACCGACCTGACCTGACTGATGAGTGTGTGATACTTTAAATCAGGACTCACTGCAAACATGAACTCAATAAAAGCTCTGTTATGAAACTGTGGGATTGGGTGCACTTGGGGCTCTCCTAAAACCCCAATAAATAAGTACTGTTAAAAATCACTAATTAAAAGAGGAACAGGAAATAAAGATATGACGTCATTGGGAACAAATTGATTTGTAAACTGATGAAAAACTGGAACGACAGATTACAGCTCCTGTGAGACATGACAAAAGTGACATCCATTGGAGTCTGTGGGCAAACAGACAGTATGAAGGTTAACTCTCGGCCAGAAAGTGAATCAGCTTTTTAAAATGTTGACCTCCCGCTTTGAAAACCCACATTTGTGGAATGTCCCTGCTGTCAGCTACACCTCTGCACTGGTGTCCCCTGAGTAACTTTTCAAACACATGACCAAGTTTGAACAGCCCAGTCACTCAAAGAAAATGTTGGCATCGTACATACACAGGTATTTTGAGCCAAAAAAACATCACCACATGGTTTTTGTGCCTAAACCTAACCTCATATTAACCACAGCATTGTTGGAACATAAAGTTTCAATGTATCTGCTGCACAGTAACGTACAAATGTAACGTATCGGTGGTTTGCAGAAATGTACAATGCCAGCATTTTTCTGGTGATTAGTTTGGTATGAATGTCTGCAGACCCCACTAAGAATAAGTCCTTTTCACACAGATTGCACCACAGAGCTGCTAGGAAGTCCCGTCTTTATGCCTGCTTTCCATTTTTACACAGAACCAAACAACAGCAGCATCATCCCGCTCCAGTGTGTGATTTGACAGCATGCTGGCATTGCTGAATCAACAGAGGCATAACGAGCATGACGTGTAACACAACAGCGTTGGCCTCTAGTGTGACATATAACGTATGCGTCGGCAGAGCTTTATAAACATTAATAATGGCTTAACATGTGATTTAGCGTCCCTGTTTTATGGCAGCTAATCTTGTCCTCTGCTCGGAGGGTAAGGAGCTCCCAATCTCATTGTTTTCCCAAATTGCGGACACTTTCGTCCACTGCGCTTTGTCTTTGAGTTAGCTGCTAACTGCTATCAGCTGCTTTTTAAATCTCTCAGTGGTGTATCACACACATATTATGTCGTCAAATCGTCACACCCGTCCTGCCAGCTGTCCCTTTTTACGCAGAGGTCGATTTGGCACCGTTACTACCTCCGATGCCAGCTTTAAAGTACCCCAATTCTGCAATCGTACCTTTTATACAGAACAGCAAGGTGGCAGAAGTGCGTGAAAGTAAAGAATGACTTGATTCCTCCAGTGAGTGTTTCTGTATCTTGTATCTCTCCACAGAGTCCTGACCTTGTTCCCTCTCTGTCTGTGTCTCACAGGGGCGTATATGTAGGAAAGCAGGGAAGTCCAAGAAAGCTTTCAGCCGTAAGGAAGCCGAGGCCACCTTCAAGTCCCTGGTGAAGACCCACGAGAAGTACGGCTGGGTGTCCCCGCCCGTGTCCGACGGCTGAGCGCCGGGCCGCCGGCCCTCCGACCCCCGCGCTAGCCGGACAAACCCCAGCTAGCCCCGACACGCAAAACGACACACCACGCTAACTCAACAATCTCCCATCTTCACCTTTTGCTGTTTCACTCAGAGTTTTTTTTTTTGGTTTTGTGTGTCTGTGTTATTATATTTTGGATTTTTTTTTTTTTTGTCCTCACCTCCACCGAAACTCTCGGAGAGCAGACACGCCGCCATCATCGTCTCTCCCCCACCAAGAAGTGACTTTGGTTCCCCTCCCTCTCGCCCAGGGAGATTCTTTCCCCCATTTTGGAAAGACCTGAGAGGGAGGTGTATGTGTGTTTGTTTGTCGCTCCATCGGACATCAGTTGGGAGTGTGTGTACGTGCGTTTGAGTGTGTGTTACTGTCGGTGGATTTTTTTTTTGTCTTAACGCACACCCACGCACGTACAGGATCAATCGGACAGTGTGGACTTTTCCACCCGTGTGAAAGACTACTGAATGAAGGAGACTCATCCCCCTCTCCTCTCCTGTCCTCGCCATCCCATCCTCCCCTCCCTCCGGTCCCTCCTTCCCCTTCTTCTCTACGGCACTGAACTGGCGTCACTCCCACCGTCTCTCTCTCTGTAGCTGTCGGGTCATTTACATATAAATGAAGCTGTTAATGTTTAATAGACGGGCAGCGCACTGGCGTTTATACTCACTCATTCACTCCTTCATTTCCTCTTTCTTTCGACTGTGCCGTTGCTCACAGTTCAATGCAACATGAAGATTGTAATTTACATGGAGCTGTGCTCTCTCTGTCTCTTTACTCGATCTCTTTCTTTAGCTCGCTCGTTCACTTTGTTTCTCTGTCCTTCTCTCCGTCTCTTGTGGCTAAATTTAGAGCTCACTGTTGCGTAGATGGATATTGATTTCTAATGGAGGAATACAACGTCACATGTTGCTTTATGCAGAGACTATGTATGATACATAGAATGACAGTCAGTCACCTCTTTTTCTCTCTCTACTCTCATCGTGTGTGTGTGTGTTTGTGTGTGTGTGTGTGTGTGTGTCAGAGTGTGTGTTTGTGTGTGTGTGTGTGTGTGTGTGTGTGTGTGTGTGTGTGTGTGTGTGTGTGTGTGTGTGTGTGTGTGTGTTTGTGTGAGAGAGTGTGTGTGTGTGTGTGTGTGTGTGTGTGTAGGAGAGGAAGAAGACTGTAATTCCCATGATTTAGATACCAGATGGTACAGCTGAAGGCCAGGCCTCAGTGTGTGTATGTGTGTGTGTGTGAACAAGGGAGACAACCCTTTAAACAGAGAAGAATATGATTTACTGTGAATGACACTAAAGCCTAAAGGGAGTGCTGTTTTGTTTTGTTTTTCCGCTGAATTACTCGTCGCCGTCTTGTTCCACTCTCTGTCAGCTCCTGATTATTAGTACTGTAAACACACGTGTGGTTGTGACTGAATATCTCGTCTGTCTCTCTCCGATCCATGTGAAAAACTAAAGGTCAGTAGAATATACGCTTCGGACGTTTAGCTAAGCTCCAGACGCACACACACACACGTAAGCTCGCCCACACACTTGTGCGTACACCTGCAGCCTTGACGCCTGCGGTAACACCCAGAAATGAAGACAGAAAGGGGCTCGAGCGCCGCCCTAGATGGAGCGGTGCTTTAAATACGCCTCAGAGCCCTCCTGATTGATGTCTGCTGAGAGAGGAGGCAGTAGGGAGAGGAGAAGAAGAATAGAGGGAGAGGAGGGCGGCTTTGATCACTACCGACTGCTTTCTGGAAATGTCAGGTGGCTTGCAAAATGGCCGAAGACATATTATTTGCTCTACCCGCTGCGATTACTTAAGAGACACACACTTCCTGAGTTCCAACCTTTAAAAGGACTTTATGAATATCTAATATTAAGTCTGCGGCCGCAGCAGCGTCAGTGTCAATCAATCAGACGCCCACTAGCCACAGACTATCTGTCCGTCCAATCCAGCGGGCTCCTTGTGTGTTTGTTTTGCTATCTGCCAGCTGAATGTCAGAGGGAAAGCTGCTAATTGGTCTGACATTTCAGCGGAGCGTCGTTAGAGAAGAGCAGCTGAGAGCAGAAGGATGGAGGACGTCAAACCTCCCGCTCGGCGCTGACATTTTGTCACTTTCCGCTCCTGGTCTGTGTTTCGGGGGGAGGAGGGAAGGGCAGACAGGGGGGTTAGGTGAGGAGAGACAGGGGCGTAGGAGCATCTCGATGCCAGTCAGCTCTCTGCAGGCCCCACCCGTGATCCCGGAGCAGGATGTTTAAACCGCTGAGCTGAAGCCGAGCCGCGCTGCCAGCATGCCGCGTTTGGACTCCGATAACAAATGCCCGTCTGTGTGTGAGTGCACGTGTGAGCAAATATGTACACTCCCATCATAAAAAAAGGCAAAAGAGTAAAAAAGTAAAACAACACACCATCTGGTATGTGATCATGTACGAAAGCGTCTTTGAATTTGGCTCGTCATTTCAGGGTGGATGGTTTAGTGATCTCTCGGCTCGTCAGCAGAGAAAACTGTAAACTGAATTATTATTAAGACAAAATATCTCAAACGCTGAGTGTTTGCTGGTTTCAAGAGAATAATTTTGTGATATAGTTTAGATTGGTAGTTTGCAGACACTAACTGGGTGAACTGATTATGTTGTATTATATCTGCATGTGATATGTGATTGGTAGCTAGCTACTGTATATCTTTTTTCAAGAAAAGCAAGAAAAAACATGGGAAAAACAACAATGCAAATGCTTCTCTTTTCTTGGTCTTTTACTTTTCTCTCTTTCTTTCGGGGTTCTGTATTGTACGTATTTTTCTTTTTCTTTCGAAGCGTCCTAAAAAGAAAATGTCACATTGTGTTATATGAATGTTTGTGTTTTAATTTATTTGTGGTTTGCCAAAATGAAGATTTGAAGCATGTTGCAGGTATTGTCACAAGAAAATGAGAAGAAAAAAACAAACAAACTAAGAATGATAGCCTATGTATTTGTGTGATGGGGGAAGGTGTGTTTATTTGGGGGGATTTCAGGGAGTAAAGACGGACAGAAGGTTGCAAAGCCTCAAGATTATTAAAGGGAGTTTTCTTCACTGGGAGTGCATCAAAGTGGAATCGAGAAAATTCCTGCACTCCCTTGAACACTTCCTAGTCCCCTCCATGATGTCACTACTGTCCCTTCCCCATTGGTCCCGCTCTAAGACAGTGAATTGGCTTATGGGTAATGCAGTCACCACAAAGATCTGGACTGAAGTGTTCCCCAGTCGCAGATCAAGGATCAGTATGACCTCCCTATGCTTCAAATCTCACTCGTAAAGGGAATGTGCACATCTGACCTGTGATCAGTTACTCTGGGCGACTTATCCCACTCCTGACTTGAGTGTTTGGTCGAGACCGAGGTCTTAAAAGTTCAAAAGGTGAAAGGTCGTTGCAAGACCAAACAGGAATGTGCAATAAAAGTTACAGCTTATTCAAACTCTGCTGATTGGACTGTGGTTTTGTTTCACACCTGCATTATGAGCTCATGTCACACCTGGGAGCTTCTGATGCTGCTGCACTTAAATGTGTTTTAATGACCTACTTCAGGCTGCTGTGTCCTCAGCGTGGCCCCTGCACTGTCCTACTTTCACTTACTGCAGTCAATAAGACACTGGCTCTAACATCCTCGGTAAGGACAGACTGTAATCACCCGTCCTCCACTGTGGGGCTTTTATCAGTCGGCCTCTGGCTTCATGGAAACACAGTGTTCCCTCTCTGAGTGCAGAGTGTTCTCCTGAATCTGACACAGGTGCCTGTAAGTGTTAAACAGAGTGTGTGCAGCGGTCATGCTGAGAGATTAAGGTTGGACTCCTACTGAACAGCACGCAGTTTTATGAAGGTTAAATTATGTGCGCTGTAAAGACCACACACTTCATCATTTCTATACTGTCTTCCACCACCCTAAATGGTGGGACTTGGGAACACGGGAGCGAAAAAGGCGAGCAGACTTGTTCCAGACCTCCAGTTTATCTTTCAACTTTAAAACCCTGACCTGCTGTAAATAACAGCTAGGGTTCGACCATGTGCAGCTGTGGCGTACAGGATTATAACACTCCTATTGTGTTCACGTTAAAGTTGCTCTCAGACCAAAGATTCACAACAAGACAAAACCATTTTGAAACGTTGCAGAGAAAAGTTGCAGAGGTGTGAACTGACCTTTAACTCACGCCAAGAGGTGTGTGTGAGGTGTATTTGACGACCTGGGGATGAAAATGGCCGGGTGTAAACCAGGGGTTCTTTACAACATGTCTGTTCCTGTCATGCTGGACTCCAGTCAGACATGTTATAATAGCATGCCAATAGTTGACATGAATGATGGCCCAAACCCAGGCTGTTAAAAAAGAAGTTAAACAGCAGCAGATGATGTGTCATCATGATCAATACTGTGTAACTCCAGGGTTGCTCCGCCCACCTCCAACCTGAGAGGACATCTGATCAGACTGTGTGGGAGTGCAGGGCGTTTAAGACGACCTGATTTTCTTCCAGTGAAAATCAATTTGTTCCTTTGTGCAGAGATCTGTCATATCTGATGAAAGTGACAGATTAATGATGATTTTCATTTAAAGTTCCTGAACTGATCTCAGTCCAGTTGTAAATGATGTCTTTTTCACAACAGGCTTTTCTCACTGGAGACATTTTGACACATCACTGCAGCAAAACAGGAGCAAACAGCAGAATGAACTTAACTGTTTAGTTTCAGGGTCCTGGTTCAATGACTGCTGGAACACTTGAATATAGTGGAGCCATCGTTAATGTCACTGGTAACACCTGCAATGTCCCTACTGATGACGAAGGTGGTAGCAGCAGTCACACAGTGAGATGGTCATCCCAGATTTTATCCCACGCTATCTTTAATCACTGTGAGACGTAGGACCATCGTTTAAGAGCCACGACCAAAGATATGGCCACATTTCTCTCGTCTGGCACAGCCCGAAAAACACAGTGCAACAGGCTTAAGACAAGTCCAAGTGTCTGCTATGATAAAGTCCTACAGAGAACAGAACAGGGGCTGATACGCTGCTCAGTGCACCTGCCGTCTTTTGATCTTTTTATCATTATTTCATTTCCTCACACTCCATCAGAGCAGATCCTCTGTTATCTTGACTCTTCAGCATGAAAAGCGCAGGTGTAATTAATAACATTAATGATGACTGCATAGCATTTATGCTTGTCTTACACCAAACAGCTTCACAGTCGCAGACAAATGTCCAATGTCAGAATAAATAAAACAATATAGACAATGACCACTAACCGCTTTCACACAACAGAGGAGCATGTTTAGTGCCACACTTCAGTGCCAGACTCCTGTCACTGGCGTGCTCCGCTCCACAAACAGACTAAGGAGGTCTTGGTCCATTGGAGTGCAATGGACCTTTGGGCGTGCTCCAGCCCTTTCATTGTCTTTTACTCTGTTTTTAGTTTTGCTTTTTCTTTTGCACTTGAACCTGTGTGAGGATGTGTCGTGTTGCTGTTGAATAAGCTACTGGATGCCTTCATTTCCTTCGGGATGAATAAAGTATCTATCTATCTATCGAAAACCATGAGTATTTTACCTCAGTTGCTGCGCTCCCCTGATATCAATCTGGTCTTGACAATCCAACAAAATCAAACATGTTTAACGTTGTCAAAGGTTTATAGTCCTGGCTCATGCAAATGAAAGTATGATAGCTGCGCTCTCTCCAGCAACAAACAGGAAGTAGCAAGCTGGGTAGACTGTAGGGGTCCAGAAAAAAATTGATGGCAGTATCGTATCGTCACACAGTGCCAAATATTGATTTTTTAATTAGGGTACGGGCAGCTAAGCTGTAATCCTAGGTCTTCTTCTTCTTCTTCTTCTTCTTCTTCTTCTTCCAAGGAAATCATACTTCCCATGGGTCAAACTTTGCACAAAGGTCCAGTCTCATGCCAGATATCCTCAGCTGTAAACTCAAGCCAATAGTCCTGATGGTGGCGCTACAGCAAGCATCTAAAGTTCAAAACTTTGAAAATTCATAACAAATCAACCATACGTGCTACAACTTCACAGCTTTCATCAAACTGTAGCCCCAATACTGAAGAAACGTTTGTACATTTAAACCTATTAAAAAATTATGAAGTCCATCACTCTGTTTTTTTCAAAAACTGTAAAACTTCTTAAACCTATCTCCTCCCACAATATTTGCTCAATTGACACCAAACTTGCTACAGAGCATCTTCAGACTGTCCTACAAAAACTGCAAATCCCAGATTTTTGATTTATCAAAAATTGAGCCTACAGTGCATCAAAATGTTTGACTGTAAACGGTGCTGTAAACATATACATGCAAATCACAGAATTGTATCTCAAAAACTGAATTTTTGACAGCATTTTGAATTTTGCTCTAATGAACAATTGGAGTCAATGTAAAAATGGCAATTTTAAACATCAGTTTTTCACTTATGGAGCAAATCAATCATTGTTACAAACAAATGACCAACATCTCCATGCTGTCTAGATGCAATATGTGTATTTTCAGATTTTTATTTCGATAACTGAATTTTTTTTACAGTGGTTTGAAATCTGCTTTTCCATGAATGGATGGCTGCTAAACCTGCACGTCTGGCTTAGTCAGTTTGTGAAGCTACACATGAATTGTCACTGATTAATTAGCTCAGTGAGACAGAAATTGATTCTTAGTCTCAGAGGTTGTGAGTTCAAGCCTCAGCTGATGCAAAAGGCAGATTGTGTTGCTAAATTCCTAAATGTCTTCCAGTTCTTCTGCTTGTTGCTCAGAATTGCCTAAAAATGCCCGGACCTGACCCATCGCTGCGCAGCAGCTATGAGTTATTGATATTACAAATAGAAATTAAACTTTAGGTAGCCTGCTAGAATAATATAATCAGTTGCTTCTTCAGTCCACTAGATACAGTTTGCTGCAAAAAAAATACTGCAGTGAGATGAGCAGACTCCGTGAACATAATTTACAGTTGAAAACAGGTAATAAATCGTAACATAACAACATATTGTAATATATTTTATCACAATTCTCAGCATATCACAACACATTTAAAATCACAATAATATCATATCGTGGAGCCTGTGGTGATTCCCACACCTAGTAATTAAAACACTGAGGGAACAAGGTGCAAGAAAGTGAATACGTCTCAGTTCTCCTGTACCGTGGAAAAGGAGGTGAAACTAGTGGAGCTAAAATAAGTTCTCGGTGGTGGCTCCAATCAGCACTTATTTTAGTGAGAGATCTTAATTTTTGAAACAGTTCTCATCTCATTCTCATTGTGTCCATCACCTAAAATAGCACAGCTAACAAACCGGAGGCTGGAAGCAGGCTGAGGCGACAAAATCCAAAATGTAAAGTTTGTATGCAGAGACAGTTTATCTTTACAGATTATATTGATGCCGAATTGGTAAGAACACTGTCGACATGTGACGCCTTTTATCTTGTGTTTCCAGAGTTATGTGTTCTTGTGGAAATGGAGTTTGGTGTAATACTTTCCACCAGAATCTCTGAAGGAATCTGGTTGTAATCTTGCAAATAGTGACCCTGCAGGATCTCCAGTCTTTGCAAGATCTTACAGTGTGTGACTAAATCTCTCTGTGGAGGTGGGTGTGGTTAGTCGGTGTGGGGGTGGCTCATGAGAGTAGCACCAGGTGAGTTGATTGACACAGCTGCTGCTGGTTTGCTCTGATTACATGTCTCCCTTTATCATGCAGTAGTGTGCTGGATCTCAGAGGACTGTGTCAGACCAAGCAGGAGGACACTGCATGAGTTTCTGGTTTAAGACTGAATGAACTGGAAGACATAGGCACATGCTGAGGACTGATTTTGTTTTGTTGTGTGCTGAGCAGTAGTTAATAAAAGTATATTATATAGACGGAGAGCTGAATCTGTGCGTCTGTGCTGGGAGCTCGCAGATGTAGCAGGACGACTACACTCACATCTTACTTAAGTCTTTTAAAAGTGCATTTCCTGCTCGAGTCAAAATGTCTGTTGTGAAAAAGTCATGTGTGTGTGTGTGGTAAATATAAGGCTCCAGCATATAGACTGGAAACAGCTCAGCTGGCTCTGACCTGAGGAAACATAATCTGACTACCAGCACCTCTAGAACTCACTCATTAACACATTACAGGTTGTTCCTTCACACAAAGTGAGGAGTTACAACTTTGTGTTACAGGAGGTAAAGTAAGGTCATGGAAACTGACAAGGAGACGCGCTCTGATGTCAAAACTCGTCTGTCAGCAGGTGTTAAACAAGTCAAATCTGCTGAGCTACGCAAATTTGCAAAAACTAAGTGAACAAACACCCGTCCTTACACACACACACACACACACACATCGCTATCATCACTGCTGACATATCCCAATTAATTGATCCCTGAGCACTCTTGTTTTTGTCTAGTTGATATTTCCCCGCAGCTCATTAGGGCGGGAGAGAGACCGAGCAGATCAGACAGAGCAAGCGAGGTATTGATGACACCGTGCTGAATACTCCGAGGACGCCGAGGCAAGAAAAGGAGCTTAATTTTCCTGATTAGCCAACACAGTGAGCATACAGAAAATCTGCGTGTATGTGTTTGCGCTCCTGCTCGAGTGGAAGCAACAAACAAAAACATTCATTATTCAATTGTGAGATAACAAGACACAATCCCCTGAAGGTTACCTTGGCGAAGAGACAGAAAGAGAAACAGGAGGTAGAGTGAGATGAGACAGCGAGCTCAGAGGAAGGTGACCAGCACTGTTTACATATTCAAGTTATGGCTTTTATTCCAAAGAAACAGTAACAGCCCCCCCGTCCAACAACCCCTTCCTGGAGGAAGCTGTGTATGTGATTTGTTTAAGCAACACGCAGCGTGATGAGAGAGCGCCATGACAGTGTGAGAGATGTGAACATATGGCAGCTGCTGTCACAGGGCAGGCTGAGGAAGAATGAGGTTTTAATGGGGATGAAGACACGGTGATGAGCTGCTTTTCTGTGGGTGGTGTCGCACCTGGAGAACTGTTTGATTCAGGATTATGGATGTAGTGGAGGGTGAAACCTCCCAAACTCAGTCCAGCCACGTTTACATCTGTAGAATAGTTTAACGTTAAACTTTTAATTAGTAGCCTGGGATATTATCTGCTTAAATCACTGAACTCAACAGGCCTTTAATTCCTCTCACACAAAACTGCTGCTCAACAAAGATGAGAAATATGATCACATTGTTTATTTAAACCAGTATGAATGTTACTACATCAATTACATGCAGTGTCATGACACTTGTTTCACGGCACCTGACACACCGACACACACAACTTTAGCCTGTTGAAATAATACACACTACTTCAATTAATTTTTTATGAAAAACCCTTTTGATTCATGGACTAAGGGAACATAAATAACTTACCGAATAATTGAAGAATTGACACGTATTCAGACTTTATGACAGCTTCAGGAGAAGGGAGTCACCACTTGTTTTTTCGTCATGCCGGTAAATCTAAAACGTAAGTGAACGTGCATATTCAAGTGCAAAGTTAGTCCACTAAACAAGCTTTTTTTCCACAAAGACCGCCTCATATCGTTAGGATAAATGTCAGAGAACATATAGAAAACCACATGTAAATGTGTTGTCTTACCTTACCGGTGTGCTGCCATGTTTGTTTACCATCTAGCTCTGCTTTCCAAAGCGCGGCTGAAATATCACAAGAACAAGCAGCAACTATGATGAGCACAAATTCATACACCGGAGCAAGAGGACCCATCTGCCAGGTCCTGGTGTGTGACAGTCAGCTAGAGAGAGTTCTGCATCTGGCGTCGCTCTGCAGCTGTAGGAGATGTGAATGGAAACACATCCAACATATACTGACATCACCCAGATGTGCTGATCACTGGGATGAGGAACAACAAACTGGATGCCAGCTCTATATCTGCGCTGCTTTCAGAGGGCCTCGGGACGTGTTGTACGTGTATGAATGGAAACACCGGACATGATAACAAACACTATTACAAGCAACCTTCTATAAGGTAGCATGTAATGAATGATATAACAAAACACAACATGAGATATTGTTTTCTGGTGGCTAACTGGCAGAGGTGGAGCAGTGTGGATAAATCAAACATGAAAACAATTAACAGTTTATTTCAGGTGGTTTATTTCACCTCTATACCAACGGAAAAAATAATGTCAGTTGCACACGGTCTTAGAAACACTAATCAAATGTCAGATTTGGCAATAGGAAGAGACTCTCTATAAAGAGTTGTTTTTGTAAATTGAGTAATTCTTGCGCAGTCAAGTTCTTGAAAATCAAACAGGGCAGAACATTTGGGTTAGGGTGACCTGACTGTTGGGACGGTCAGGTTAAGATTCGCAATAGGAAAGAATCTTTATAAGAAGTTGTTTTTGAGTCAAGTGACTTTTGGAATACCGGGGAGATTCAGTTAAAGGAGTTGTTTTGGTAATCTGAGGTTCTTGGCTGTCCAGTTCTTGGAAATCAAACGGGACAGAAAACACTTAGGTTTCCCAAGAAATCAAACCTATAGAGACAATTAAGTCATAAGCCCAGACACACACACACACACACACACACACACACACACACAAACAAACAGACACAAACAAACAGAAGTAGTATAAAGGCATTTGAAAGTTGGATAAGCGGGACTATTTCTACTGTTTTCTGCTGTGTTCTACAACCTGTGTGCTGAGTTGTATTCTGCAATTAAAGTAATCCCGTTGGCTGTAGCTTTTCTCCGTGGTTCTCCGAGTCTCTTCATTTCAGTGTTTGCTGAAGTTGAACATTTTCCTTACGTTACGTGACATTGTAGATGTAACAATATTACCCGAAACCCTGTTGGCAACATGTTATATTACTTTGTCACTGCTAAAACGTAACATATTACTGTAACGTGTTTCCTTTGTGACACATTACCCCGACACTGAAAGCTAAAATGTATTAAATAAAGTCATGTTTATGTAACAGTGAAGTATCATGTGTGACAAAGTCAAATGAACATTTGTAACATTAGTATTATAGTTACACAATATTAGTTTCAGTTGTTATTACCTGACCCTCTCAGGCCTCCATAGTCAGTATGTGGAACGTCTGATACTCAGTGTCTGTTGCCCTACGTTCACCTTTGGGGGTACCCCACCTATAAAGGGGGGTCTCCCTCCTTACCTCTCCCCTTCTGCTGTTGTACTCCATGGGAGAGGTAAGAGATATCGCTCTCATAGTAGTTTCCGTCTTTAAGTGCTGTGAAGATGTTTATGAGTTTATTTTATGTCAACATATTCCTGTGTCACTTAATGTGTGAAGGGGCTGGAGTTTATATGGTTGTGTTTGACGGAGGATTTTGTTTTTACCTCTTGCTGTCAGAGCTGTGAGGAATAACCAGAGATCGCCTCCAAAGATATCCACAGTCGGAGCCTTTTTATGTCAACGCAGCGCAGACATCAATCATCAGCTGTTGGTCGTCAGACAAGTCACTTCTTGTAATCTTGCACACACTGACTGTCCTTCCTCAGAGGAGGACATTGTTATAATGCTGCAAAAACTCGCATTAAACTCCCTGTTTTTTGTTTGGCTATGACGCCTATTGGATTCATCCATTTGCAGTATTTTTGTCCATTTATTTTCTGTCGGTCGATCGTCTGATTAATTGATCAATCCTTTCAGCGCTACAGGACAACACAAAGGGATAATGACCAGGAAGAGACAAAGGAAGAGGGGGATTGTGACAAACAAAAAGAGATGTAACAAGACAGTGAAATAAGGCCAGGCAGGCTGAGGAGCAGGGGGTTAGCTTCTCCTCTCCGTCTGAATTATATTAGCTTCATTAGATAAGATGTGATTTGTGAGTCTCCCATTTCCTCTGCGTCGTCCTCGCTGACACACACGATGCCAAGGAGATTTCCCGGAATGTCTCTGTACAAGATCAGCCATATCAAGAGCTGCCGAGAGGACGCAAACATTAGACACACACACACACACACACACACACACACAGAGCGCTCTCACGCACAGAAAACACTTGGCGTTCAATTGGTGACAGAGCTAATGTCAAGAGGCTCAGTGGAGGCGGAGAGCGGCTGTAAAAGGGTCAGAGGAGAAAAATCCAGAGGCAGAAATCTCCGGGGAGAATCCATCAAAAAGCCTGTGTTGAATTATAGATCCCCTCCTTCCTCCTCATACATGAGTCGATCCATGATGTATGTAGGTGTTCTTTAAAATGACTACAACACTGGAGGTGCTTTTGCGTCGATGATGTATGGATCACACATAATACATCATCTGCTGGTCGTGCTAATTCTCACAGGATGACACACAGTCATCAGAGCAGCAGCTGAATGACGCTCCTCCTCAGCAGGAAGAGAAATACTATGAAATATTGTGTGAATGCGTAATGCCTGCGCTACAGCTGAGGATGAGATCGAGCTTTACTGTGCAGAGTGAGGGACCCTGGAGATGAGTTTCCTGCTGTACAGGCAGCATGTATTATGCATCTGTGACCAACACACTGGTGTCTCACTGGGAAATATGCTGTTAAATAATGAATCTGTTTTCCCTGTTGATACACAGATGTATGGATGAGATGGACTATGTGTGTGTGTGTGTGTGTGTGTGGCTCTTCTGCACATTGATCATGCATTGTGCATGTGTGTGATGGACTGGGACCATCCATGCTTCATGAGCAAACAGATGCCTGATGAATTAGAGGACATTTGCAGCAGTTTGAAGAATGGAAGCTGTTTGCAGCGATTAAACTAAGTGTGGCTCTGGAGCTGGGTTAGCATCGCTGCTGCTGCTGCTGCTGCTGCTGCTGCTGCTGCTGCTGCTCATTAGTATCTCTGTGACATTTACCAAGCTAGGTGGCTAACTTCTGTGTATGTCGTGACCTCTAAATGATGCTCATACAGTTTTCTCTCATACCCAGTTTTCTGCTCAGCATACAGATGTCTGATTACAGTGACTTCAGGGAGGGCAAAGGAAACAACAGAGAAGTGAAAGAGGATGAAGATGTGTTTTATATTTCCCACTTCTGTATTTGGTCTTGTTGTGCTGAAAGAAAGAACCAGGGACCAGGGAAGGTAATTTCTCATTAGCTCAGGGATTTACCCAGTTGCAGGGATTCCCTGAAAATGTTTCCTTACTTCAGAAAAACATGTGTTGAAAGATGAAGATTGTTTGTTTTGCTTGGACTCACGCTTGTGACGCCTGTTGTCATCTCACAGAGTTGTCTTGTATAAGATGTGCAAAAAGGGCAGAAGAAAAGAAGACAAGAAAACCATGATGGTCAGAGGAGGAACAGATTAAACTTCTGGAGGAACACAAGGAAGCACAAACTACAAAGTGAATTTCATCCACAAAGATCAGAAAATAGAAAACAATTGTGATGAAAATGAATTCAGTCAAATTTAAAGTGTAAAATCAAAAGTCAAAATCAGGGTGCAATAGTTTTTTTCATAGATCATTATGAACCCAGTCATGTTGCAGTTAATATAAAGTCAAAGGTAACTGAAGTTTTTTTTTTTTACCTCACTTTGGTTGCTAAGGTCTTTTGTGCAACGCTGTAGGGATTCCTTAAGTATAAGACTTAAGGCCTATTCGGACGGGATTAGTTTTACAAAGGTACGTCGGGTAAAGTAATAATTACCAGAAATTTTAGTCCCGTCCGAATGTGCCGTGTCAGTAATCATTACCGTGACTTTTACCTTCTGTAAAAGGGTCCCAGAAAATTACCTCAGGTAATACTAATCCTGTGCGAATAGACCAGCAGTAAATAAGTGTGTAGATATTTAGTTATATCCTGTGTACAAGTGGTTTTTCACAAGATCGGGTCTTCCCAGACTACACAGCCAGACACAGCTGCAGGTGAAGGTCAGTGTCAGCTCAAGTTGTTTTATGCAGTTATGGCACAGGATCAAAATCAGATGAGAGCATTGTTGTTAAAAGTGTGGTCCGTGGGCCACTGGTGGCCCTTTAGAAACAGGTTGTGCAACCTCAGAACGTGACATGAGGTGCATGCATTATATTTGTTTATTATAATCATTTGTGGCCCATTTCAGTTCCTCCAGAATTTTGCAGGCTGTTTGGGGATTGTTGTGCCCTAAAGTCCAGTTCAGACCAAAGATCCGTGATGAGATTAGTTGATCCTCCAGCCTAGTCGTCTGGAGATCCAGGTCGGTAACTAAAGATGTCTGCAATTTTGCCGTCGAGGCCCCGAAGCTCTGGAATTCTCTGCCCGAGGAGATGAGACACATTACCAGTTTTTAAATCATCACTTAAAACATATTTTATAGCAAAACTTTGCCTTTTAATGCCTGTATTGTACTTTTTGATTCGTAACTTTTGTGTTTTATTTCCTTTTGTTCCATTTTTGCGTCTATACACACTGATTTTCTCAGCTCTTAATTTTCTTTTTAAACATTGTATTGTTTTATTGTCTCATTTTCATGAACTTTGTGAAGCACTTTGTAACCTTGTTTAGATAAGTGCTATACAAATAAGATGATCATTATTATTTTTACAATGAGGTTCGTGATGACAGCTTGTAGAAATCTACCAAAACATGCTGCTTGAATAACATGTTAATTCTCTGTCCTGGATCTGTTGCCCTTGGACCTGAGATCGTCAGCCTATGTCCACATTTTTAAGATGCAATTGAAGACTCACCTTTTTAGGCAGGCGTTTGGACAGTTGGAAGTAATTATATAGATTGTATACAGATCGTGTTTCAATTGCACTGTGTTTTTTGCTGTTTGTACTTGCTGTGTTTTCTATTTATTTAACTGTTTGTATATTTATTGTGAAGCACTTTGTGACTTGGAGCTGTGAAAGGTGCTATATACATAAAGATTTACTTACTTACTGGTTTTGAATGGCAACTAGTGGCACTTTATAAGCATCGTGGAAATCACGTTCTGTCATCAATGTGCTGTTAGCTAAAGTTTGTGATTTCAGTGGACGACACACTTCCTTCGTGGCCCTCGATCATGATGGACCCCTAAATTAGCCGCCAGCCATCGAAACTGACTATATTAGCTATGGTTGTTTCAATCATGAGGGCTTTGCAAGGGTTTTAAATGTTGTGCATATTAATATCTAACTAGAGGGACTAATCGTGTTTTCATCCACAACATTTTTCAGAACATTTATAATATTTTTTCCCTTTCATCTCTGTCCAGGCTGAAAAACATTATTTGTACCTGTACAATCTGTTTACTGTGTCGACCGACTGCATTAATAAATGAAAAGATCATCTCTTCAGTGACAACATACATTTCTGTTTCCTCTGTGCCTCTCACCAAACCAACATGCATATTAAATCCTTATTTTTGAATCCCAAACTGTTAAATGTTTTTGTTGAACAGATTCTTTGACACTGAAAGGTCAGAGCATTTTTCCCTCTTTGAGGAAGGAAGTCTGTCGGCGTAGTCGTCCTGTGTGAAAGTGGTGATGTAACCGACTGTGAACCGACTTGTAAATGTGCTGCTGAGAAAACCTGGTGCTCTTATCAGGGAACTGTGGTGAGAGTCCACAAGTTTCCACAGAGAGGAAGTGAGTTTCCCTGGTACAAATATCATCTGTTCAAAGACGACTGCCGCTGAAGTGAAGCTTTTATAAAGGGTATTTCCTCTGACAGTCTCATGACAAGTGAGAAGTGATCTTTGACGTGTGCTGGAAACCCCTGATAGTCTCGAGTCTGGACAGACTAACAGTCAGATAGCTGTCTGTATACTGTACAGGTCAAGAGTCGCCAGCCTTTAATGTCAAAGAGACGGTTTGACCAAAAACATCATTTAAAAAAAATCTCTCTACAGCTGCAAAACATATCTGAGCCTTACAATGAACCCATTTAGTCTAAATTACCAACATCACTAACAGGTCCGCTGAACATTCATTAACATGTTTCAGCACAAGTTGGGTGCAGCGGGCTCTCAACAGTTAGCATGTTAGCATGTTAGCATGTGGCCTCATGCATGTGACGTGATGATATAGAAACACAGCACGACCTCCAGTGTGATATTGCTTAATTATTTTGTTCTTTAACGAACCAGAGTTGGTGATAAAATCAAACAAATCTGTCCACGCACTATTAAATTCTCTTTTTCTTTCAGTTTCTTTAGGCCTTCAGCTATGATAAATGAAAATTATTCATTCATTTCCATAAATAATTTTGTCAAAGCCACAGGAAGCCACTGCAGCAACCCGGTGTCGCTCCAAAGTCATTGAAATCTGGCGCTTAAAGCAACACTTACCTGTCTGGAAGTTTTACGCTTTTCTTTGTTTAGGTTAAAATGCTGTTAATAAGCTGATGGCGCACTGAAATGTAATGATGGTCGGAGTTTTCTCCAGTCCTGTCTGTCTCCTCCACGTGGAGGCCTCCGACGGACGTAACCGCTCGCGTAACATTGTCATCACTGACCCCAGAGAAGTTTCAAAACTCCGGGGTTGTGTTTGACTGTGCAGGACAGGTAACGTTATGTTTAGTTAACAGATAATGTTATTTATGACAACACAGCATCCAGTTGCTAATGGCTAACGTTAGCCTACTGTAGCGTAGCCTCTGGAACATTAACGTTATCTACCTTGTGCATTTCCACTTACTAGCAACGTTAGTTACTATCTAATATTAGCACATTTTTTCAAATCAACCAAAACCCGGCTAAAGCGATCGTATTTTAGTTTTAGTTTTGGCATTTCCATCAAAATTTTTCAATGCGATACTTCTAGATGTGCATCTAAACAGGCTGATGGAAACATGGCTACTGTAACCTTCTAAAACAGTCATCACTGACTCCGGTTGAGTTTTAAAACTGCAGGGTTGAGTTTGACCGTCTTGGTTGTAACGTTACACTCGCCCTCCTCTTCCGTGTATCTAACGTTACCTTGCCAACGTAATGAGGAAGTAATGGAGGAGGGGTGAGTAGGCCTTTGGAGGGAGGCGAGAGTTGTGGATGTTCAAATTTTTTCTAAGTGCTGTGTGAAATGCAAGAAAGGTAAGAGTAGCTTTAAAGTCTTTTTACGTCTGCATGATACGTGGCCGGTCGCCAAAGAGTGCTCGGTGGGACAAGAATGAAAGTTAAGGCGGCTAAAGTTCAAGAGTGATGGGTGTTGGGGCGGTGGATGGGTCCAACAGGCACCGATTTTCACCCAGCAGAGCGGTGTTCATGTCCCGTAAGATTCTAAAGCCAAACCCTGTTCAATGCATGTAACAGGCTGAAGCTGACACGGCGTCCCAGAACGTCAACAACCAACACACCCAGGGTACCTTGGACGCCATATGTGGACGTGGAAAGTCCATGACCAAACGTGGACATGTGACAAGGTCACAGTGAGGATGTGATGACTAGAGAGGGGCTAAAGAGCCGCACGTGGCTTCAGGCTGGCGTATGGTATACCTGTGCAGATCATGTAATAGTGATGCAATCCAAATCCTAATTTTATGTTCTTCCCTCACATGTTTTGGCCGTGAATAGTGAGAAACTCCCACAACTGTAGGCTTGTTAAAAATCAGGACATGTGTAGTAACGAGTTGTAGAGTATAAAAAGAGACGATAAATTTAGATCTGTGGAGAAAAGAACACACTGTAGAGTCTCTCTCTTTTTCTCTGTCACTCTGTGTTTGAGCCTATGTGTGTGTGTGTGTGTGTGTGTGTGTGTGTGTGTGTGTGTGTGTGTGTGTGTGTGTGTGTGTGTGTGCGTGTGTGCGTGTGTGTGTGTGTTAAATAAAGATAGAGTGTAAAGCTCTGTACTGCTCTCTTTCAAACTGCAGTTAGCTCTTATGTAAGCTCTGGCACTGGGATGGAGGCTACTGCGAGCTTTGGCAGCCACTTCTCTTTCTCTCTGTCTCTGTGTAGCATCTTTGCCATTCTTAGCAGACTGGGGCTCACTATAAATATTTTATATGGCACAGTGCATGTGGGAAAAATGTATTTTTAGCCTCTTTCAGTGGAAGCCAGTTCTGTGTGAAGCCAGACAGCTTTTTGGTGTGGATTAACTCTCCCTGTCTGTGCATGTGTACACGCATGTGCTTTCGGGTCGGCCTTGATTAATCAATCAATAGATTCTGACTGTTGCCCACTGGCAACGGCTACAGCATTGATTCTGAATGAGCTCTTCTAAGGTAGGATAAGCTACCAGTTCAATAAGGTTCCAGTTTGAAGCACCTGTGTGGCTTTTACACAAGGTGATCCCTCTCTCCCAAAGGACAATTAGAAAGATAGAGACACTGATAGCACAAGACGGAGACTGCAAGGGGAAAGTCAAAGAATAGGAAGAGAGAAAAGCCTCTGCAGACGTCGCCAGTGAGGGATGGGATGTTAAAATGCAAAGCACGCCCTTCCCCCGGCCACCAAGACATGCATGCATGAACATGAGCAGCAGACAGCGGTCACACACTCACAGGCGCAGAGCTGCAAACACACCAGGATGTTGCCTTTTGCTTAGACGTAGGAGATAATAGAAAGATTAAAAGGAAAAACGCTGAGATACTCAATGGTAGTCCAGGCATTAGACACATCCTGGGATCATTAGCCACATCAGTGGTGCAATTTGAGTGTTTCCGTGCACGGACAGAGGATCACGCGACATCATCATGGAGATTCTGAACGTGTTAACATCACAGATACAGTGTGATTATCTGTCTGTGTCTCATTCACTCCTGATCTGTTTGCTGCTGTATGTTTTAACAAGGCTGCAGGTAACTGGGTCGATTGCACACACACACACACACACACTCAGAGTGTCCTCAATCTAACCTTGATCAGCGCTACAAAGGGTCATGATTGGATGGAGGTTACAACAGCACATCGAGTGCTTTATTGAGCTGCCTCCTTACTGGTTTTATAAGCCCTCCGGTAAGACGCTGAATATAAATCAGACTCATTAAAGCCATCATGTCGGTCTGATGTGCGCTGTTTGCTCAAACTGCAGAATACTCATCCAAAACACTCAGAGCAAAGCGATGAGAAAGTGTAACGGAGCAACAAATGCTATGGCAACAACCTTGGCGGATGTTTTCATACAGGAAGATTTTATTGCATTCTCTCTCCTCCTGTCTGTGTTTCCTCCTTAATTCATCTCTCTCCTCCTGCCTCTCCTTGCCCTCCTTTCCTTGTCTTCTTCCTGACACGAGGACAGCAGCCATCCTGACTGCTAATGAGGGACAGGGCTTTTTGCAATGCGTGTATGTGTGTGTGTGTGTGTGTGTGTGTGTGTGTGTGACAGAGTCTGAGGGAGAAAGACACAGAGAGAGTGTCTTTGTTTGTGTGTGTGCGTGCCTGTGTTGGGATTTTGGAGGAGTGTTGGGCCAGGAGCAGAGAGAGAAAGAGTGAAAAGATAAAGGGAGATGTGCTCTCCAGCTCTCTTCCCTCGATCTGTTTCCTCTCTGTTACTAGGCAACACCTGCAGGCATGCACTAAATAAAGCCTTGTACCTACCCACTATTCAACCCCCACCCCCCGCCTCTGACTCCAACTCTCACTCTCTCTCCTCATCAGCCTCATCCATCTCACCATCTCCCATTCATCCCTTAACTCTCCAGGACCCTTAGCCTTCACCCCATCATCCCAGCACCCATTATTTCCCCCTAACACATCCTGTTCTTTCCTGTGGCGCACTCTCCCTCCTCTATCATCCTCTCCACACACCGGAAAGACGGGCTTTTTGTGTGTGTGTGTGTGTGTGTGTGTGTGTGTGTGTGTGTGTGTGTGTGTGTGTGTGTGTGTGTGTGTGTGTGTGTGTGTGTGTGGTTCAGGTTCTGGTTTGTCACTGAACAGGCACAACAGCACTTCATGGTTTGAAAAAGACAAAAAAAAGGTAAATCAGATCACAGGATCCAGCGCTGTGTTTCATCGTAGCAACACACAGATTCAACAGTAATAATTTACCTCTGTCACCACTGATGAAGAAACCTGTTGATAGATGTGAAGTAGAAGAAGCAACAAAGACATGAGGTCATCATCTGGATTGTGCTGCACAACCTGCTCATAAATCCATAATCAAAGTTGTGGGTAAAGATGCGTTCCTACTTGCTATTTTATTCTAGCTAAGCCTTTGATGCATGAATTATTACGGCCTCAGTCAAGATTTTTGCGTTGCGGAGTGTCTTTCCTGTGGGCTACAGCAACACTAAACCCCTGAGCTTGCCTGAGAAGGACTAAATGCACAAAGCTGCTATTTTTAAATATCCCATGGAGAGAGACTCTCACTGCAGCCTGTTCTATTTTGTTGTGAAAATGTGGGCGTGCAGCCTCGTTCTGTGGACGATAAACCAGGTGCAGACTTCCATCTGTGTCACCGCTGATGAGGAAATACAGCGAGTGCTGGACGGAGCAGTGAGTGACAACAACCCCGCCCACATTTAAGAGGACTGTCTGAACAGTCAAATTACACAAATGCCCCCATTTATAAAAAATGTGCACAGAGCCTAAGGATGGAAACCTGGTATAGGGGCCACATAGTCCGTGAGCCAGTAGGGTTGGTCAGTACCACCCGGGGGAATAATTCTCATAGTGATTTTTAGCAAGGTATGCATCTCTAGTGTTAGGAAAAAAATGTGACACCCTTGCACTGGTGGTAGCTTTCTGTGTGCTGTCACTTGATTCATAACCCCATACGAAAACTAAAAAAAGAGCTAAAAAAAAAAAAAAAGCCTGGCCGAATGGAGGTTAAGTCATATAAATCCATATAAACTGACAATGCAAGCTCTGAGAGCGACCAAACTTGTCATGCCTGATGGCAGGATATCCCTCTACATAACAGAAACACAGAATGCAAATATCTCAATGCAAATAGGAGATACAGACTTATAAACATATAAAATAGTAGGTAGTAGAATGCTCTCAGTTACTTTGCAATATCTCTGCCATGTATTGTCATGGCAACATATATGAGGGCTTGTTGGAAAGGTGTGGTTGTACTGAATCCAGCGATACCAAAATGTTAAAGTTAGCTTGCATATTCAGGGAGTCAGTCCACTAAACATATGAGGTGTCCCAAATGAAAGAAAACAAAACGGTAGCTTTTGACTTCAGTTGATTTGTAGAGATCCCTTATGGTATTATTTAACAATTATTGGCCTGTTGTTTATGTTGGAGAAGTCGATAAAAAACCATAAGGCACATGTAACCACATGGATTTTAATAATAATATTGTGAATCCTAACGTAGAGGGTGCTGTACGTTGTACAATCAGAGTCCATTGGAGCGTCCGAGAGGGGTTTTGGGGTTGAAAGCACTGGGGGAGATCAGTCAACCAAATTTGGGGTCCTGGCTCACGGACTAACACACATGACATCTGGAGAGCGTGAGGTCGAGTGCTGGGTGCTCCTCTTGTGCCTTTTCTGTGCCAGCTTTCAAGAGTGCAAGCATCATATAGCCTGTTTACCTGAATCCCTGAGTGCAGAGCTGATCTTCTTTTAGGAGCTGTTTATAAGTGTGTAGGCCTATCGTCCGTGCGCCAGCTGTAAAGCTCTGGGTAGCCCTGCACTAACATGATCAACTTTTCTGTATTTACTACAGACTGATATTTATGGAGCAATGGAAAGATATTTGTCATCTGTGATTGGTTGTTGAGCTGTTGAACTCAGTGTATCTCGGGGATGCAGCCATCGTGCCCTGAAAAATAGGTGCTCAGGAACACATGCGTCCCTGCAACGGCGTCGCTCTGGTGTTTGAGTGCACCTGCTGCATGTCTACGTTACAAACAATGAATTTGAGGACGCAAAAAACGTGTCATATGTTCGGCCCCTAACAAAGACAGTTTAAAACAAGGCTTGTGGTACCAGTAATGCCTGAATGGGGATTTAGGCTGTCGAACCTCTCTGGCAGTCACTGGGTGTAAATATTGTGTGATAATTCCTCTCTATGTAAGAACTAGCTTGTGCGGTGCGACCCTCTCTAATGTAACGACGCATAAATCCACACTTAGTCAACACTTGTTATAATTAGGCTGAAGCCAAGAAGCGCTGATGCAACCGGCTGCAGGTCTATAGAGGTTATTATCAGTTCTGATAATAACCTAAGCATTTCAGACATGGCACTCCCACAAGGACTTAATGAAAATCCTACAGTCTCTGACTCACACAAGCACATTTAGTTTGCCTCTGGGAAGCTGCAGTAAGTGCTTCAAGGCACTTTTAAAGCATGAACCACAAAATGCTTTATTGAATGGCTAATACAAAAGAAAAGTGAAAGTGGTCTTCATCACGGAGGACCAATGAAAGGAACGTGGGCAGAGGAGGGTTGATTTCAAATAAAAGTCTACCAGTTGTTCTTTTGTAATTAGGACATGTAACGGAGGCTTTTTGTTCTGCTCGTTAAATGTTTTTCTTTTTTGTATTATTTATAAAGATTTTTATTAGTTTTCATGCAAAGTGCCTCAGAACTCAGAAACCAGCATCAACAAACCGCCTCCGCAGACATCAACAGAAACACTCTCCGTCCTCTTAATACATCTGCTGTGTGGAGCATCTCATGCATTCTTAAAGGGCTCCGCCACGGTAAAAGCCTCCAGAACTATTTTCTGGTACTGCACTTGTTGTAGTTTGTATTCTCCACTTTTTGAGCAGTGAAGTGCAGAAAAGTTGAGTGACTCATGACTCATAACGTACAAGCTTTATCTGCTGAGATAAATGGACCTGAATGGAGACTGACAACTTAACGCTGGGGAATCTCATGTGCAGGGCGAGCAGGTGACCCGGCCCTCACCTGGATTCAGCCCTGAACCCTCAATTCATTTACACTGAGAATATTATTATTTCTCTTCAGGTGATTTGTCAGCGGTGACAGGATGAGGGCTGAGGTCACAGAGACGCTGAGACAGAGACGGATGGACACAGAGAGAAAGTAGTTAAAGACAGCACACTTGGGGGAACAGGCAGGTAAAACTAGCCCCAAACTGTCACCCTGACATACTACCCCATCGTTCTCTCTGTGCTGCTGAGGAGGACAAGTCTTTGGACCTTATTTGGGATCAGTCAGCCTGACAGGCAGCAGGTAAGTACAGTTGGTAAGCAATGAGCCTGGACTGTGCCGTGATCTTGGGTTTGACCGACACGAAAAGATTTTGTGCTCTTACAGGCACACCGTGCAGGAATTGTGCTCCAGTTTGGAAACAGCATCACCAGTGAAAGTGAACGCCAACCCCAGCTTTGTCCACTTGGCATTTCGCCTCGCTTTATTTGCAGTTTTTTGGCGCTGTGTCCGGGATTTTTGTAGCTTCCTCTTGGATGTGTGCTGCTCACGTTTGGCACCGGGACCTTTTATAAAGTCCAGACCTCTCCTGCACGCTGTGCCCAGGAACGTCCTGAACACAGCAAAATATGAAGAAAATAGCCAAATCCAGGCAGAGGGCAGATCTGCAGATAAACACACCACCACACACTGAGAGTGGGTCAGAAGAGGTGACTGAGAGGGATTACTCTTTGATGAGTCTATAGACTGTTTTTTAGGAAAATCCTGCAGGGGTGGGATTCACTAGAGGCCCTGCAATATGATGTTATCACCATACTTTAGTCAGGAAACAACATTTTTGTGATTTTGCAATAAAATATACTGCGATTTATTATCTTTTTCAACTGCACATTATGTCCCTAAAGGAAAAAGATAACGTTTTAAAGATAAAGTTTCTCATTTCAATTATTTTTCTTGCAGAAAAATGTATCTGATGGACTGAAAAGCAACTGATTTTTATTGTTCTAGTAGTGGCGGCATGGTGGTGCGGTGACTAGCATCGTCGCCTCACAGCAAGAGGGTTCCTGGTTCAAACCCAGAGTTGGGGGTTCAAACCTTGAGGTGGGGGGGCCTGCATGTTCTCCCTGTGTCAGCATGGGTTTCCTCCAGGTGCTCCAGCTTCCTCCCAAAGACATGCAGGTTAATTGGTGACGATGAAACGATGGATTGATGATGAAACTCCCTTTAAGAAATATAAAATACGATCAATTTCTTACGTGTCTAGAAAACCACTTAGTTCTTTCTTAATTGGTGACTCTAAATTGTCCGTGAGTGTGAATGGTTGTTTGCAGGAAAGCCCAATCAGTCTTTTTTCAGCATTGGCAGTATAAAAACAAAATCGGGGAGTGCAGCAAAATGCTGCCTACCTACTTTTGTTTATACAGAATGTGCCTTTTTCGGGGCAATGGGGGGCGTGAGCAAGTAACAAAACGTGTAGCTCAGCGTGTGACGTAAACAGTGACGTGGGAGGGAAGCTGCAGCTGGTCAGTCCTTCGGCGATTCTCTCGTAAATCGGCCCGTCCTTCACCGTCCCCGTCATCTGACGGTTAATGGCCTCTTCGTGTGTGAGGGCAAGGAGGGCGCGCAATTCCTTGTTACTTGTTCCTTGCTACTAGCTGCTCATTCCTGCTATCAGCTGTTTCCTGTTTATCCACCGCCAGTGGGTCACACGTGTGGTGTTATCAACAGCCCCTCTCACGATGTCGTTCTTTTTACACCAAAAAGGTTCCTCCAGTATGTCTATGTCTACCCTACATGGTGAAAAATTGGGCTCTGTGTGTCTAAACGCTCGCAGCTTGGCGGCAAAACGGCCCAACATTCGCGGGAAATCTGGCAGTGTAAAAGGGGCTAATGTGTCAGCCCTGTGATAGTCTGGTGACTTGTCCAGGGTGAACTCCACCTCTCAAACACTGTCAGCTCAACACAAATATAATGAGAGTGGACAAAGCTTGTTCTTGGGTTGGCTGGCGATCACTGAAGGAGAGGATGGGGATGAAGAGTAACATGGAGTTGGCCTGTTTTTATTGGACAGGTAGGTGCTGGCTGCTAGCTTAGTTAGCTTGCTAAAGTATTGGCAGTAGTTTTCAGTGTGCGTAGAAACAGCACAGGGAGGAGGGGCCAGGTTTTAATGTTGTGTTTACAAACAGTAGCTGTAAATTCCTGCGTGGTTTACCTTTGATAAAATGCTGAAATGCATCTGTTGACCTTGTTTTGCATGTCACAGTGATGGAGTGATGTGTAATCAGGGATTTATGGTGATGTGGGTGTTGTTCAGCTGGTGATTACAACAAGTGTGAAGAGGACTCAAGTGTTGCTCTTGGCTTTAATTCAGCCTAATGCAGCAGTGAGTGTTTGCTCACCTGGGAGAGACGAGCCTTAGAACACATTAGAGGTCAGTTCAGGCTTTAAACCCTGACATGCAGTCCTGGGACACTTTGAGTCACTAATGGCGCTGTAAGAGGAGCGTGTACGGACACAAACACACATGGATACGCACACGTTTATCACGAGTCAGGAACAGAGAGAGAAAAAGGATTAAGGCCTGTGAAAGCTGCAGCATCATACGCGAGGGAACAGAGTGTGTATCAGAGACAGAAATAAAATCACACAGGACGACGAGCTCCGTCTCTGAGTGGAGTGGGAAGACAGCTGCCTGAGAATTGTTATATTCGGAGGGTGCATGTGCACACATGGACAGAAACACACACAGGCTTTGCACAATAACACTATCACACAGAGCCAACATCCATAACCAGAGATTTACCAGCGGATTTTAAAAGGGTGAGCAGTTGTGTGTGTGTGTGTGTGTGTGTGTGTGTGTGTGTGTGTGTGTGTGTGTGTGTGTGTAGAGCTGAGTGGGCTTTGGTTTAATCCAAACATGAAACACAAGATTCCCCCCAACACACACACACACACACACACACACACACACACACACACACACACACACACTTAGAGGCAGAGAGAGTGACAGAGGGGAGGGGTGGTGTGTGTGTGTGTGTGTGTGTGTGTGTGTGTGTGTGTGTGTGTGTGTGTGTGTGTGTGTGTGTGTGTGTGTGTGTGAATTTGCCTCCCTCAGTCTCTTTTAGCGTTGCGTAACAGCCTGATTATATAATCCCAAACATATATGCATGTTCACGAGGCTGAGCTCTGGAGTGCATGAAGCATGCAGAGCATCCAACTGAAGCGGGGGATGAAGAGGAGGAGGAAGGAAAAGAAAAGACAGAGGTGAAGAAGGGACGACATCACGGCGCTGTGATGCTGTGGCAACATTTCTTGCCCGGATTAGAGCTCCAGTGACATCACACATTTCCTCCTGTGAATCCATTCATGTCGATGTCGCTCATCTACAGGTGAGCAGAGCAGGCAGCGTGTTTCATATTATCCCTTTTCTAAATAGTGCAAAGTGGCACAAAGCATGATGTAATAAATTAGACGGCCAGTGTCCCTTACACTGGGTTGAAAACACAACTCAGACTTTGAATGGATAAAATGCTAAATAATAAGTTATAAATGGATATAAACAAAGTCACACTGTTTACACAACATCACATTTTATCAGCCCATTAAATGACCAATATTTAAAGAACATTTAAAGATGGCGCCGCCCTAGTGGCAGCTTGTTACAGCAGCTCCACTCAGCCTGCATATTTATTATATCTTGCTTTAATTATTTACTGCCTACAATTATCACTCAGGTGCAAAATCAGTATATGATAAACTGTGGAATATCTGTCCTCCCATCAGTCAGTAATGTGAATTCAGCCATTCAGCCTGTATATTTATCATAATTTGCTTTTTGCTGCTTATTCATTACATTGTTTTGTACGTTTTTACACTGTTTTCTTATTCTATTGATCTTTGTTTTGTACAGTTGACTAAAGATCTGTATGTTTCTTTTTACCGATACGTACTTATATATTGCTTTGTGTTTTTGTTTTTTTACTGATGCTTCCTGTTTGCATTTTCCCTCTGCTACTGTTTCCCCACTGTTGGATTAATAAAGCATTATTGTATCTAAACACTGGTTGTGTAGTTTGTTTATAGGCTAACATTAGCTTTTCACTTCTGGTGATTGCATTTACGATTCAAAACTCGTGAAAGTGGTGTTCAGTTATGAAGATTATCTTGATGATCACAACATAAACTTTTGTTAGTTTAGTCGTCGATGGATTGGCCTACAAAAGATGTCATCCCTGCTGCACTCTGTTGAGGATGTACTATGTGTAGTGCTCATCATGTGCCACCAGAGGTCAGTCTCTACTGGCTGAACAGGCAGCTGTGCTGAGAAGGATGACTCACAGCTGCGAGTGATGGGGACAACGTTACAGGACTGTATACTGTCGGCCAGCAACAGCAGAAAGAGACTGTGGGAAGAGACAGCATATTGTCACATCTAACTCAGAGAATTATGGGTTGTTTTTTTTATGACCAAAGCAGAGTTGGAGACTGTTGGAACAGTGGACTGATTACCTAAATGACAAACAAGACTAACCAAGATGTTTTTTGGTGAGTTTTATTTTCTTCGGGTTTGAATAAGTTTGTATTATGATGACTTAGGGTGCTTTCACACCTGCCCTGTTTGGTTTGGTTCAATCAAACTCCAGTTCGTTTGTGCAGGTGTGAACACAGCAATCACACTCAGGTGTGAACACACCAAAACGACCGAGACCTTCTTGAAGAGGTGGTCTCAGTCCGGTTCCAAAGGAACTCTGGTGCGGTTGGTTTGTGGTGAGAAGGTGTTCAGACCTGGATGTGAAGCAACTGCAGTCACATGACACATTGTTTGGGTTAAACATGAGCATGTTACAGTCCTGGAGGATTATTAATGTGCACCTCCTCCTGTACTGCCTTAATATGCACATTCAGCACATCCAATGCATCAAAACATTGTTTTCTAGTTGGAGCCGCGCCTCGTTTTCAAACTGTATGGTTTGACTAAAATGAACAATGACAGCAATATAGTCCACGATGAGCAGCGCTAAAATCAACCTGCGTAGTTGTTCCTCCATTGTGACATTACAAAGTGTCACATTTATCTTGCAAGTGTTCTCTTCTTCAACGTTTGCTTTACTTCCTGGATTTTTCCCACATGGAAATTCTGACCAATCAAGAGCAGCTTTCTCACACAAGGCATTTGATCTGGTCCTCTTGTAAATGCTGCCGTGAGAACACGAACCAACTCTAGGCAATTATACAACTTTGGAACAACATGAGTCCCTGATTCAGACCAGAGGAGACACTCTAGGTCTGACAGCAGCCTAAATATGGCAGTTAAGGTAGTCAGAAGATGTGCGGTTATATTTCTGTTTTATAAGGAAAAACAGGTGTAAGAATGACATTTCTTGACATTTTATGAGTTTGTTGTTAATTTATTAGATCACAGAAGCTATGAGAGCTTGTGGAACGTAGCGAACTCTGTGGTTAGCTTACCTGGTAATTTACGAGGAACTAATACTTTTAGGTTTCAATAATATTTCATACTCTGATACAGTTTCTTTGAAGTCTTGAAAAACAACTCAATCTACTAAATATTCACGGAGGATGAAAAGAACAATGGTGCTCCAATGAAAAATGGTGAATTGCAGGAGAACTAAAAGCAGAGACTTAAATTGAGATGACAGTTTGAGAACACTTTGGAATCTGAGCTTTGGGAGGCTGTGAGTGCTCTGAGAGAGCTCTTCCAGGGAGAAAGATAATCAAAATGAAAAGAGGAAGTGAGTGGTTTAAAATAGAGCAAGAGACAAGGACTGGATGGAAATTTAAACAGAAAGTAAAGGGCAGGATGAGACGACAGTGTGAGAGATGATGAAGGAGAAAGAAGACATAAAGTTAATGTATGTGTCCCTGTGCGGAGCTGATGTCATTACTGGAGTTAGCAGGCTGGCTGAGACGCAGGAGGCATCACTCACACTGACGAGCCGGCACACACACTTTAACCACACAAAGACGGGCTTAGCTGAAGTATACACACATATTCACGCGCAGGCTTAACTCAAACACACACTCCTACGCACACAGACAGGCCGATGACTCAGTAACAACTTTTGCCTCCTCTCCGAACCTTTCTCTATCCGTCCAATTCAATTCATCCCCCCTCCTCTGTTGCCCTCCATTCACTCATCTCTCCGAGGCTTTTATCATTTTCAGCTCCCATTTTCATGTGCCGTCCTCGACTCAGCTCCAAAAACACACTGAGCATTTTTCTCTCTTTGTTCATCCTTGACTGACTCCACAAGCAGCTCCCCTCTCTGCTATGGCACAACCTTCACTCTGAAATACCTCCTCAAACATTTTTTAAAAATCCCAAACTCTCTTTTTCTTCTGTCTCGCTGTTGTTGTTCAGTCTATCCATCCCCTCTCTCAGTCACTTTGCTCACTAATCAACTGTTTAGCCTTTCGTTTCCACCTGTCTCTGTCATATTAGCAGTGATGGTTGGAAATCAGCCACGTTTGGTCAAAATGTCTATTAACTTCTTTTGGAAACAGCATATGAAGCAGGGAAAAAAGAAACAGGGCTTCCTCTCCCTCTTCTCCTGCAAACAGTGCTGTCACCGGCACATCCACGGGCCGAGGGAATTGACATGACAGCAGCTCTCCTGCACGGTAACACCCACTGCCATGCACTTCAGAGACCGCAGATCAGATTTAAATAAAAGAAGAAGGGATCAGGGGACAGCAGAGGATGAAGATGAAGAGGAGGAGTGAGGAGGGAGTTGGGAGAAGAACATGAAGAGGAGAGCGGAGGAGTGCAGGATGCTCTCTGTGGTCCCTCTGTTCCCTCCCGTCACCAGAGAGAGGTGAGGGGGCTGGTGGTTGTCATGGCGGCTGTTGTCATGGCAGCTGGACTGGGTAATCAACAGGAGGAGAGATGTCTGTCCATCCGTCCATCCAGAGTGCTGAGGCTGCCGTGGCAACCGCTGACAAGATGCAGCAAATATGCTGCCGTCATGGGAAGTTAAACTTTGCGCTTCGTATGTTGATCATCACTCAGGGAGTCTGCAGGTGGCACACACCTTGAGTTCAGGATTTTAAGATCTTTTCAGGATGATTTTATGAGAGATTTCATAAAGACTGATTTTTGGATAAATCAATAATTCTTACTCAAGCACAGCAGCTTAGTATAAAGGTCAGTAGTATGTGTGCTCCTGTGCAGAGGCTGGTTTTATGTAGAAATATCAGAGTTTGATTAACTGACATTTTACTAACCGATTTATGCAAGCATAAAGAAAAAGTTTTCAAAGAAGAAAAGAAAAAGAGCTTCAGAGACAAGTTACAAGATTTGCAGCATCTGAAACGTCGACTTATAAGCAGAAGAGCTTGACTTGAAAGCATTTGGAAAAAAAAAAATTAAAGATGGATAAATGAAATTAGTAAAACATTTGTGATAATTAAGGCCGAATTTATACTTCTGTGTTGAATCGACGCCATGGACACCGTGAAGGCTGTGCGTCGACATAAGCATGTTGTATTTGTTTGGAAAACGTGTTTAATATAAGACAGTTGTTTTGTCAGTGAACCTTGTGAGCTGTAATGGAGCTGAATTTTGTAACGTTACCTTTGTTAAATGTTGCTGTTGTTCCTGGCTTCATATGAGTAGAGGAAAAATCTGCTAGCTGCTAGGCTAATTTATACAATGTAAAATGCCATAGGCTTGTGCTAATAATGTTAGCATGTTGTATTTGTGGGGAAAATGTGTCCAGATAAAGACAAGTGTTTGTCTGTGAATGCTGCGAGTTATTGTGAAGCTGATTTGTGTTTGAAACTGTCTCTATAAAGCCATGTTTAATGTGTGTTTTGAATCAACTAAACTTTACAGCACTTCACAGAAACCTCCGCCGCCCACTAGTGTTGTGGAGGTGTAACTGCAGAGTGACACAGACACACCACAAGTTTAAATGCTCATGACGGCGTAGGCTCCACAGCCTCTGCAGCACAAGTATAAATCCCGCTTAAGACGTCACAGATTCAAACCTTAAAGGATAACTTTGGCCCTATTTCCCCATGTGTACCTGTGCGTATGATTCATAGGTACAACTCGTTCTAAAATTGGTTCAGTATTGAGGGAGGCGGCAGCCGCGAGGTAGATATGGGGGCAAATGCGTCCTTTTGCATTAAAAGTGCTTTTTTTTGCCACTGACCGGTTCAGATCGCCAGTGCTATCTCTGTAAATAGCATACTGAGCGTTTCCCTGACCCTTCACCTCCTCCCGGCCGTGATGTCATCTCGCGAGAGCTTTGCTTGTTGTCGGAAGAAAACAGTACCATATATACGAGGGCAAAGTATGCAGCAGTAAATGTGCGTCTCGGAGACAATTCTAGGTATCAGTATTACATGCGTAAAGACATATTAGTTATACTTACTCAATGGATAGTTGACCATTTGGTCCCTGTGGTTTTGGCCGCCTCCTCCAATTAATTTTGGGCACATGAAAAAAGGTATCCAGCAGAGAACGAGTTGTACCTATGAATCATACGCACACATACACATGGGAAATAGGGCCAAGGTTGAAAAATACCAAAGTTGTCCTTTAAGATCCAGTGTGTAGGATTTAGGGGGACATAATGGCAGAAATACAGTATAATATTCATAATTTTGTTTTCATTAGTGGTGCAGGACGTTGGAGGAAGTCCGTCCTGCCAGCTGCCATTTGACTGTTTAATGTACAAAGATAAACTGTGTTGATATTAGGGGTGGAAATCACCAGAGGATCCATTATACAAAATTATTGTGCTTTTAAATATGTAAATATGTTACCGGTTTTCAACTGTAATTTGTCCCTAAAGGAAAACTTGATGTCATTACGATGGTCAAAGGAAATAAGAGAAAAGCCGACCTGACTTGATTCTCACCACTGTCACCTGCAACTTGCTCGAAACTTAAAGGTTGAGACTTGAGACTTGCACAGATGTGACTTACGTCCACCTCTGGGTGAAACTTTATTAAAAATGTTTGGTAAACAAAACCTTGCAGCTCCTTCGCCCTGTCCCAGGAAGCTGCAGTACCAACCTTATTCACTGTTTCAGGGGTTCATACTTTCACTCCTCACAGCCATTTAACTATGTCTGAAATCTGCAGAAGCAATAAACCCCCTTTTCAAGTGTACTTTTAATAGCTGAGTTGGCAAAGAATGAGCATAAAGTCAAATCATGAGAACAGGTACAGTTAACCTTTAACACTTTAATCAACTGCTAAATTACAGGTGTAGAAAATGAGGTGGCAGTAACCATAAACCTCTGAACACGAGCAACGGAAAAAAAATTGATGCCACTTGGTCAGTGGGGTAAGTTTGGTAAAATATATATATATGTGTAAAAAACAAAAACAAAATTTCAATAAAATAAGACGCCATTTAACTACAAAGCCGACTCCTGGAGGGGCTCCAACAATTAAAAATCCCAGTGGAGTCCATCTGTGGGAGGGAACCCTGCTGCAGTGGCAGTGTGGTGACCAGAGACACCTGTAGAGGCACATCACCTTCCTGACCACACGACGCAGTCTTAGACCTGGTCAGCAGCTCAGAGTTTTACCAAGCCTTCAGTCAGTCCTCCTGTTTCTCTACCGTCTCCTCTACACTCTCTGCTGCTCGTCCTCTGGCTGCTTCTTTGGCTCTGATGATCTGTTTTCATCACCGTTCTCAAAGTCCAGCTCTGCCTCGTTTTCCGCCGCTCCTTCCTCCTTTACCGCTTCATCCTCTACCTCTTCCTTTTCTCCATCTCTCCCTTTCTGCCCGAGGCCCTGCTTGTCTCTGAAGACCTCCACGCCTAACATTCGGAGGTAATGGAACCTCTCGTTGCGGGGGACGAAGGCTCGGATGGACGTCTTTCCCCTCCAGCCACACAGCTGGATGGGACACTGAGGCTCCGCCGGGTTACTGTGGAACAGAGGGTTATGGTGAGAGTCAGAGATGACCAAAAACTAGGACATCACTGCAAAAAGATAATGAGAAAATGTCCAAACACTTCAAATATATATATAAAAAAGCTTACTCTGGGTTGGGAATATACTTCAGCACAATGCTTCCCATGACTGTGGAGAGAAAACAGATTCAGAACTGGAATCATGCTCGCCATGTACGCTTTCTTGCACTAATATCTGAGTGTAACTACAGTTTTCTTTTGCTGGAACTACTCAGCTCCTCTTATGAGTGTGTTTTTGGGTCAGTGCCTTGCTCAAGGGCAGCTCAGAAGCAGTTGCTGAGGAAGACGGAGCATTACTCATTCACTTTTGATTTTATGCCAGCCAAGCCAAAAACCTTGTGGTCATTAATCCACTACTCTGACCTCCAGGCTGCTGCGGCTGCTTCCCAAATCCTTGTTGTTATGTTGTTCAGTTTCAGAAACAAACCTGTGGTTGTAAAATCTGTAGTGATATTACATACAGAGTTATTTGTCTCTGAAAGGGGCTGTTTAAGTCGGAGCATGTCTTATATATTTAGGACTGAGACTCTCTTGCCGTGCGTACCCATTTTCTTGGCCTGAGCGTGAGCGTCGTCCTCCAGCTTGCTGAGGAAAGGGTTCTCCTGGGTCAGCAGCACTTTGATGTCCTCCACACTCACTCTGATTATCCTGGAGCGAATATACGGCTGCAGAGTGTAGATGCCCTTGTAGGACAGAGAGGAGACGTGGATGACTCTTTAGAGTTACACAGCGCATATAAAGTGAATTCATTATAAGTTTATTTAGTGTGAACTCAGCCGTCTGGCTCCGTTGTTATTCAGCTGTGTTGTGGAGGATACACTGATGACAGTACAAGTAACTTACTGCATGTTTGCATCAACATAAAGACGCTGCTTTTACTATGAAATAAAGTATAGAATGATGATGATGATGAGGTTGGTTTGCATACAAAAAGAGGATTATGGGAATTGTGTCGCTAAGGTGTGAAGAGTGTGAGGGTTGTTTTCATAATGACATAACTTTCAATTAATGAAACGCTGCTCAACAAAAAAGCAAAATAGTTTACAGGTAATTACTTAACTGTGTTTGTGTGTCTGTGTGTGTGTGTGTGTCTGTGTGTGTGTTACCTCCTGAGCCACTCTGAAAGCACAGCCAAACTCCTCCCCGTCACTGTTGCGAGACCACACCTTCACTCCTGTGTTAATGACCTGAGGAAAAAAAGAGAATTAGCACCTCGTGGTCGTTTGCCTCCGCCAACCAGTCAAGTAACAGCCTACACCCGAGTCTCTCAAGACTCACACTGCAAAGTGTGTAGTGGACACTTTGAAGGAATTTAATAAAAGGTATTGCATGTATTTTTGGCAAAATAATGATGCTTCACACACATTTTTAGCCCCACTGCACGAAGCAGCAACTTCTGGGCCTGGAAAGCCAAAACAGAGGTGCCAAAAACTGCAGTTCCTCTAATGACCACTTGAGGCTGACACCAAGAACAAGCCAATCCCCATTGACCCCCGTGTTAAAAGTCCAGCGTTTGGTTGTTCTAAAGGAGCATCTACGAAACTGGATGTTCAGATTTCCAGTCAGCGCATTACGTTTTAATGGTTTCAAGCCTGTTTTTCACTAGTGGAAATTAGCATTAGCAATATCACAGTTGACCGTAGCTGCAATTACACCATGCTAACTGTCTAACTAAGCTAGCAGCTAGCATTAGGGTTATCCCCACCCTCTCTCCCACATATGGCCTCTTCTGGCTCCAAAATGGTGACAGCCAAAGTGCCAAACTAAAGCCTTCACAACAGAAGTCCATAAAGCAATGGGTGATGTCACGATGGCTCTGTCCATAATGTTAAACAACCTATGGTCAGCACATTAGATCTATACAGTCACAACAGACTCAAGATGGACACCAAAGATTACTGTCACCAATTCAGCACCCGACCAAATGTCTCCCCTTCTGTTACTGAGCTATGGGAGTCAATAATGCACAGAAAACTGTTACAGCGCTGCTGACCTTTGACCAGACAAAATTCTAATCAGTTGAATCTCCACTCGAAGTGAACGTTGGTATATAATTTGAAGAAATTCCCTGAAGCTGTTCGAGATACTGCACTCACGAGAATGAGATGGATAGAAGGTCACAGCGACCTTGACCTTTTACCACTATAATTTAATTAGTTCATCCTCGACTCCAAGTGGACATTTGTGCCAAATTTGAAGAAACTCCCTCGAGGCGTTCTTGAGATACCGTGTTCACAAAGATGGGACGGACAGATAGACGGACAATCTGAAAATGCTGCCACGGCTATCGCCAGAATGGAGGGATAAAAATAGGATAAGGTCACAGTGAAGACCTGAGCAAAAGTTATATTTACAGAGCCTTCACTGTCTGAACAGCCTCGTCCTGAATTAGAAAAGTATGCAGTCAAAATAAAGAGCCGAGCATCAGGAATTAGGAAACACCGAATTTGTCAAAAACAGAACTTGACTAAAAATACAGAATTTCTTATACAAAAACTTCTCTCTGATGCATTATCAAAGGAAATAACCTGCTCAAAATTAATCCGAATTGCTGGTTTTAGGCAAACCTCAAGAAATTGTGGTCACTGTCTGGTTCACTGTTCAGTTGTTCTGTAGTGTTACTGTTCTGCACTGAAAATGAAATATCCATAAAATTTAATACTAACTCAGGGGTCGTGAGTTTATGCAATTATAGAAAATGGGTCCCTTAAGGAAAAAGGTTGGGAACCACTGCTTTATTCCAAGTGGACGTTTGCGCTTAATTTGAAGAAATGCCATCCAGGCGTTCCTCACAGATTGAATTCACGTGACAGACGGACAACCTGACATCAGAACGCCTCTGGTCACGGCTGCTGTCAACGCAGAGGCATAAACAGCAGGCTGTGCAGCTATGTCGCACTATGTGCCCGAAAGAAATTTCCCGCTTGGGACAATACGGGTTATCTTATCTTACATATTGCTCCGTCTTTGTTGTACAACTTCTACTGACTTTAACTTTGCTATTTATCTCTTCTGAAACATAACTGCAAGTAATAATTCAAATTAAAATAAAGGACTAATTATGTTGCGTGTGTTCTTGTATTATTACTGATAATGTGTTTTGTTCTGATGTTCACCAAACTACCTCGCTCAAGGCGTCTACTGCACGAGAGATTACAGAAGTTTGGGTAAACACAGCACGAGTGGGAGGAAACTGTCAGTGAGTAAAACTCAACAACACATAAATATGCACACTGAATTCTTCACCAACCTGAGGGAAGTTAAGCAAGAGCAATAAACTTCCCATTATAAATTTAATGAGAATAATAAGTCTGGAGAAACTGGGATTAAATTCTCTTAAATGTTAAACTATTAGCGTTTTAAAAACGCCACATTTCATTTATACTCTGTGAAACTCAGCTATTATAAAGAGGACGTGTGGACACACAACTCACTGTGGTTTAGAAAGTGACTAAAGAGTGAAAAGCATCAAACACAGGGAGGAGAACAAAGAGACTGACAAACACACACACACACACACTCACAGAGCCACCTGTGCAGGTGCTACAGGGTGGAGGACCAGAGGGAGTTGGGATAGGAGAGGGTCCCATCTGTTAGGCTGCTTCATGTTCACACATACACACACATGTGCACACACACACTATGCCTGACTCCAAGCACTGACATAATAAACATGATGCAGTTTGTATAGTGTGATCAATATCAGCTGTGTTGCCTCCAGGAAAGAATTGATTATTGATTTGTCATATACAATGTTTCCCCTGAGGCGAGGGGGCGGGGCTAATCCCCATGGGAACTTTCTGTTTTTTTGTTTGTTTTTTGTGCCTGTGCCCCTGAACCACTGTGTCATTTTTCTAAATTCTGACATTTTTGTGGATCAGTGAACACAGCACAGGCTGAACCCTTCTTTCTCTCCTTCAGCAGCTGTTTGTGGAGGTTTGAGTCATAGCTGCTCCTCTTATCCATCAATCCGATCAGAGCTGATCAGATCAGATCGATGGATAAGGGGAGCAGCTGTTTGTGAGTGACGGCAAACTTAGGACCCAGAGCACTGAAGGTTAAGATCCACTTTGACTGCACCTGCTGCTCTGTCTGTAGAGCACATAATAACTGAAGAGTATATATAAATACTCACCTACAACCGCTCCAAAAATAGAAAACCGAAACGTGTAGGTGGATGTGAAACTGTGGGAAACCCTCATCTATTGTTACTGTATTTCCATGAAGGAAGTGCTTCACCATCATCTAACCTGACTGATATTCCACTAACACTCCTGTTTACATGCAGCTGTGCGTTCTCAAATTAACGTGCCCTCACATGTCGTTTATCATGTCAAAATAATAACATCGTGTATAAATCTGAAAATGCAGAACAGGGAAAAAACCCTGCTGGTTAAAGGAGCCACACCAAATTAAGAATATCGTCATGTTCAGACTAATTATTAGTGTACATGTAAAGTGGTCATTGTGTGTGATGATCTAAACGCTGTTCCAGAACACACACACACACACACACACACACACACACACACACACACACACACACACACACACACACACACACACACACACACACACACACCTTCATGCGCTCGCTGTTATTGAGCAGCACGTTGCGCAGCTCCTTGGACACCATGTACAGGTGTCTCTTCTTGCCCTCGTGGGTCCTGGTCAGAACGTTGAGTTTGGGGAAGTCTGGAGACAGGTCGTAGAAAGATCTGGAGCGAACAGGAAGAGAAATGTTTTGCTACACGGAAGTGCTGAAGATGATAATTTCCATGTCTAACACACACACACACATACAGACACACACTTACTGTATGGTGTTAAACACAGGGTCGTCTTCAGTGAGGAACACAAAGGGATCTTCTTTATAACCAAACAGCCTCATCTTCTTCGAGGCTGGAGGGCTGAGGGCCACAGAAGAGACAGACAATCATTTATCACTCTAATTTCCTCATGCTTAATACACAGTATAGTGTCAGCTTCAGTTAATGATGCTTATGATAGCCTGACGCCTATTTACCGTTAACTAACTGGTTATTTTTTATGAAAAAGACACAAAATGATGTAAAATACGAGATGCCTTTCTTCTTAGTCCGGCGCTCCACTGACTCAGTGAGCTTTAGCGTCCATGTAGAGGTGGGAAAATTTTCATTTTTGTGCTGTTAAATGTTTTTATTTTATTGTAGTTTCTGTTGGTTTTGCTGACAGACAGCTAGACGTGTTAAACATGCAGAAACATGACGCTCACTGCCCACCCTCTGGTCTCCACTAGTTAGCTAACATTAGCCTTGGCTGCTCTGCACCGCCCACCACCTGGATCGGGTGGAAGCTAACTTGTAGTCACTCATTCAATGATTACTACAGGTAACGCCGTCCCAGAGGCAGGACATCTTTTCTGTTGGTGGCTTTAAGATATATTTTTAGGGCACGTTGCCTTAAATGAACACGACAGCCAAGTGTGAAAGGGGGGAGAGAGAGAGGGGATGACATGCAGCAAAGGGCCACAGGCTGGACTCGAACACAGGCCGCTGTGGCAACAAGTGGCTTTAGTTTGAGTGGCAGAACCTCTTTAGAACTGTTGACTATATCAGCACCACTAGATGTGTTGACACTGCTTGGGGGGCTGACAGTCAACAATGCCAAAGGGGGTTTGCGGTTCAAAACTGAGCCGCTTACTCACCGGGCGACCTGAGGGGAGACCAGAGGGTGGGCACAATGTGTCCACGGCAACCCTGTTGGGTCAGGGTGGCGTTACTAGTGGTAATTGCCGCTAGCTAGCTCCCACCAGACTCAGGTGGCTAGCAGGGTAGTAACCAGAAGAGCAGCAAATTAATTAGATAGACCAGCGATCCGTGCTGACCTGTGGGCCACATCCGGCCCACCAAAGCTTTCTCTCTTGCTCACAGATAAGTTAATTCAAAATATGTGAGGCGGTAAAAAAAAATGCATTAAGGTGTTTAAGTCATCTCCTCATTTTTTCCTTCTATATTGAAGCATTTACCAATTCCAAATATGTAAGTTTGACCCGCAAGTGCTAAAGACGTTATAAATCCATCTGTCAGCTCATTATCAGCAGCAGGGACGCGACACGTTCGGTAAGTTAACTCGAGAAATATCAAATGTCAAGAAGTGTCAAAGCAGCATCCTGAGTGAGTTATTAATAACTTACAGACACACTGTAAGCAGTGATTCACCTTCTCCTCCTCTCTCTGTGTCACACACACACACACACACAAACACAAACAAACACACACACACACACAGTCTGTGTCTCTGTCTTCAGTCGTGACAACTGTGCTACTATAATGCAGAAAGTTTGCCTGCTTAACTGAGTGAAGCTGAAATGAAGCTGCTTGGGTCATATGTTCATGCCAGAGTGGGGACAAACTCATAGCTTGATTTATTATTCTGTTTTTCCTAAATGCTCTTATTTAACACATTATTTTTCCACACTATATAATGTCTGTATTTTTTCCAGGACTAGTGCTGGTTGTTAATCTAAAGAGTAATTTCTCACAGCAGCGTCATCTCTTTATTATAACGGCAGTTTTCCTTTGTTCGCTCACCACACCATCATGACTCACCCACACACTCCATCTTGTTTAGCAGAGGTCTCCTGAGCCAAGGGAGCTCCTTTGGGTGCCTCCTCGTCCACTTTCCCCTCCGGGCCTCCCCCCTCTGCCTCCTCCACAGCACTATCTGGGAGGCGGGGAGTGTCTGCGGGGGTCGAGGGTGCCGGGGAGGCTTCAGTCTGGGCTGCTGAGCTGGACGAGACGTCCTTCCTCAGCTGGAGACGACGGGGAGGGAGACGAGCAGACAAAGGAGGAAGAAAGGAGAAGTCCCAGCTGTGGTTAGTAACAGGTGAGTGATGCAGAGGTGGGGGGGGGAGGCTGCTGCTTCAACAGACATACCCTGTACCCCACATGGGGGAATTCTGCTCCATTTGCCTCCTCAAGTGAGACTGACAACGTAATCATCCGTTAAGTGTGTGTGTTTGTGACAAAGTACCTTGGGATATCTTTTGTTCCACGGCATCGGGGCTTTCTTTACCAGCACAGCCACAAAGAAGCCTCCAGTGTTCTGGTGATGTGGCAGAATCCTCATACTGACATTAAAACACACACACACACACACAAACATAAATCAAGGCTTTGGGTTTTATGGTGCCACCTACTGTGAAGATCGACAAGGGTTTTTTTAAGCATATAATAAGACGGTGCTTGGTTATCGTGTGACAGCAGCTCCCTCTGCTGGGCTGCATCGAGCCGGCCTGAGCATTAAACTAAGAGCTGCAGAGGAGAAATGACATCATCCCCCATTAAGTGAGAGTGCAGGTGTGGACATGTATGTGCATCCATGCAGAGGGTGTGTGTGAGTGTGTGTGCAGAGATGTGCCAAGAAAATAAATCAAACACATTACTCAGCTAATGAATTTGGCATCAACGAAAACAGAGAAGATGGCGTGTTTGTGTTCGTCTGCTTTTATCAGGACAAAATTCTCTCAGGAGGATAAAAGATGAGAAAAATGAGTTAAATTGGGAGAAAGGTTTCAGAGCTCTTCCTTTTCTATACACTAAAAATTCCACCTAAGGGGGAATTTATTAGAGGGATATTTTTTATAATCACCTCCTTGTTCCTGAACTCAGCAAAAGAAAACGCTCTGATTATTTTGGCACTCAGAGGGGTGTCAAACAAGACTTCCTGCTCCTATTTGCTTTGGCTACGGAGCCTTTAGCCGAGGCTATTAGAGCTGAGCCATACATGGACTGAAAGGTTTGTGGGTCAGAGTTATGGGAAAGGCCTTAGGAACTGAGGAGTCATAAACCGAGTCCTTCATGTTGTATCATAGCACAGATCTTTGATGGCTGAGTGTGCACATACCATCTCTCCAGATGCATGCTGGCGAGTTTCTCTGGGTCTTTAGGTGGGAACATGGTGGGGCGGATCTGCGTGTGACGACTGCTCGGCACCTCGGACCAGTCCGAGAACCACTTGCCCTCTTTGGTCATCAGCTACAGAGACGACAACTGTTTTTAGTGTGCGAGCCAATCAAAGTAATCCACAGTCAGAATCCTGTCTGACTCTGAAGCACTTCCACGACCTAAACACTGTTTTCCTTTATGGTTTGTTGTTACGGTTGGTTTGTTGTAATGGCCACCAAGGCTTAAATGTTCCAGTACCTTCCAGGAAGTGACCCCAGGCATCCACTTCAGCCCTGGCAGATCAGCCGAGCTGTCGGCCAGCTCCAACGCTCCTGGCAGCGGGGAAGGGAAAGACATTACTTGGCAGAAAAAGACTGGTTAAATTTAGATATAATTTTCATACAGTATATGAGGCTCCATTTAGCAGCTCAAAACTGAATTAAATTGTGCTGCTGGCTCTGCAGCCTCTGGCCTCATGTGCCCCGGCTCCTCTGTTTTGGATTATCTGACCAGTTTTACAACATAAAATACAGTTAAAGAGCGGCACAGCAGTACGTCCTCACCAGTATGATATCAACATGACAGAAATGTTCTGTGTGGGCATTCAAACATGAGCTAACACAATGTGTTGCAGATGAACAAATGCAGTCACAGAGGAGACTAATTTGGTTTTAGCTGCATTATCACACAGCACAGGGTTTTCAAATGATCTGATGTGGACGCACCTGACAGAGTGAGGTTATCAGACCAAACATCTCTCACACTAGTTTTAGTGAAAGCTTGCTGAAATGTTTCTCTACACTGATGCTTTTAAGACAGATCTTAAGATGTATCGCAGCCAATTATTTCCTCTGTAGAAGATATGGCAGCTACCAACATGTCTATGAACATAAGTGTTTGTGTACTTGTCATATTATCATTATTTATTCTATTTATTTTTCTTTTTTCCATAATTTATTGCCATCTGCGTTCCACTTTTCTCTATCTGGTATTTATGTTGTCAAGAAGTTGTCTGAATACAGTACCAGAAAAGATATTTAATGTTCAAACTGATAGACTTTATCATTTTTGTAGATATATACACTCACTCTAAATTTGATGCAATGTTCCAAAAAGTTGGGACACGGGCAACAAAAGACTGGAAAAGTTGTGGGATGCTCAAAAAACACCACTGGTAACACATGGTAGTATCATAACTGGGTATGACAGGGGCGTCCTCGAAAGGCTCACAAGTGATGACGGCCCAAGGTTCACCACTTTGTGAAAAACTGTGTGGGCAACAAGTCCAACAGTTGAAGGATAACATTTCCCAGCGCACGACTGCAAAGAAATTAAGGATTTCACCATCTACGACGCAAAATATAACAAGATTCAGAGATTGTGCAGAAATCTCTGCATGTAAGGGGCATGACCTCTGACCCCTCAGGCTGCACTGCATTCAAAACCAACATGACTGTACAAAGGATATTACGACATGGGCTCAGGAACACTTTGGAAAAACCACTGTCAGTAAACGCATCGCTGGATCTACCAATGACAGTCAAGACTCGGTCGTGCAAAGTGAGAGTCAGATATCAACAACATCCAGAAACATCTGCAGCATCTGTGATGGTATGGAGGTGCGTTAGTGCCCAAGGTATCATGGGTAACTTCACATCTGTGAAGGCACCATGAATGCTGAAAGCGACATCCAGGTTTTTTTTTTAAAAGACATTTTTGGGGGCATTTTTAGCCTTTAATTGATAGGACAGACAAGCGTGAAGGGGAGAGAGAGGAAGTGACATGCAGCAAAGGGGCTGGAGTTGAACCTGCGCCGCTGCGGCAACAGACTTGTACATGGGGCGCCTGCTCTACCACTAAGCCACCGACGCCCCGCTACGTCCCGTTTTATTCCAGCGAGACAATGAGACACATTGTGCACGTGTTCCAACAGCGCGGCTTCGTAGTGACAGAGTGCAGGTACCAGACTGACCTGCCTGAAGTCCACACCTGTCTCCCACTGGACATGTGTGGGACATTATTAAAAAAAAAAAAAAACACAAAATGCAGCTACGGAGACCCCGCACTGTTGAGACGTGTTGCATCAAGGTCAGAAAAAGTTTAACAGTTTGAACATCACATATCTTGTCTTTGGACTGTATTCAAACCTATCAACAAGGGTCAGCAAGGGTTTGTTCATCATTGCATTCTGTTTTTATTTACGTTTACGTATGACTTTTTTGGAATCAGGCTTGTATAAGGGGCGGCGTGAACCAATCAGGGCCGAGACCTTTGGCTAATGTTTATTATAGCCAGTAATAAGAACCAGAAGTTAAGAGACAAACTAAATATGGAACAAAAGCCTCATTAAGTTAACAGACTATTCATGAAGAAGTGTTTAGTAACAGGAAATAAAGTAAGACTAGAGTGTACCACACAAAAGCAAAACTTTGATTTGGAAAAAAAAAAAGTCCAACGCATATGATTTTAACTGTACAGATCTGTGTGTGTGTGTGTGTGTGTGTGTTACCTTCGCTCTTCTCCAGCAGTGCTGCGATGACAGCCTCGTCCTCTATAGGGTTGAGTGAACAGGTGGAGTAGACCATCCTCCCTCCCACAGCCAGCTGTTCGACCCCGCGCACTGCGATACGCAGCTGGAGCCTGGTGAACACACACACACACACACACCACACACACACACACCACACACACACACACACACACTGTAATACTGCCAACTTTTTTAATTAGCAAGAAGAGAACACACTCCATTCCCCCCGTCCTTTAGTCAATTTGGTCGACCACACAGGCGCATGAATTCCTATGTTGTCACGAGAGCACACACACACACACACACACACACTCTCTCTCTCTCTCTCTCTCTCTCTCTCTCTCTCTCCACTCACCCGTGGAGGTGCAGGCTGTTGCTGGTCGTCCATTTCTTCCACACGTCTATGTTCTTCCTCATGGTGCCGTCCCCGCTGCACAACACAGAGCAGACAGCAGCACCAGTCAGACACATCCCCAGTTTGGCCTGAGGCGCAGAAACCACCAGAGATCCCCGACGCTTCTCACAGGGCAAAAATGTCTGCCAAGCACAAAGTGTCTAAACGCCGGGCTTTAGCTGACTGTTCACATCACTGCCCGCCTCACGCCGTCTTCATTACTGCCTTCCCTCCCCTCCCCCTCCCTCTGTTGTGTTTGGCAGGGGCTCCTGGCTTCAGCACCACAGCTGGCCAAACTCGGGCAGCATTTGCAAACAAACGCAGTTCTGTTTTGTCCATAAAATGAAGCTGAACTTCAAGAGAAGGAGGAGGATGTTATACCACTGATCTCACACTGAAACATTCAGAACAAAACATTATTAACAGCTATTTATAAGGACCTGTAACGACCCTGCGTCTGACAGACAGGGCAAAGCCTCGTTTCCATCTGTCACATGAAATCTCTTCTGCAGCCAAACACCCACACCCACCCACACACCCACCCACCCACACCCACACACACACACACACACACACACACACACACAGCTGAGCTTATCAACCATATTTCTGTCTTTATCCACTTCCTCCTCCTCACACATCTGAACCCTAACTCTCCTGCAGGACTGTGATATGTGTGTGTGTGATGCAGACATGAGTCCTGCAGCTCTCTGCTGACCTGCAGGGCACGTCACACAGGATGCGGTCGTAGAAGAGGATGTCCTTCGTGCCGTCTATGTCGATCTTGAGCGTGGGGATGCAGGAGGCGTCATGGTTGACCACCATGATGCAGGGGCTGTTGAGACGCTTGGCTTGGTGCACGAGCAGGTAGCAGCGCTTGTTGTCCACGTCGTTGGCGATGACGAAGCCCTCTGGAGAGCAGAGGAGCAGATCACAGTTATCTGCTGTTAGAGAGGCAGTGACTGGGTTACAGTCGTTACTCGTCTATATTTACAGATGTTCTCTGTGTTTGATACGGACAATAAACATGTGACCAGCTGACTGATCCTAAGCCCCTCCCTCTTAGTCTGTGTCGCTAGACGGGACAAGTTTGACAAAAGACGCAGACAGCAAATACTGCAGTATGACATGGAAGGATATATTCATGATGTTAACTTTGATAAACAAAGTAAAACAACACGACTTTTCTGGGTTTCGATGACAGTGGGAACTCTGTCTTTAACGTTACCACAGAACTAAGGAGGAAGCAAACCTGGCTGACGTTTCTGATCTGACAAATGGCTAATGCAGGTTGGGATTTGTTGCGGAGCGCTGCCCGCTTGCTTTTGGCGTCGATGTAAAGCGATTGGGCTGTTCAGACTGGACACAGGGCGGCGCTGAGTGCCCAGGTCGGCTTGTGATCTGCAGCGACAGTTTTGGCATTTCACCTAATTTTTCTGTGAGTGAATTTGGCAGGAAAACACACTGAACATGTGCTGTAAATGATATAAAGTGAATAATAAATATGATATCAATGATTGGACTATGATACATTATAGAATATGCTTCCACATGTTTGTCAGGTGTGTCTAAACAGTGTCCCCCCGTGACATCTTTTAACCATCTTCACAATTTGTTCTTCTTTTCAACAGTTTTAACCAGCACGTTTCCAAGTATGGCGGCACGTTGTTGCAGTGGTTAGCACTGGGTTTGAACCTGCATGTTCCCCTTGTGTTAGCGTGGGTTTTCTCACGGTTCTCCAGCTTCTTCCCACAGTCTAAACACATGCAGGTTAAGTTATTGGATGACTCTAAACCCTGTGATAATCTGGTGACTGGTCCCAGTGTCAACTGGGATTAGCTCCAGCCCCCTGCGACCCTTCGTAGGGTAAGAAGTTACTGATACTGAATGAATGAATATCTAAGTGTAGCAGGAATTGGAGCACAGAGCGAAAACGGGCAGGATTTAGAAAGAAAAACATCCTTCATTGCATCATCTCTCCAGGTTTTAAACGTGTGCATCTTACCTGGAAATGGCACCTCCATGTCAGAATGCAGCATCTCAATCAGCTGAGCTGTCTTGGACCCTGGAGCTGCGCACATATCCAGGATCTGCACACAAACACACGCACGTCAACACCTCAAAACAATATATTATATTAGGAGACAGCTGTTTTCAAGCCTCAAGGAGAGTGTTTAGAAACTGGGCACAAGGGAGAAAAATAAAAACAGACGATGCATCAAACGCTGACAGACCCAGTGTCTGACCTTCACAGAGGGCAGCGCTCGTACCTTGTGGTGTGACTCAATCTTCAGGAGGAGAGGAGGGATCATACTGACAGCTTCCTGTCGGCTGATGTTACCCTGCAAGGACAGACACAAGAATGATGCTCGCCTCTTCATTCCTCTGACAACTTCTGACATTTTCTGCTCCTTATTTTTTCCAGTCTCCTATCTGGGGTAAATTCATGGATGAATTACAGAGTGGGCCCAACAGGCACAGGTCCAGGGGCCCAGAGTGTCAGGGGCCTTTACCTGAAAAACGTCACTCAAATTAACACGTACTGGCCAGGAGCAGACACAAAAACACAACAAAGAGATGCAAAAGAGACATGAATAACTACAAAATGGGCAAAACAAACACAATGTGATACAAAATAAACAAATAAGCGCATGTCAGGGAGACACAAAATGATCTCAGAGAGACACAAAATGACTACAAAAAATGACAAAAACTGACCAAATATGGCCACAAAATTACCAAAAAAGACATAAAATGACCTCAAAGAGACACAAAATAACTACAAAAAGGACACACAAAAAACATCCAAAGAGGCACCAAATAATTAAAAAATGAGCATAACCACAATGAGACACAACATGACTACAAAGGACACAAACTGTCCAAAAAATGTCCTATGTAGGTTTTTTTTGTTTAAATAATACTGATGTATTTGTTGTATGCAATATTTTTTTTGTATATTGTTTGGACCCAAACATTGTATCTATTTGTGTCAATAAAATAATTAACTAACTAACTAGGAGAGGTGCTGGGGCCTTTTACGTGTCTGTGACCGGGGGCCGTTGTCTTATAATCCACCCATAGCTACATTTTATGGCCAATGTGATAACAGGGCTACGTGTGTTTGTGTTAAATCTTCTGTTTGGTTTGTGTCGACTCACCGACTCGGTCTCGCTGACCAGAAACTGGTGAAACTTCTCCAGCAGCGGAGACTTCCTGATGATCTTCCTGCTCATGTTGGTGTGCCAGGCCTGCTCATCAGGGTACCTGGAGACGACAGACACAGTGTGAACTCACTTTGAATCTGTGTGTTATTTTAGCCTTGGATAAACCTTAAGATCTTACCAGCTGAGAGGCTGCGGAGCCTCGATCTTCTGGCCGTCGATCTCCACATCCAGAATATCCTTGAAGTATTTGTCCTTCAGACAGTGGAGGATTTCCTTGGCATGGCTGGAACAAGAAACAAGCACCTTTAAACTTATTTTATCGATGCTTATGTGACGGGGATGTTAGCAATATTTTTTATTTTTGTCTTGAAAAATGTACAACACAAGCAACGTACAGCTCAGTTTCCAAAATAGAAAAGGCTGCGTGGCTTTGAGCGTCATGCTTTCCACAAACAAGCCAAAGAGTCTGAATCCAGGTTATTATTTGACCGGCTCACCTCTTGTATCCAGTGATGCGGATGGTTGCTGGCAGCGGTTCCCTCATTGCATCCATAAACTGTTCAAACTCTCCCCCAGGCACCAGGCCCTGCTCTTTGTAGTAGTGCTCAAACAGCTTATTCTCCTTCACTATGTCGGCGTAGCCAGCTCCCCAGCCCTGAACACATGGACGACGTGGTCATTAGTGCACAGATAAAAACACCTATACGAATCTTTTATAGGAAATAAAGTGACATCAAAGGGATAGTATGGGTGTTTTTAAGTGGGGTTGTATGGGGTACTTATCCATAGTCAGTGTATTATATACAGTAGTCAGTTGGCATGCCCACAGTTTGGAGAAGCAGGCAGACACCGCTCCAATCAGTTAGTACGACTGCTCTCAGACCTAGAGTGTCTCCTCTGGTCTGAATCAGGGACTCATGTTGTTCCAAAGTTGTATAATTGCCTAGAGTTGGTTTGTGTTCTCACGGCAGCATTTACAAGAGGACCAGATCAAATGCCTTGTGTGAGAAAGCTGCTCTTGATTGGTCAGAATTTCCATGTGGGAAAAATCCAGGAAGTAAAGCAAACGTTGAAGAAGAGTACACTTGCAAGATAAATGTGACACTTTCTAATGTCACAATGGAGGGACAACTACGCAGGTTGATTTTAGCGCTGCTCATCGTGGACTATATTGCTGTCATTGTTCATTTTAGTCAAACCGTACAGTTTGAAAACGAGGCGCGGCTCCAACTAGAAAACAATGTTTTGATGCATTGGATGTGCTGAATGTGCATATTAAGGCAGTACAGGAGGAGGTGCACATTAATAATCCTCCAGGACTGTAACATGCTCATGTTTAACCCAAACAATGTGTCATGTGACTGCAGTTGCTTCACATCCAGGTCGAACACCTTCTCACCACAAACCAACCGGACCGAGACCTTCTTGAAGAGGTGGTGTCGGTCCGGTTGTTTTGCTGTGTTCACACCTGCAGCTCCTGAACTCACCACTGTTAAATCTCTGTTTTTCTCAATGGAGTCTGGCTTTGAAGACAGCTTCATTTTCCCAGTGGAAACCAACGTCTGACATTAAGGTGAAGCAGTGAAAATACTTACAATATAGCAGACGCTCAAACTGATGTTGACTTTTTGTAGGTGGCTGAAGTACATTTTGCTGCTGACCCCTCCACAGCCGTGCATTGCTGAGCTCCAGCATGCGTCTCCAAAATGGGGTTTGTGCCGTCTGACGTCTACTGTGTGGGATACACTGACAGTGGTTAAGTACCTCTTGCACAGACCCGTACCAAAAAATCTGAACTATCCCTTTAAATGTCACTCAATCCATTGTACCCCATACAACCCCACATCAAAAAATGTGACCTGTGCCTTTGAATGTCATTCAAAATATGTCAATTTTATGATTTCTTGCTTTTAGTTACAGGATAAATAACTAGCAGAGCAAGTTACAAGACTTATAACATTTCAGTATGGTCTAATGGTCAATTCGGCATTCAGTAATCCACAGACTACTGACTACACACTTATTTAAATTACATTTTTTGAGTTTTCAACCCTGCTTTCTTCCTCCCTGCACGGTGCTCTCATTAAAGACTATGGGGCTATAATGCAGGCCTATACCAGCGACTATACCTGTGCACACAGACACATTAAATACTCACATTTCTGAGTGAGCTTTGGCACATATATAGACTAACGTGACAAAACAGTCACACACTTTGACATCATACAGCCAAGTTGCTGTTAGCTAACAGCAGTGTAGCTGTGGTGCTGCAGCTGTTAGCAGCTTCACAGCAGCATCACTGTCCATGTTTCATAAAGATAACCTCTGTTAAATTAACTCCGGGTGCCTTCACATGCAGTGAAGACAGGTAACATGTGTCCTGGCTGACTTTACACGGAGCATTAGCAGCAGCAGCAGCAGCATCAGTGTGTCTTACAGCCTTGTCTCTGTCGTCTCTTCCTCCACTCTGGTTCTTCTGCCGCTGCCTGCTTCTCTTCCCCATCTTGGACCAACACACCACTCTGGAGAAAAGTCTGCGGGACGACGTGACGGGTGGACTCTGACAAATGTGACTGGTTAAAGTGTAAAGTCTGCAGAGAGTGATCAGAGGAAGACTGAAGCGCTGTGTACCACTGAAACGTGTTGCCTGTGACGCACGTGAATCAGGACCCCGCGAGGTGGCCAAGGACTCTGCCTGAGATAAAGTCAAATATAATGGAGGCGGTTATTTCATTTTTATATATTATTAGTGTTGGGAGGGTTAGTTTTAAATATAATAAGCTACAGATTATTAGTTACCTTACTGAAAATGTAATAACCAATGCAACTATTTTAATTACGCCATCACAGCAATGTAACTTATTAAATGCGATTATTTCTAAATAGGCTAGAAATACATCTCTCTTCCAGTTCCACCTAAGGTTAAATGAGTTTACAATAAAAATAATAAATGAGATTTACACATGTAATGACTTCTTACACCAAAGGTTTAATTTGAATTTGAATATTTGTACTTTCTGTCACTCAGATATTTAAACATTAGAATATCTTTTGTTCCAAAATATGATGAATCTGAATTGTGAAAATATAAAGGCTGGTATCCAACTAGAGGACAAGACAACGGAGTTTGGGTTTAATAATAATAATAATAATAATAATAATTATACATATATATATGTATATATACATTTGTGTGTGTGTGTGTGTGAAGAGTAGCCCCATCTTTCCTGCATTTCTAAATGAGATCATTCTATACTAAATTAATATGTGAAATGCTGAAAAACTTTATCTCAGTTATAGTAATACTGTAACCTGTATTCAAATGTCATGAATAAATAAATAAAATTCTTTAAAAAATAAAATAAAATAAAATAAAATAACAGTCCTAAAACCCGGAAATGAGTTAGCATTTTAGCCAACTTAGCATTTTAGCTAACTTTGTATTTAGCTAAGTCGGTATCAATGTTTTTAATGGGTTTCCGGTTAGATGCCCGAAATAAGGTCTGTCGTTTACACAAGCTTAAGAAACTTTAACGTTCTGTTCTTCCTAAAATACGTTAAAGACCAAACTCGTGAAGTTTGAAGCTTTAATGTGTTTTTAAAAAGGCAGTTACTAGTAAGAGACTAAATGAGGTTACAAAACGTCATCACACCAAACACGGCTTTACAGTCGTGTTATGGCCGCGACATTACGTCATGCGATCGTAGTGTAGTTCGTTTATAGCCTAACGTTAGCTTTTTACTTCTGGTGATTACATTCAGGCTCCAATAATCATAAAAATTGTGCTCATTCGTGGAGACTATCTTGCCGAACAACATATGTAAATATCATATCTCTGGAATTCATCACCACCCCAACTCAGAAACATCGATTCACTCCCACATTTAAAATCACAACTCAAAACACATCTGTTTAAAACTGCCTATTCCACCTGATGCCAATTGCTCTGTCACTTCCTATTGTTTTGTTTTTTTGTTATTTTTTAAAATTGTTGTCTTTTTCATGTCATTTTGTGTATCTGTACGGTGTCCTTGAGTGCCAAGAAAGGCACCTTCAAATAAAATGTATTATTATTATTATTATTAAACGTTTATTGGCCGCAGAGCTTATTTTCGGCAATAATCAAAAATCCAATGGATAATTCCCACAAGTTTAGCGATGCTAACTTTCGTGTCAGCCGACAGAAAATCGTCAACCCCTTTGATATCACCAACATTTGATTAGTAACTGTAATTTAATACCCATTTTTCTCAGTAACTGTAACTTATTACATGCATTTTGCAATTTAATGACATAATTAATAACTAGATACTTTCCAATACTGTATATTATCACACCAAAATAAAATTTCTGTTTTATTTTATTTTTTATTTATTTTGCTCAATTCAAAACTCACAGAATGACAAATAAATGAATAATACTGTACAGGGAGAAGCAGAAACCCAGAATGGGCTTATTTGAAGTTTTATATTATATATTGAAAAGCGATCATTTAACATTGTGTGTGGGGAAAAAAGAACATAAAACTAATACAGATGATATTAACTGTATGTTCTTGTGCTTATTTAGAGTCTCCGCCTAAAAAAATATTACAATATCATAATGTTATAGAAGCCACAAAATTTTACAGAAAATTTATTGAAAACATAAAAGTGAAAGGAAACTAATCCTAAATATATATACAACAGCAATAAATAAATAATAATAATATGTATTAATTTAATATAAAATTATTACACTTCCAAATAAAGTTACGAGAACAAGAGTCACATATTTTGTTCATTTGATTTGAAATTATATTATTATTATTAAATTATATTATATTATATTCTAATACATTACATTATATTATATTATAATTTAAACTGGAATGTGAAACGTACATTTTTTAGAATTAATTTGTCACTGTATTTTTCAAAAAAAGATTCTATTTATTTTTATTTATTTATGTATGCATTTTATTGTTTTGCAGCAGGTGGTGTATGCAAATTACGACACACGATGTTAAATAACTTGCAAAGTGAGCATTGTGATTGGCTGAAAGGATCCTATGCCATATCTGTTCAGGGGCTGTGATTGGTCCTTGCTGTGGCCATGACTCAGTCGCGTGTAGTATTACACTTCAGTATTAGCTGAGCTGAGGTGTGTGAGTGTGTGTGCGTGTGTGTGTGTGTGTGATATTAGCTGTGACACAACACACCGTCAGGTAGTTTCTGATAAGACGTAATTACATCGTCATAGTTTTTATTTTTTAATTTGGTGACGTAATGGAGGCTGTGCTGTCCCGGCTCTTCTCCTCGGAGGAAGAGGAGCTGTACATGTTGGACTGCATGGCTTACTTGATGGTGTTCATGGCAGCCTGCACCTTCCTCACCCTGCTCTTTGAAAACGTCCCGTACGGCCGCTACTCCAGCAGCAGGTACGGGTTCCCGGTGAACGCCCGGTTCGCCTGGTTCGTCCAGGAGCTGCCTGCCTTCCTCGTTCCTCTGTGTCTGCTGCTCTGGACATCCTCTGCAAAGAGCTCCCTGCTGCCCAACCAGCTGCTCATCGCCATGTACCTCTGCCACTATGCCCAGAGGTGAGTTGTGCATTTCCATTTTATACTGCACCAATATACTGAAATAGTGTCTGTGTTGAAGTCAGGTAACTTCAGACATCACAAACATGGTTTTTAAAGTGTGTCTCAGGCTTTATTATAATATTAGCAATAAGTCACCAAACTCTCTTTATTGACTTTGACTTTATTGAGACAATATGTGCACAATATCGTGCACTTAGGCCCGCTGTAAGCGTGCACTAAGGCTCGTCACAATTACCCAACGCCACTGCTTATCACAATCATCTTTGTTAGTCTGAGATATCAAAGAAATCACTGGTCCAAGGACAGTCGTGTTGATTTTCTCCTTTTGGTAATAGTTCACTTTAGTTCAGTTTAGTTTAGTTTAGTAGAATCAAGAACATAATGATCATGAAATGAATGAAATGAGTCCAAATCGATGCAATACAAAAGGACAAGCAATTTTTAAAAGGCAGTAGTGACATATTTCCATATAGAACAACATTGCAGCACAAACAAAGCAGGCCATATTATTATTATTATTATTATCATTATTATTATTATTATTAATATTAATATTATTATCAGCAGAAAAGAGTTCAGTGCTTACATGTGTATTTATTAATCATTGAGTGCTGCAGCTAAAACAATACGAACATCACAACAAAAATGATTGCAGGATGTTTCATTTTAGTAAATGTTTGACTTATAAACAAAATATTTTTTACCGTACATTTTACATTTTATGGTTTGAAATGGTTTTGAGTGATTACTTTGTACATTCAGGTAAAACAGGACATTTTTCTGAAGTGAAACCAGGGTGTGTGTTTTTAGGCTGGCAGGTGCCATACAATCCTAACATCATGCTGTTGTCTGCATCCATGTCATTAAAGGTATATTTAGTATTTCTGTCACCTAAAAAATATTAAAAAATGATGCCGTGACTCGTGACTATGACCTATATTCATGAGCCTTGGGTAGTAATAATTAAAAGAAAGCTTTATTTATATAGCACCTTCCAAAACACAGATACAAAATATCTGTACAATGCTGTACAATAAAACTTAAAATAATTAAACACAAGAAGAATAAAACAAATAACGTCATAAAATATCAACAAAGTAAAAGACAAAATAAAGAAAACTAAAATCAAGATAATAAATGGGAAATAAAATCAAGAAGATAGCAATAAAATAGACAGACAGCTCAGATTAAGTCAGGATATGCTTTCTGACAGATGTACATTTTTAGGAGATAGAGGGAGGAGTCAGGAGTCAGGAGCCTTCGCGTTGAAAGGGGTCAGTTGAGGTGGTTCAACATCTGATCTGGATCCTCCTGGGCGCCTCCTGTTAGAGGTGTTCTGGGTACGTCCAGCTGGTAGGAGGCCCCGGGGCAGACCCAGAACACACTGGAGGGATTATATACCTCATCTGGCCTGGGAACACCTCAGGGTCCTCCAGGAGGAGCTGGAAGCGTAGCTGGGGAGGGACGGATGGGGTGCCCCCGCAACACAGCCCCAGATAAGCAGATGAAAATGGATGGATGCAGTGACTCCATGTTGGCCACAGTGGTCCAGAATTAGCCAACATTGTCACACACACTCATGTTCATGTCGACAATATGGCACCAAGGCAGCAACAGTTGGGCAATCTTTTTGAGTAAAGAGGTTACATTAATGATTTTTTAAATGAATGGATGACCTCATAAATATATTTAAACATTTTATAAAGCTAACGTGAAGGCCCCATTTTACCATTTTAACACCACCCCATGCCAACAGAGTTAAGTGAGGGTCTCGATGTGTTTGGAGGTTAAAAGTTTATAAAATATTTTACCAGGCGACTTAAATTCTTTACAAAACTAAAGCAGAGATTAATAACAAGTAAAATTCAAGGTACGTTTCAGAATATCAGGTGGTTGTCTTGGTAACCTAACAAAAATAATGTCTCAAATTACCTGACTTCACCCATGTGTTAATGATGTTTGTGTTCCTCCGCAGATCCCTCATTTATCCATTTTTGATCCGAGGAGGTAAACCAACACCGTTCGTCTCCTTCGCCCTGGCCATTGTTTTCTGCATCTATAATGGCTACATGCAGATCAGGTACCTGAGCCATTATGCTGAGTACCCTGCGGACTGGGTTACACATCCCTGCTTCATCACAGGTTGGTGCTCTGTGTTTGCTGCTTCACTTTGTACGGGGGGGGGGGGGGGGGGGGGGGATTATTTAATTTGCACATTAGCTTCTGTTGGTGACAAATTTGTTTATGTGTAAAATCGACCTCACATAAGTATGAAGATGATGTGAGTTATATTTGCAGAGGAGAAATGAAGAAATGTTTCTATTATATTGGCAGATGTTGACAGTAAAATAATTCAAACAGTGCACGAGGGCGCAGTGATGTGTAAACTATATAAGAATAATAAAAGTAAAACTTGATTGATATTGTTGAGTGTGTGCAGTTCAGTGTAAAATAACACAGTATAATGAACTATGGAGGAACAGACGCAGAGTCAGGATAAAAACAGGATCTCTACCTCTCTCCCAGTTCATCCCTTCCTCCCTCTCTCCTCTCTGACTCTTCTCTTTTTCCATCTTAAATTAAACAAAATGGCAGGACTTAACTTAAACACACAGCTCAGCTGTCGTTCAAACTCTTTTGTCCATCTTCCTCTTTTGGCTTGTGCTCCACTGCAGGTGCTCGTCGTGCTCTCCAAACCTCAAAGTGCTCAGCAGTTTGTCTTGGCTGCCTTTTGCTTTTTAAACTAATGCAGGAAACTGTCAATTTAAAGTCTATGTTGTTTCACATTAAACGTCACTCCGCTCCCTCACAACCCCGATCAGACCTCGCATCTGCAGCTAATAAAGAAAACTGTACCAAAATATTAAAATACAGGGGTGGTAAATTGGCCTGGACTTGTGTAGTGCCTGTCTAGTCTCTGACCACTCAAAGTGCTTTGAAGGCCCTGACACTCCGAGCCAATGGTTAGCTGTCGGTCAAAGTTGGGCCGTTGATGAGCGTCTGCCGCCCTCGTAGGTGCAGTGTGTCCCACAGAGTTGGCCCTCGTCATCGTTAGTTGGCCTTTTGTTGAATTGGTGCCAACACAGTGGAGCCCGTCGGCAAATTAAATCACTCTGATTGTCAGTTCAGCTCAGTGAGGAAAGTAAACAAGAAGCTAAAGTCAAGAGGTAGTATGGTCTGAGTTCTTTTGCAGAAACGTTTCCTGATGGTTTGTGTTATTCTTCACTGTCACATGGTAAATATGCTCTGTTCTCCCAACACTGGATTGTTTAGGTAACGTGCTAACTGGCTAACTAGCATCCAGACAGTCTTCTCGTTTCCATTTTTGAATGACGATAACAGACGAACACCATCTGCTGGTGTGGGGGCGGGGTATGTCCTCTCAAGCAGGCACAGAGCATACATGATTGTTGGCCATCGGTGTGCTCATGTGCAAGATAAAGTCAAGTTAAATGTTCCATAAGTTGTAAACTACACAAAAACGTAATGTAAAAAGTGTCTCTTAAAAGTAAAATAAGACTGTAACAAATTTATTTCCAACATTTTATTGCCTACCGTGTACCAGACCAGGGGATGCACATGATGACATATGTATGTCGCAAAGTATAGAAATATATGTACATAATGATTCTTTTACCTGCCTAAATTTATGTCCCATTTTTCAGTAAATATTTCATAATGTTAAATTATGGGTTTGAGTTCATGTGTGATGGAAACATGAACGGGTTGCACTGTCTGATCTCACCTGGTGCTGAGTTCCAATAGTTTGCAGCTGTGACAGTAACAGTGATCTGTGCTGCACCGTCTCCTCTGTTGGTCGTCCTAGACGTCCTCTCATTGTCTGAGTGCAGCTGTATGAACTCTTTTAAAGGTGGAGCAGCCGATCATTAATCACTTTGTACACTAGACTAGAATCAGCAAGACAGAGGTCAGTAGATTATGTTATCCTGTAGAAAATCTGAGGTGTGGGTGGCAACCAGGCTGATATACAATAATTAATAAGAATTAAATCTCATCCGACCACTCAAAGCGCTTTTTACACTACGAGTCACATTCACTCATTCACACTCTGGTGGCTGAGGCTACCATACAAGATGCCAGCTGCTACTAACACACTCACACACAGATGGAACAGCCACTCAGTATCTTGCCCAACGATACTTCAACATGCAGACTGGAGGAGCCGGGGATCAAACCGCCTACCTTCTGATTGGTGGACGACCCGCTCTACCTCTGAGCCACATAGCATAGTATCGGGATATTTTGTGTGGCAATATTGTTTAGATACGTGGATGCCAAGAAACGATTTTTTGTTAAATAAATTATTAATATTGCACATACATATTAAACATTTGGTAGCCACAGGCGTCAGTAGCGTAGTGGATAGTGCCAGCGCCCCATATACAAAGGCAATGCCTCGCTGCAGCAGTTGGTTCGACTCCGGCTTGCAACCCTATACGGTGTGTCACTCCCCCATTAAAAAAAAAAAAAAAATGGTGACAAAGCCCCTAAAACATAATCTAAAAAAACAAAACATTTGGTAGCCTGTAATAAAACCAATAGCCTTTTATAGTCCACTAGACACATTTTGCTGCAAGAAAAATGACTTAAGTGGGAAAGTTTATCTTTAAAACTTTATCTTATTAACAGATGTTAACATTTTTTTCTTTGGGGAAACAATTGACAGTTGAAAAAATATAATTAATAATAATAATTAATACCGCAATAGTTCACAAAACATTTGGAATCATGTATCATGATAATATCGTATTGAGCTGTTACTGGTGATTCCCATCCCTAATGTTTATACTGTTTGCTCATTATATTGCTCTTTGTTTTGTACAGTTTATTTATTACACCAATCTGTGTGTTTTACTGATACGTTCATGTATACTGTGTTGTGTTTTTGTCTCCTGATGCTTCCTGTTTGTCCCTCTGCTGCTGTCATGTTGTAAACGTCCCTGCTGTGTCACGCATAAAAAGATTATCTTCTGTTATTACACTGCTAAATTACATTTGTCATTGTCACGGTGAATTTGAAAGTCTCTCATGATTTAGATTTCAGCTCAAAGATTGCCTTGAATCCAGAACAAATACAAAGTGTTTACAAAGAGCTTACGTCCCCGTATTCATGCAGTGATATTTAAAGCACTGCAGCTGCAGCAGCGATACTGACGAGTACTGTTTATATATGCTGTAACTTTTATAGAAACGTTCAACATTTGGCCAGTGCGCTCATTTGCTCTATCTGGGAGACTAAGATGAGAAAAGTGAGCTCGTGTCTGTGCATGAAGTGAGAAGCTGGAGCCGGGAGGCGATTAGCTGAGCTTAGTGCAAAGATTGGAACCAGGAGGAAACAGCTCACTATGGCACAGATATGAGAGAGGTATCGATCTGCTCATCTCACTCCTGGAAGAGAGCAAATAAAAGTGTTTAGGATAAGATAATCTTTTATTGATCCCTAGAGGGGAAAGTCAGGTGTTGCAGCAGCACAAAGAAGCACAGATAAATATAGTGCAAATAAATTAAAACAGTGAATAAAATGAGAGGAATATACAGCAAGTGTAAGAGAAAAGGTAAAAAAATAAGTATACAAGAGCAGTTAAAGAGAGTTGGCTGAAGGACTTTTGGTCATTTTGTGCTCAAGCAGCTGTTGGTTGGTGCGTCTCCAGGGTCGCTGCTGTGGTTGGTCGGTTGGCTGGTGAATATGCACTCTGACCACATCCTGAGGAACCTGAGGAAGCCTGGAGAGACCGGTTACAAGATTCCCACAGGTAAGGGCTTTAGTTATGAAAACACTGAGCCGAATTATTTCTCTCACCACAGTGAACAAGTCTCCTTCTCCTGTTACAGCACATCTAACTTTCAAAGAGGAAAACATGATGACAAGTGTAAAATAATATATTTATTTATCCAAGTGCTGCTTTTATATATATATTTATATACATATATATATTTATACTCCGTACTCTTACTCCACTATATTATACTTTACTTTGTTTTATTTACTGTATATGATGACTGTAGTTACTGGAGCCAACTTTGACTATATATAATTAAGAACATTTATATTTAACAGACTGAATGGGCCCGTTCTTCAGAGCGAGTATATTTAATTCTGAACACAGGACGTTTACTGTTAAAGGCACATTTACTCCGTGATGCTGCGTCTCCTTAGGTTTAGAGTTTGAGTCCTTTTTCCGCCGCTGCCATGGGGTGACAACAAAGACAAGAAAGCAGTAATCACATGATGGCACAGAAGTCTGTGGTGCTCGTACACAGCGCTAGATGCTAATTTTCCCGTGTGGTCGCATGATTATACAGGATCACAGTGTAAGCAGAATCACAGGTTGTCAATAGTTATCTTTTCCTCTCAGCCTTGCCCTCTGTGAACCCTTCCATTAGTGCTTAAAAAGGTCCGGCTCAGCTGTGTGTCAGTGACTCACAGGACTCGGAGTGTTTGTGTGTGTCGTTTTGCTTTAGTCGACACAGAGAGAGAAATGTTCTGAACCGCACAGTGTTGATAGTAATCATGTTAGACAGCGGGCCAGCCCCGTACAGGAACATGCACATTAAACTGTATGTCTGCACCAGACTGATCCCAGATTCATGCTATATAAAGTGTCGCTTGTTTACTCAATACCACGCTTATGTTTGTGGAGTAAACATGAAGCTCCAGCCAGCAGCTGGGTATCTTAGCTTAGCATAAACGCTGAAGACAGGAGGAAATAGCTAGCCTGGTTCTGTACGGCAACAAAGCAAAACTCTCAGCACAGCTAAAGCTCAATAATTAATGTGTCATATCTTGTCTAACTATAAAGCCAGGCATCTCCTATACCTCAAGAAACGTTCATCTGATCTACTTCACACGTGGCAGTGTCAAATATGGCCATTTGGACAAAATTCAGTCACTTTGATAACCTCGTGAACACTGCTCTGTGGCAAGTATATCTACACGGTTGTGAAAGTTTGCCGTACAAACTCAGAACACTAATAACGTTACAGCCAGCAAAATATCTCCACTTATTAAATCATGCACTACTCTATAACTGTGTCAAATGTCAAAGCACGTGACTAATACACCTATTTGGATATTAATACCTCCGCTAAGTGTATCTCATCTGTGTTTTTGGTCAGGAGTAGCCGGTCTTAAGTGTGTTTTTCAGGGGCAAATTTAGATTTGGGGGCCAAAGGCTAATGCCATCTTGCTTTACTTGTCACCAAGCATCAACCTCTTGGGCTGAATAATGAAGCAAACACGCAAAAGTGCCAAATTCTGCAGTTCCTTTAATGGCCACTTGAGGCTGACTCCACAATGCCCACAGCCCCCATGTGAAAATACTCAATGGTTTTGGTCTCTATAGCTTATTCCCCACTTCACAGGGGTTTCCTATTCACATAACTCACCAATCTGGATTTTAATTAAGGAAATGGCCACTTTAGAATGAAAATACAGACCATACTTACTGACCCTCATGCCGACAAGAAGTCAAGTGTAGTTTTTTAATCCACAAAACTCGTTAGGGGTATCGGAGGATAACAGCAAGCCGGAATAACAGCTACACTTGAAGTGCATGGAACCCACATTTTGAAAATTTAATAAAACTCCGCTAATGTATTTCAAAAACGTCAGAATGGCTCATCCGCCGTAATCCAAGTGCCCTGAAGCCGCGGCATGCAAAACTGACTTGAAAAGACGTAATTTACTCCACTTTTACAGCATCATTTCTCAACGTGGTCAGTTAGCCTGCCTTACAGCCTCGCTGTGCTTACATGGAAATTTGCGCGAGACTTGAGATCTAGCACCACCACTAGCCATCAGCTAGTCTCGTGCGAGTTGCCATGTAAGCACAGCACTCCTGTAGGGCAGGCTAACTGACCACTGTGGGAAATGATGCTATAAAAGTAGAGATGTACCGATACCACTTTTTCCTTCCTGATACCAATTCCGATCCCTGAACCTTTGGTATCTGCTGATACCGAGTACCGATCCGATACCAGCGCATAAAATAAAAATGGATGGGATATGAATTGTTGTATGTTTCAACTCCTAAAACTTTATGTAAAATATTAAGAAATAAATACATAATAGTAGAATGAATGCCATAAAACTTTTATTATTATTATTATTATTATTATCCAGTGTTGACACAGATCAAGACTCAGGTTAAAGTGCAGCCACACAATTTGTTAAAAAGACATTTTAAAGGCTACAGTAGAATGCTTTTTAAACTAAACTTTTAAATGCATTACGTGTTATCAGATTAGTCGTAGGCTGTACTCGCCAATACCCGATACAGCATTTTAGGCAGTATCGGAGGCATTTCTGATACTGGTATCGGTATCAGTACAACTCTATATAAAAGTGGAGTAAATTACATCTTCTCAAGTTAATTTTGCATGCTGCGGCTTCAGGGCGCTTGGATTACAACGGACGGCCGTTCTGACGTTTTTGAAATACATTAGCGGAGGTGTGTTGCTCAGGAGACAAGGAAGTGCAGTCTTGAGTGTTAAGTTGTTCATATAAATGGTTTCCAAGAAGGCTGCAAGTAGCATCACACAGGCAGAGCAATCAGCCCGCTGCAAAGACATGTTTAAAACGGGCACTAGTTAATTTAATCCATACAAATCAAAGGGTAAAAACAGCAGAGCCGGGCCAGCTGTGTACTCCTGTTTTCAGTCTTTATGCTATGCTAAGCTAAGCTAACTGGTTGCTGCCTCCAGCTTCATATTAAACAGACAGATGTGAGTGATTTCAATCTTCTCGTCCAGCTCTCAGTCAGAAAACGAGCAAGGATACTTCCCAAAATATGGAAGTGTTGCTGTGAAACTGGGGATGATGGGGCGTGTCACTCCACGTGTATCAACAAAATAAACATTTCTGAAAATTCCTACCAATGAAAACAAACTACTGACAAAACAGATGAGAGAATATTTTGATGGTGCATTTTTTTTTTTTTTTTTTTTAACAGCGTATGACCTTTGCTGTGTGAAAATGGATGCACATTCAATGAAGTGACAAGTACAAGGGAGGGGTGGGTAAACAAGAATTTGAGCCATCTCCAAATTCCTTTTGACAAATAGCCTTGAGGTCACTATCTACTGGAAAAGCAAAATAAAATCTACACTGCTGCTATTTTAGATCACATGTTCAGATAGTATGTTGGATTTTTGTCCTCTGCTAACTGAATCAGCAGTAATAACAGCTTCACAGAGAGAGTGGCTCCCCCGGCTACGACCATAGTCACAACAATAGCACCTTGAGCCTGAACTTGTGGTGAACTTGTTGAAACAATCCGACCCGGACCCTCAAGGAAAATAAAGTGAAAAGGGCGAGGTGGGAGGAAGCTGTGAGCCGTGCTCCAAATGAACTTCCAGGCACGTCTGGAATCCCCTCAGCCAAGAATGCCGCTTTCACACACACACACACACACACACACACACACACACACACACACACACACACACACACACACAGGGTAGCAACACTACACATGGCTGGAGTCAAAGAGTGAGAGCTCAGCCGTCTATGGTTGGTGTGGAGGTTGTTGTGGTGGACGCCCTTTGAGTTTTTAGCAGCGTGCAGACACAAAATGAAATCCAAGGATCATTAAATGCACTGTTCACTCCAAAATAAAAAAAATATGTATTTTTGCTATATCCTGTTGAGCTATTGATTTGTCTAGATAGTTTTGGTGTGAGTTGCAGTGATGCAGATATCAGCCGTAAACATGTCTGTGCTCTCTCCAGTATAATGAAACTAGATGGCACTCAGCTTGTGGTGCTCAAAGCACCAAAAAATACATTTATAAAACTCAACAACAGTAACTCTTTCCAGAAATCATGACCTGGTTACTCAAGATAATCCACAGATCTTGTTGCGAGCATTTTCATGTAGGAACTATTTTCTTTCTGCTTAAATACACCTGCCAACTGTATTACTGCACAGATGGAAGCATGCAGTAACGGGTGGTATTAGAACCCAATTGCAGCACAAAGAAGACCAGGAACAGTTGGAAATAACATTTACTGCAACCATTCAGCAGGTACAGGGCACTCCAGCAAAGTCCAAATATGTATTTTTGATTTTTGGGTGAACTGCACCTTTAAAATATCTACTCATTCAGTTAAGTGTTGAATTGTAGTAAATAAGGATCCATCATATTTCATGTTTTTCTCCAGAGTGAAATATTTGGGGTTGTTTTGCCTCCAGTGAACGTATGAGAGGAGAAGCATACCTGTCCTAATTCCTGTGTCGTCCACCCACAGGCGGAATGTTTGATTATGTGTCTGGAGCCAACTTCTTAGGAGAGATAACAGAGTGGGCAGGCTTCGCTCTGGCTGGCCACTCTGTTCACAGTTCAGCCTTTGCCATCTTTACCACAGTGGTCCTCGCCAGCAGGGCTGTGGCCCACCACAAGTAAGAATAATACGCACACACACACACACACACACAGTAAGCAGGTTTTCATGGTGTGTGTTGCACACTTTAAAGCTTGTGTTAATGGACGAAAATGTCTCTTTGCCTCTCTCTCTCTCGCTGCAGATGGTACCACGCCAAGTTCGAAGACTACCCTAAAAGCAGGAAGGCACTGATTCCCTTTGTTTTGTAAAACCAGCATGGGAGTCTGAGAAGGTACTGTTCTTACGATGACTGAGGCGAGAGAACTTCCCACAATATTTTTTATAGTTCAGGAAAGCTCTAATGTCAGAACAAACCTTGAAGATGTTGTTTCACTGAAAACAAAATGAAGCCGACTGCGTGCTTGCACACAATCTCATCCGAGCTGCAAGCAAGCAACAGTTAAAAACCATTGTCATTGTCATCACCTGTGCTTATTACATTGTTAATAACGTCCATAAAGCAAAATCACCTTCACTATGCACTGAATGTACTGGAATGGAAGTGCTGTGTTTGCTGGAGAGGCAACATTCAGCGCTCCTCGGGAGGAAATAAGAAAGCGGACGGAGCATACCTCAACAGTAATACAGTGGATTTATAACACTCTGCAGCAGCAGTAAACACTTTTAAGACTCTCCGCTGATCTGCATATTCTCCCAGATGGAACATAAACTGAAAAAATGCAAAGCAGACACTTAAAGTTTTCATCTGTTGCGAATGCATCTTTTTAACATCCATCGCAATCGAAAAGACGAATGAAGGAGGGCCTTGAATGAAGTCCCGGCACATTCTCCTGCTGTTTCACACATCATCTCAGACTCCTGGATAAAGAAGCCACGTTGGAACAAAAGGTGACCATCTCTGTCCTGTGAAGACTGTCCACAGCTCCTCGGCTGCAGGGGATCAAATGGAGGTCGAGCGCGGCCCTCAATAACTCGCCCATGCCTGAAATGAGAAGAGGAGAGCGTCGCCTCAACACATCACTCCTGTCAGGGCTTCTGAGAAGGACAGGAAAGAAGGATGAATGAGTGTGTGAAGGCATAAATACTGAATGGGTGAGGTTGTTTATGACTGAATGAAAAGAGGGAGCCTGGGAGGAAGGATAAGAAAATGAAACACTGGGATGGATCTGAACATCTATTCTATTCTATTAGTGTTTCATAATCACTGTTACCACGAGCCACATAATCTCATCAGTGAGAGTCAGGACCTTTTTGGAATTGTGCCTTATTTTATATAGATGCTAATAATGTGATCTGTCTCATTTTCAGTGTTTCTTAAAGAGGTTTAGATTGGAAACAAATACAGTTAAGTCGTCACTTTGGTTACAGTTTTTCCACAAGCTAAATTCATTTGCAAACTTGACTGCACTGAAACATTTTCTACTGTGTGCCTCTGTCAAAATGTGCCAGCTGCTTTTTCCTCTTGATCAGTCCCAGTGTTCCCAGTTGGGGACATTTCCCCAAACCAGTCACAGCAAAGGTCACATCATTATGAATGTTATTAACGTGTTGTATTTGAATATATTCTGTCATCATTTTACACATGGTTTCATCAATAAATAATTGGACCTCTGTGTCTGAGTGTGACGAGAAATGAAGGCGGTGTGTCGCTGAAGGCTATGCAGAGTGGCATCCTTCATGTTCGAGGTCCCCGCTGTCTCTCTCTTTCTCTTTCAGGCTATTTCCTCCGTGTGTCGTCTTGATCCACGCTTCTTGTAATTGCATCACTATATTACACGGCCTGTATTTACGGAGCCTGCCATCTGACTATAATGCGATTCATCTTCAGGCAGACACCAATGGATTTTCTTTTTTATGTGGAGAGCTTTTCAATGAACCGGCTTTTAAAGGTCCAGCGTGTAGGATTGGCATCTAGCAGGGAGGCTACAGATCACCACCAGCTGAAAGTTCTCCATTCTGGGCCACTGTAGAAACGACATGCCGAACTTCATTTGTAGATATAAATGAAAAATATTATTAGTTTCAGGTGATTCTACACTAATGAAAACACTGGTCCTGCTTTGACTTGGTATTAACATGCATTTTGGGTGATCTGATCCCAAGTCTAAACGACCACCAGGATTCAGGTCATTGCTACGTCATTGTGCACTGAAAGCTCTATAACTTAACCGTCTTACGTTGAGTCGGACGAAGTGTTGCGTGACCTTCTCCTGTTGCCCTGTGACAGAAGACGTGTTGGATTCTGCTGACAGCGCTATCTCCAGCTGTACTGACACAGCTGCTAACGAGACTAGCAAGCATGCTACAGAGCAGCTAGCAAAAGCGTAGGTGTATTAAGTGTGTGTGGGGCTGTGACAAAATCTGAACCCAGCTGGAGACACATGACGGACACAGGTGTGAATGTCAATACCAGGTCTCAACAGGGCCATAGTTATAAATATTATATTCCTTTTCTGCCACATGTATTTCCCTAAATCCTACACACTGGACCTTTAACTCCCAAACATATTTACTCACGTATAGGCTGCAGGAGCTGCTCCTAATATGATTTACTCATGCCAACTAGTGCCACCTATAGGACAGAAAAGCAACCGTAGCAGCAGTTAAGACCAAGCTGTGACCTCTGGGTCTGAAAATGAAGCTAATGTAGAAGTGCAAAAAAACTGCACTTCCTCAAATGGCCACTTGACGCTGGCTCCAAGCGTCAGTCAGTCCCCACAGACCTCCATGTCAACATGTCCAACTTTACAGCAGAAATAAACATGTTTACAGCCTGGCACAACAAACAGTTTTGTCTCTATAGCTAGACGTTCTTTTTGCCCTTTTCTTTTGGTCCGTGCAGTATGGTTGTATACGGTACATATCCAAAGTCAGTGTAATACATACAGTAGATGTCAGTTGGTGCGCCCAGTTTGCAGAAGCAGCTGGAGTCCGATACAGAAGCTAAGCATCTACTGCTGTGGATAGGTCAGCAACAAAACATATTTTAGCACCTAAAAAAAGTCCAACCTAAAAGAAAATAATATCAGTGTAAGTTTACGCTTTATTGGGAGTATTTTCACCGCTTATCTTCCATCACACAGCCTGTTCCGATGAGGGAGCCATTAGCAGCTTGAGTTCCCCATCTTTGCGCTTGTCAAACCCACCAGACTCCATTGACAAACACGCTAATTTTAGCTCACTGAACACTAAACCTGCTGATCTACCCCTGCTTTGATCCGGTGGTTAGTTTGTGCAATTGTGTGACTTTAGTGAATTCAAACTAACCGTCTAAAATGCCAGTCACACAGTAACACAAACAAACTATCTAATTGAGGCAGCGGTCGACCAGCAGCTCCTGCGTTCAGGAATGTTAAATCGCTGTTTTTCTAAATGGAGTCTTGCTATTTAACGACTTCATTTTCCTGTTGGAAATCACTGTCTGACATTAAGTTAAAGCAGTGAAAATACTCTCAATACAGCGTGTACTTAAACCAATATTGATTTTTTTTGGGTGGCTAAAATACGTTTTGTTGCTGACCCCACCAAACATTGATCAGCTTCCATGTTGGACTCCAGCCTGCTTCTCCAAGCTGGGTTGTCCAAACTGACACCTACTGTATGTAAAATACTGACTATGGATGAACCCCCCATACAACCCCACTTCAAATAATCTGAACTATCCCTTTCAAATGTGTGAAAAGAAGATATGCAAAAAGGCAAAACATGTAAAAAGCAGTGCATCACAAACATAAAGCCTCATACGTCGCCTAATTGCTGTGTTTTGCTTTGCCTGTAGATGGCTCACATTAGCGCGCTGCATCTTCAGGTCTAAGTGTTGTTTCTTTCATGTAGGTTGTGCAGGTTGCAGGTCCAGGTTTAGATGTGAACCTGCAGGAGCTGCTGCTCTGTAGCTGGATGATATTCACTGGGCCCATTGTAACTGTGCCTTTGTTACGCTGTATAAACCCCACAGTGCAGCTCACACACCACAGGCAATATGCTCATGTGTGGAGATGTGAAATAGCTGTTGATATAACAGTGTAAATGCAGCTTTCCACTAATGTGGGTTAAGTATCTGGAACATGCTGCGGCCTCATTATCATTCAAGCCACATGCAGCCTCAGACTGCCGCCTGCTTCCTTAATATTATCTGCTATTACTGTTATGCCTGAGAGCATACTGTTGACTTCTGCAGCCCTGACTGTGTGTGTGTATATGTGTGTGTGTGTTAGGCATCTGTCAGCTATGGTCCAGTCGTCACCAATGTGGTAATCCCATAAAAGCTGACAATGAGGCAAACCAGCCTTGAAATCGCACACACACACACACTGGCACACAGTGAGTGTTGGCGTTTGGCTTGAGCCGAGACTGTGACATGAGAGATGAGAGGAATAACCTATTCAATCTGGTGTTTCACTCAAACGCCTGGGTTTCACCCAGTGTAAGATAGAGGGAGATAGAAAGAGGAGCGTAGATTTCTCCAGGCGTACAGTGGGAGTGAGCAGCTGTGTGTGTGCCTGAGTGTGTTATACAGAGGGCTACATATCCTAGCTGGCACATACTTTGCTCTGGGGGTTTTCCTTGACTCTGTCACATGCTGCACGTGAGTAGCAGGAGTTGGGGGCGGGCATTATGCAAGACGCGCTCTCCCTCAATCTCCCTTTTACATGCATACGCATCCCAGAAGGTGCTGGTTATGCCTTATCCCGGCTGCCTCCGCTCCATCATGGAGCTTAATGGGCTGGGAGATGGCTGTCACCGGGGCTAGGTGGCATACAGCGTCTGGGATGATCAACGCCACCTGCTGCGTATTGCCCCTTGAAAATGAGCATTTGGATTCACGGGCTGCATCTGAAATCATAAAGAGAGAAAGGAGGCTCTCTGGTGTTGCCCTGTGGAATGCAGAGCTTTCTGCTGTTTGTATGTATGTGAGCAGCATTTTAAGGGCCACAGGTTGTAATTATGGCCCCCAGCAGTATCTCAGATGCCAGCTGACAACACAATGTGCTCTCTGCCTAATGTTTATGTAGATTTGCTTTTGTTGGGGTTATGTTTCAAATGTTTACAGTGGCAGAGGCACACACACACACACACACACCACAGCTTTGCATATATATAAATATATTGTTTTTTCTCATTTAAATTCCAATACGTGCCTGTAATTCATGATATGTGTCTGAGTCCAGGGTGCAAACAGTTATGTGTCACCTCTGCAGGACTCAGCCTCATATTGACGGGGGATGCCCTATGAACCCACCCACCGGTGATGGCCGGGAGGTGGAGATAGTGTACAAGGACCTCAGGAGCCTCCAGGCCGCAGCACCCTTTATTCACTATTGACATTTCGCCGCGGACTTTATTACGTGTTGTTCAATTAAATATTTATCAAATAAAAATTCAAATATTTATTCTGTGCAATTCATCAGCCGGCCGGAGTGATGAAGGAGTGGGCGGATGGGGGGCGCAGTCATCGTTAAAGAAACCCCTCGCAGGGCGCATGCGCGTGGATTTGAAGAGAATACGCCATATTGAATTCCCGTAGGAAACGGCTAACATTTTTTTCCAGCTAGCGGTGTAAAGGGGCCACTTTATCAATGGTCCTAATTCGGTTTAATGTTTAAATACTTGCCTTCTCGTAACCCCGGACGGAGCAGCGACCTTTGAAAGGACTCACGACGGGCTCGCGGGTGTCGGTCACATACTTGTAGGGGGGCTACCAGAGAGAAGTTGAATGGATCCGAGGGTAGCTTGGATTCAGCCCGAACAGAAAGGACCTGCGAACGCCTTATGGATGCACGTCTGGGAGACCTCTCAGGGAGTCCGGACCCTCTCCGCTCAGCACCAGCACCAGCTCCACAACCAGAACCACAACCAGTGCGTCAGCTACGCCGCGTTGGATGTTTTAAAAAATGTGGCGACCGCGGTGGCATCGAGCAAGAGCGCCTGCAGCAGCAGCAGCAGCAACGGGAACGTTACTGGCAGCCTGAGCAACGGCAGCAGCCATCACAGCATCATGAACGGCACTACGAGCATTAACGGCACTGCGATGCCCTCGCTCGGGATAGCGCTGTCCAACGGGAACGTACACGGCTCCTTCACCGCGACAAACGCCGCCGAGCCAGGTGAGAGGAAAACCCTGCCCCAGAAGACGGGATCCGTCTCCTCGTCGTCCTCGCAGGAATCCGGGACGGACTGCCCCCCTTCCAGCTGCTCACTAGAGAGGACTATGGGTGGAAATGTAACGGGCAACGTTAATAAAAACGTCGGGGGTGCCAATCTGCTCTTCAGCGTGAGCGACAGCATGGACAATAACGTCAACCTTTACCACCACCACCACCGTCACCTACAGGAGCACCCGGCGTTCAATTTACAGCAGATATGCGCGAAACGCCACCAGATTCACCCCTCTGTACCTGTAAACCACACACACAACCACCACCCGGGCCGGAGGAAAAGTGACAACAAAGCAAGCACTTATGGGATGAATTACTTGCTTTCAAACTGCACTAATGGCAATTATTCGAGCACTTGGACGCCCTGGAAGGCGAGGAAGTACAATCCCGGGGTCCTCGGGTGAGTCTCAATACTATCACCGCTGTAGTATTAAAGGCTTTGTCGCTGACTGCTGGCTTTAAACGTTAAATGTCGTTAATTCTTCCATAATTATATGTGTGGTGCATCAGACGTGATTCAGCTAAACCCTACATACGACGGTAAAGCCAGCATTGCAGTGTGAACTGGAGTTAGGCTGTTTGCTGGAGAGCTAAAAAGCTACCGTTAGATAAATCAGGACCGGAAGTGCTCTGATTTTGTCCGCTGAAGTTTGAACCGGGCTGTTAAAAAACACATTTTCCCGACAAACCACGAACAAATACCATCAAAAGTTACATATTATAGGAGAATCTATAATAATATAGTTCATCGCATCGACGAATTTCACAAGTGTTACTTAAGTGTCTGATTTATTTAGAAGGATTACACCGGAAGTGAGTGTAGTCCGTTTGTTAGCCTGACCGACGAGCCTAGCTAACTTAGCTAGCGCTAACGGATTTGTCTCCACATCAAAGTTAGCAAGCTAGCTATTTAAAAACTAAATCAATAAACTCCCCCACCTGTTTATAATTAAATACAGAAATAAAATAGAAAGTGGAGTTGAAATTTAAAAAATGCATTATAGGACACCCCAGCATGCCCAGGTGTTAGCTAACAGGGTTGGATAACTTGTGTAACTTAAGTGCTCATTCACCTGCAGGCGATCTCCAACTTTTTTAATTACTTGATCATAAAAGCAGTCAGTCTGCTTACAGCCAGGGTATGAAACAACTGTGAGTTTAAAGGAGGCACCTTTATACTGCATGTCTCAGTAGTTTAATTGTATTTCACTACACTGAATTAATTAGTGTGTTTAGGTGATTGTCCTTTATGGCAGTTAACTCTGTTTTCCCAGTAATTCTTCATGGAGCTGTCTCATAGGGTGACACAACAGACACAGTGGGACTAACATGTACATATGCACGATTGCTAAAACCTGGCCAAAGTAATAATCAGTTATATGAACACATTTCAAGCACAGCTTAACTTTTTACTGCTTGGTATTTATGCATGATTAGTAGGTGTACATTATGACACCCACATTCATGGTGTAGTAAGAGTCATGTAACTGAATATATTCTGATTTTTGCATGTTATAGCAGCAGTTATTTGACTCTGGCAGAGGCCTTCATCCAAAAGAAATGGCCAAGGAACTCCCAGATGTGTTGCAGGACCTTGTGATATTTGTAATGGCTGGTTGCACCCATCTGGGAATTTTCTGTACACGGAAATCTGTGTTTGTCATGAAAGCACTTCCACATGCTTGATGCTGAGTTTCCTAATAATTCAAATTCAAAGTTAACTGAGAATTGAAGTTGTTAATGCAAATAGTGAGTGTAATTTCCTCTGGGTATTTGTGTTGTACAAGTTTTCAGATGCAAGTTTTGGCTTGCACACTGGCACGTCTCGCAGTAGTTTGCCTTCAGGGGCACCCTTTGAAGTCTCACACTGAGGGATTTGCACTCCAAATTGAAAATTCAAATAATCGCTTAGTTATGCTGCAATAATATTGTGATGATCGGAGATTAGGTTTGGGTTAATAGAAAACTGTTGCAGTGTGATCACAGTCCGCACCAGTGAACATTGGGTTCTGTAACACTGGGGCCTAAAGTCACTGAAGAGGTGATGACTCTAAACTAGTTTGTCAGAGATGGCAGCAGAAGTAGCAGCAGCTCTTATTTTGATTGTGGGGGGGCCCAACACTAACCATGCCCTCTGTCGGCGGTGGACTACTGGCATGGATACGCCCTGGCCTGACTGGCTTGCTGGCAGAGAGTTTTGACCAAAGAGTGGGCACATGGGCCGACTGCACTTCCTCCAGGGCTCTGGTAATTGATTGTGACAGTCTCCCTGTTCTGTATTTCACACTGACATCATAGCATGCATTCCTAGAAAAATGAATGGCCACAGGGTTGAACAGAGTTCCACTGTTCTGAGGCATTTGACTGGTCAAAGATCTTTACATTACGTGAACCCTCCTGTTGCCAGACAAAGCATATCAGCAATAACAATAAAGCCTCGGACTTCAGGCATACCTTGCCTGATATGGCCCTCAGTGTTTTACTAAAACACTCTTCACATCCCCCTCAAAACCTCAAAGGTGTGTGTTGTACCTGTTTTTATATGAAGAACAATTGTCCCCACTGATAGTAAAATAAGAGGACTCCATGCAGTCATTTTTCACCATGACCACTTTTGTTCCTTTCTTATGTCTGGGCTAGTGGTTATGCTAAGGGCTATTGCTGTTATGACTAGGGTAAGTCTAGTGTTAAAGGGATAGTTCCGACTTTTTTGAAGTGCTTTGCAGTTGCATAGATACAGTATTTAATGTGTACTGGTTGTACAGGATCAGCACTAATACAGACACAGCTTATTGCCATGTATTTTGTGTTTTCGATATTCAGACCACAAGTAAAACAGAAACTGCATTGTAATAATTGTCAGTAGAACATACCACGCTGTTGCTTTGCTTCTCCTGGCTCTGGCATGATGGGGGTTAACCAGCACAGTGATAAGAAGGAAGCATATCTTAGGCCATCTGGAGAGTGTTTTTTTTTCCAGAATGTAAGCCAAAAACTGTGCATGTGTACGTCGGTTTTTATAAGATATCCTCATGTGATTGTTAGCTGTATGTAAGTATGTGAAATGAAATAATCCAAAGCAAAAGTAGAGATTTCACATTGTCTACAGTTCCTTCTCTCAGTCCAGGTTTCATACCAGTCTATGTGTGGCATCATTGTCACAGTGGTGAGAATAACCCTCATCTGTCGTCCTCCTCTCCGTCCAGACTCCACGAGGAGGTGATGGACTTCTACAACTTCATGTCTCCTCGGCCGGAGGAAGCAGCTATGAGGAAGGAGGTGGTGAACCGGATAGAGATGATCATCAAGGAGCTGTGGCCCACTGCAGATGTAAGATGCGCGCACACACATACACACATGCCTGTGTTTATTCGGATCAATCTCCCCCCTTCACATTCTTAATATCTTAGAGAGCAGTCTCTTAAATCAAACGCTCCACTCTCGGAGGAGGAATTATTGGCACACAGACGAACTGTGATCTCAGATTGCTCATAAATCTTTGTTGAGATACTGTGTTTTAACACTTTTTTAAAGGTGAGGCAGCTTTTCTACAAGATAACACCAGCTTATTGTATATTTATCTACTGTTTTCAGTTCTCTTACTGCACAGGAGTTGAGGTAGATGGGTCAGAGTGTGCAAACAAAGTGTAGATTTTTTTGTTAGTTACCTTTATTGTTGTTAGAATTTACGTTGGTCTGTTTGGGCTGCAGCAGTGTACCGGTTTTAAGTTACACTGTGATGTGAAAGTACTGTTATACGGTTATCATACTGTGTTCAGTTGCTTTTCTGCAATTTGAAAAACCCAATGCAACTGGACCATCTCACCTTTATATAGGTTATTTTCAAAACTTAATACACATACTTACTTAGTAATGTTTTAAGTTTCGATTACAGTAACAAAACGTTTGTTCAGTCAAAAGTAACCTTTATGGGGCGTCGGTAGCGTAGTGGATAGTGCCGGCCCCATGTGTAGAGGTGATGCCTCGCTGCAGCGGTCGCAGGTTCGACTCCGGCTTGCAACCCTTTGCTGCATGTCAAACCCCACTCTCTCTCTCTCACCCCATTTCATTCTGTCCTGTATAATAAAGGCAAAAAAGCCCAAAAAATAATCTTTAAAAAAAAAAAAAAGTAATCTTCATGTTTTCATTCCTTTAAGCGTCATTGTGACTGATAATAATTATAATTCTATAATTTAGTGATACCGTGAATTCTTTCAAACTTTGGTAAACATGCTGATGCCTTCTCTTGCTATGAATTAGGTGAGAAAATTGTATGCAGTATGAAGCTACCGCCTGTAGCCGGCTAACTTAGCAAAGCACAAAGACTAGAAACGTGGGAAGCAGCTCAACTAGCTCATTCAAATCTGCCCACCAGCTCGCGGTAGCTCTTCAACATGTGCTAGCTCTTTTGTTTGATTAGTACAAAAACCAAAGTGTTAAGAATTTGCCGTTATGTCCCTGACTATTTCTTGGTAAGAACCAATAACTTTTAAGTCTCTTCTGGTTGCTTGGCAACTGGTCCTGGCCAAGAAATAGTCCGACACACAAAGACCGTCATAGGAATATACACATACTATAAATGATCTCCCTGCTCATCTCTCAGCTCAGATCACATCATCCAGTGGGTTTTCGCTGGATGATGTGATATAGAATTACATAACTACAGATTGCACTTTCTTGTTTTCGTATGCCTGTCACCACCATGGATGTACAAAGAGACTTGTCTATAGCGTTAGTGAAACCAAAAACTTGATTTTTGCAAAATGGAATTATCTGGATCTTCCACACTGTGGGGCCCATAGAGCAGCCACAGTAGAGACTTACAGCGGGCAAGCACAGCCAACGGAAGTGAGCCGCTTGGCTTCACATGGCTGCCACAAGACTGACCTCCCGTTTAGTACTCAGCTAACTTAAATGGGAATGGAAATGATTTGATCATGCAGCTCTTCTAAAATTTACAAATTTTATTGGACTGAATGGACTAACAGTGAAACGAGTCATTTCACAGGAGTTGTGACGCTCAAAAGACGTAGCTGTTTATTAATAAACACCTCTTTCCCAAGTCTACAGGAGAGCGTTTTTTTTGGGCCCCATGGCATCATGTGATGGACCTGAAGGTTGTAATTCCACCTTTGGCCACTGTGTAAAATTGGCTTTAAAGCCTGGAGCTGTTTGTCGGGGCTCACTCTGTCTCTGTCTCTAACTCAGACCAACCTCTGAGCAAACAGTGAAACCAGGCAGTGCTAATCAAACATAAACAAAGATTCTGTTACTGCGATTCATATTTCTCGCCTAATTGTTTGTTACCAGCCGACTGCCATGGTGTTACAACTCACATTGCGTTGCCCACCAGCAGGAGTGTTTATTAGTCCAGTGCAGCGTTGTGTATTCTCTGCTCATGTAGCACCAATTTCAAACATATTTTTGTCTTTCTACGACATACACAGCCCAGATTTATTAAGAGACCATCTTTCTAAGAGTGAAATACTACTGTAAACAGTAAAAAATTGTGCTGCCACTTTAAATAATTAAATACAGTTAAAGTTGTAACACCTTTGCAGAAAGTTCTGCAAAACAGAAGCCCCTTTTTTTTTAATAGTGACGTTCTTATTTAAGAAGTACTTTTTGTTAACAGTGTAGGTGTTTGTTAAGCTATCCACCAGGTGCCTGATGCCGATGCTACTTGTAGTTTTCATAAAGGAAATGAACAAGCCCAGTCGCTAGAGGAAAATGTTGACGTACATTTCTTCAAACAAGAGATACGTTACATTTGTACATTTTATACATACCACATCAACGTTTCTAAAGTGATGCAGCCCACATTACATGTGTATGAACTGACTTTGTCATCTAGAGGCGGAGGGGATGCTGGATGTGACTAGACATCAGCAACATTTCCAACGCCAATGGTGCCACTGAAGGCGGGTATTAGAAGCCAAAATATTGTGGTTTTTGGGCCTAAACAACACGTTAACCACAGCATTGTTGAAACGTAAAGTTTAAACGTATCCCCTCCATGTGACGAATCTATGGTTTGCAAAAACGCACAATGCCAACATTTGTTCCAGCGATTGGATTGAATGAACAGGTCACAGAGTTAAAGCCACAAAAATGTATTAAATTAAAAAGTGTTAATTAGTCAGTGTCTTTCTCAATTATATTTTGAGGTGCGCTCACTTTGTATGTGCAGAAATAGTGATGGAGGCTCCTGCTGCTGGTTGGGTAGTGCAGCGATGTAGGGTTGATGTAATGCCCCTCTCATTACTTAATCATGTAAAACACGCGCAGTGGTGATTTGTTGGCTGCCAGTCTTCCCCTCGTCCACTGTGAGCCACATTGTCAGGTAAATGGATCAAACCCTGATTTGTACCGGCCTCCCTTTTCATTTCAGCCTATTAATCCTGGCCTGTCTGTGTGCTATTGCCTTGTCGTATTTACCAGACGGAAAGGGAAAGAACTCCACTCTGCTTCCTTTCGAGAGCTTTCGCTCGCAGCCCCCAAACGGCATTTTTTCTCCCTAGCTATTGTATCCTTAATTTGGCAGCTTACTCAACTTGTCAGTGTTTACTGTCACTGAATGGAACGCGGAAATACAGAGTTTCTGAAAGTTTGCAAATATTTGAGTTGGATTTATAAATCATGACGACAAATGACCTGATGTACGACGCAGGATCTGTACTGTCAAACGCACACGGCCCATTCTCACAATGTGTTTGTTCTTAAATACTGATGTTGGTCATTGCTTTTTCCCAGGTCCAAATATTTGGCAGCTTCAGCACAGGGCTGTACCTTCCAACTAGGTAAGATTTTAAAACACTCCAGCTGATAGTTTTATTCCTGATGTATTCTGCTGGCTGGTATTTTAACACTCTGACTGTTTCTTGCCCTCAGTGATATTGACCTGGTGGTGTTTGGGAAGTGGGAGCGCCCCCCACTGCAAGAGCTGGAACAAGCCCTTCGCAAGCATAACGTTGCAGAACCTTTCTCCATCAAAGTGCTGGACAAAGCTACGGTGAGTAACCAGGGCGTGCGCCTGTGTTCATGTTGAGTCCCTCAATACAACCACACTGGTTTGCAGCAACAGATGTCCATCTCACACACACGAGATAATATGACAATTTAATATCTCATGTACACTGATGCAGTGATTAATGATCTGGCACAGCAGAGTAGTTTTACAGTTAATTTCAACCCTGCTAAAGGTGTTATTCTTCACAGTAAGAAATAGAATATTACAGCCGCAGCAAAAAGACCAATTGTAACAAATGCAGCCAAAGTGAAATTTGGCAGCACTTATTACATTCCTAGAGAAGTTCCTCTGAACTTCAAATGGTCAGTTGGAAGTATAAAGCTTTGGCTCATTCACGCTTTAATTTCCGTGGAAATGTGAGGAGAAGAGGAGACGCTCAATTAGTGTCTTCCATCTGTTTGCGTGATAGGTGGCACACGCTGCAGCTGTGTGGTCATGTGAAGATAAAGTTCATGCCCACTATGATATTACAGAAGCAGAGGATACAATGTCAACTCTAGTTCACCTTAAATAAAGTTAATGGTCAACTACTGACCCTCAGGTAGGGATGGGAATTAATACGCAGAATCAATACCATCAGTGATTCTGCGTATTGGTTCAATTCTTAATCATTCTCGTATTAGTTCCTGATCAGTTTTCTGTGTGGAATAAAGTAGACATACACAGGTTTTCAGCATCAGCATCTCCCTGAGTCTGAGCACAGTGAGGCCTTACTGAGAGTTCGCTGTAGCAACAGTCTGTCATCATCGAAACAGGAAAAAATGACAGAATATTTGTTCAGCATTCGTTTTCATTCAGGCTTCTCTTAGTCAAAGAGAAATTCTGCTCAGCCTGCCTGTGTGGCTCTAATGTTGTTATAAGATATTTACCCCCAGTAACAGACGTGCAGCTTGGTTGGAAAGCAGTGGCACTCATGCGTAGAGTGTCAAATACGTGGCATTGCTGGAATTTAAATCCATATTGCACCGAGAGATGTTTCAGCATATTGCTGCTGTTTTCACTCTAACTTTAAATTATTTTACAGACATTACACAGTCCCTGTTGCCTTGGTGTGATCACAACATTCATTCATTTTCCATAACCACTTATCCTGTTGGGGGTCGTGGGGGGCTGGGGCCTATCCCAGCTGACACTGGGTGAGAGGCAGGGTTCACCCTGCACAGGTCACCAGACTATCACAGGGCTGACACATAGAGACAGACAACCATTCACACTCACATTCACACCTACGGACAATTTAGAGTCACCAGTTAACCTGCATGTCTTCCTACGCTGACCTGAGTTCGAACCAGGAACCTCAATGTCCAATCACTGCAACTTCACTGCAAATTTGACTATTTAAATTGTTTGAAATTTTGAGCAGCACACAGCGTATCAATCACTCCACCTCTCATTGCCCCTCTATCTGTTTATCATGGGAATATTGTCGGGTGTTAGCGGATGCTGCCATGTTAGCTTGTTCTAACTGGGCAGAGAGAGCAGGAGGGTGGCACCCTTAGACAATCCCTCAGTGCTAAAAGTCAAAAGACATCCACAGCTGATCGTCCCACCACCATCACATACAGATTATGAAAATAGAAATGTAATTAACAGGCAGCGCTGCAGTCATATTTCTTTGTGAAATGAAGCCATGCTTTGGATCCTTTCTTCCTCTCTATCATGAATCCTTGTTGCGAGTTTGCAGCAGCGTACATGCATGTTATGCAATGCAAACTGTTAGACAACACACCAGCATTGATAAAAGGAACTGATAAGCTTCCAATGGATTGTACAATTTGAAACCAGTTCTCAACTGAAACTGGTTCTCAATTCCCATCCCTACCCTCAGGTCACTCCACTGAAGCGTTGTTCCCTGTACCAGTCTCTCAACATCTAAGCTTCGAAGGGGGGATGGGGATGGGAAGTGAAGAGAGATGGAACGTCTGTCAGACTTTATTGCACCTAAAATAATGTGACATTTAGTCACTTTGTTAGCACGCAGGTCACAGTACCCTTAGACATATTGGCTAGAAAAACAAATACTTTGCACATCAGCTAAGCTGTTACAGTTTTCAGGTGATGTGCCAGGCTCTCAGTAGATCTTTTGTGGGTCACCTTTGCTAATTTTTGAAACAATTCCAGACATTTTACTTTTTTGACATCTTGCTAGCATATGTGTTAGCCTGTGAATGCTGGACTGACGTTTAAAGAGAGTGAATCAGAGTCCCAAAACTATCACTCAGATGTTGTTTAGATGTCGTTGTCTGGGAAGAAATAATAATAATTGAAGGTGATGTATAATAAATTATATTGGATTGCTGTTTCCTAATTCACGGGCTAGTTGGGATTCATCTAACATGTAAACGAAACATGCAAATGCTGATTTCAACATTGATTTCCAAGACATTCAGGTCAGCTCTCCTCTGCTGCTCACTTCTGTCGACCCTTTTTGTAATCTTTCTCTATTGTTATGAAGTTATATTATTGTTTTGCAGCTGAAAATAAACATCATGTCCCATGTAATGTAGACACCCATTGGGGTGGAAGTGTTTATAACTGCGATCCCACAGTAGTATGTATCTCTGTAGCGTGCACTGTCATCCTGTGGGGTGTGCACACGACCAGGCTAACCACTGCAGGCTTCAGCTCCGTCTTGACTGACATGATAATAAGTAGTTAATGACTGGATCTCATTTTTGGATGAGTTATTCTGTCTCAAGGGTTGTCAGTTGGGACAGATGGCTTTCTCCCCTCACACAGTGAACGTGTCCTCAGCTGATGACTTGACTGTAATGTTTGCTAATACACGTCACACGTTCCCCCTGCAGGTGCCAATCATCAAGCTGACAGACCAGGAGACGGAGGTGAAGGTGGACATCAGTTTCAACGTGGAGACTGGCGTCAAGGCGGCAAGCTTCATTAAAGATTATGTTAAGGTGAGATATGGCCTTGGTGATAGTGCCGTCAGGATGTACAGCTCGCAGGCACACTTGTTATTTTATTTAATCACTGAGTCAAACCAGAAGGCACCACATGACGCACAGAAATCCATTTGCAACTTTCGCTATGGCATTTTAAAACCAGACAGGGATCGTGAACTGAAGTCTTCATGGACTAAATGAAACCCAGCTACAACGCACATCACAAGCAGCACATAGATATGGAAGAGGAGAGCAGGAAAAGGTCATGCAGACGTATTTAAATAAAAACCACCAGAGGAGTCACATAATTACCATTTTACAGTGGTGTCTAAATACAGAACATTGGAAATTCCCTCTGCGAATCAGGCGAGCCAGCAGTTTAAAGCATTACACTTCACTCCAATCTCGTATTGGCTCATCTGATTTCCAAAGTGAAGCTGGAACGCAGTCCAGCAACTGTGCTTAGAATAATCTCCACTTAACTCAAACTGAGTCTGTGTATAGCTGAGAAACCTTGTTGCCAAATCTACTCAGTGGAGGTGAAATCCACCCCGTGGCTCTGACAAAATACCTGCTGTAGGTGGATCTCTGCCCGCTTTGGTAACAGATGTAGTAGTTAATGCAGGGAGGAATTCCAGGGGCTGATGTTCCAGCGAGCTGTCAGCTTTTGGCTTTTTTCCCCTTTGTTGTTGTGTCTGATTTTTGTTTCATGCTTCTCTGAATATACATGTCACAGCTTGACCGCCAGCTGTTGACAAGCCCACTCAGCATCAATCCAGTGATGGTTGATGTTGTTAATGCGTGGGTGTGACAGACTCTTGTCATTTGAGAGGTCAGCCTTAAAGTTAATCCTCACATGTCAGACTCTCATGCAGCCAGTTGGAGCAGCGTACCTCCCAGTCTTGTTCTCGCTTCTTAAAAGCATATTTGAAGAGTCAACCGAGCCCTGCTGCTCCACTGGCACCGATCTGCACACACGTACTGCCAGGAGGTTGTGCTTCCCTTTCAATTGGAAAATGAACATATTTGTAATCCCCGTTCTCAGGCCCTCAAGGCCTTCAGCACATTATCAAGTCACAGGTTCCAGGAAGCCTCAGTGAATACCTTTTTTTTTTTTTTTTTTTTTTTTTTTTAAAGTTTGACCCAGTTGGAAGCCAGACAGAATATTTATGTGGCAAGTTGAAGGGTAGAAATTCATACTTAGCATCGATAACAAATTATGATTAGCCCACTGCCTTGACTTACAGAAAAAATAGGATGAATCACTGCGGTCTGAGCAGTAATGTGGCTTCAGCAGGGGTTTTCACCAGTTTGGCAGCATTATAGCTTCCTAAAAGAACATCAGACGACTTCATCAAGTAATATGGAAACAGCACGTATTAGTCACAGTTACTGAGGAAACATGACTAATAAATCAAACTACTGCAGGCATCATGGTACTCTGAGGCTGCAGGTAGTGCTGGCACGTCTTCTACTAACTCGTTTGACCAGAAACTGTCACAAAATCAACTGTGACATTTAACTGCACGAAGGGTTGGCCTGCTGTGAACATTCTCCAACCAGACTGATGTGTTTTCGGGCTGTCTACGTTCTCCCATCCTTGTGAACACAATATCTATAGAATGCCTCAAGGGAGTGTCTTCAGATTTGGCACAAACGTCCACCTGGACTCAAAGATGAACTAATTAGATTTTGTTCGTCATAGGTCATATGTAAAGGTCTAGGTGACCTCATCTGTCTCATTCTTGCGAACATAATATCTCAACAATACCTCGAGGGCATTTTTCTTTAATTGGCACAAACATTCACTTGTAATTGTTGATGAACTGATTGGATTTCGGTGGTCAAATGTCAAAAGTCACTGTGAACTCACATCTGTCTCATTCTCGTGAACAGAATATTTTAAGAACCTCTCACAGGAATTTCTTTAAATTTGACACAAATGTCCATAACTGAAGAACAACGTGATTAGAATTTTGTGGTCAAAGGTCACTGTGACCTCACAAAATATGTTTTTGGCCATAACTCAAGAATTCAAACGCTAATTATAACAAAACTTCACGCAAATGTCTAACAAGATAAAAAAAGGAAGTGAAGACATTTTATATCCACAAGGTCAAAGGTCAGCTTCACTGCTACATCATAATGTTCTTCAAGAACACCTTTCTGGCCATTATTCAGCGTCATATCTCAGGAACAGAAGGGGAAATATTTTGTCAGATATTTAATTGCTGACACTAATCTTGTTCATCTTGAGACTGTAAGAGAAACTTGACTGGTGCATGGAGTCATACCACCGTGAGGCAGTTATTCTAGTTAAAACAGAAAACGTATTATATTGCAATGCTCACTGGAAATGAAGCACAACAGCAAGTAGCCTAGCTCGTTATTAGCGATGGTTATTTAGCTCACCAGAAACTTTCAGCTCCCTGTCGGCCTCTTTCCACCCTGCTGCCTTGAATTTGGGTTTCTGTGGTGAGATAAGGAGCTGTCATGTAGATAATTCCTCATTTCAGCTTCATGAATCAGCCGTTCCTCATCTGAAAGAAATAGAAACAGGATGTCCAAGAAAAGTTCAGCTCAAAAGGTGCTTGCAGCCTCTGTCATCAGCTTTAAATCCAAACTGTTGTCATTTTGGCACAGTTCAAGTTTTCTTGAGAAACTAACTCTGTCATGTCTCCTCTCGTCACCCCAAAAAATACACCGCCGTCTATTCCTTTCTCCTGCTCATTTAATTCTATACATCTCACCAGAAATCCCCACTTCTCCTCAGCGACTCGTACAAACAGAATCCTGAGTTATATAATTAAACTTTTTCGATTTTAGGATTCTGTCCTTCACCCTGCTCCTGGTATCTAATCCACAGTTTGACTGAATCAACTCTTCTCACTCTCACATGTGTCTCCTCTCCCTCTCTCAGACGTATCCAGTGCTGCCTTACCTGATCTTTGTGCTGAAGCAGTTTCTGCTGCAGAGAGATCTGAACGAAGTCTTCACTGGGGGGATCAGCTCGTACAGCCTCATCCTCATGGTCATCAGCTTCCTACAGGTACAGGAAGATGCACACACACACAGACCTAAAGAAAAAGCGTGCTTTAATATGAGCAGAAAGTAGCTGTAGTGCAGGATGTGGTGGCAGTCGCACAGTGGAGGCAGTTTAAGAAGTAGTATAGCTGAGCTTATGACAGTAGAAGTACAGGATTGTTGTTTATTGACCATAAGCAGTGACAAGAATACTGATAGTAGCAGCAATAACACGGTTTATAGTAGAATAAGTGGTAATAAACTGCTTCCCATATATCCAGTGTTGCACACAAACATCAGTAACACACAGTAAAACTTGTTTTATAATATAAACTCATCCCGTCTTCCTGTGCTTGCCCTTCAGCTCCATCCTCGCATCGATGCCCGAAACCCCAACGAGAACTTGGGCGTGTTGCTGATCGAGTTCTTTGAGTTGTACGGCCGCCATTTCAACTACTTGAAAACAGGGATTCGCATCAAAAATGGAGGCGCGTACATAGCCAAAGAGGAGATCATGAAGGCCATGACAAACGGATACAGACCATCCATGCTCTGCATAGAGGACCCACTGCTTCCAGGTGTGTGTCACAAGTTTTATGTTGATTACAGTGGATAAAACACTTCAAACAGAGATGGAGTCATGACGAGGTTGTAAGTGAACTGGTTAATGTGAAATGAGGCTTTAAATGATGTTTTTAGGAGCTGCACTGGAACAGACTGGTTTAAATCACTTTTCTCATAACAAGCAGAAGTATTGATGGGACGGAACATTTTCCAGAGGGGGGACATATTGCTATATTGCAAAGTCAGATGGACGATAACCAAAGTGTTAAAGGTCCAGTGTGCAGGATGTAGGAGGATATTTTGTTAGAAATGGAATATAAGTGTGTTTTCTTTGGTGTAAAATCGCCTGACAGTAAGAATCGTTTAAACCTACATAGGAGGCAGGTCCTTGTTTATGGAGATTGCCATCTTGCTCCACCATGTTTCTACAGTAGCCCAGAGGAGACAAACCAAACTCTAGCTGTAGATAGGGCCATTCATGTCTTTGTGTCGCCCACGGTGTAAGAGTGGGTGATGTATATATCAAATATACTCGATGTATCGCAGCTTCTTCCACAGGGGATGTATGAAAAGACTATATCGCGCAGACATCGTATTTTGTTTTTTATCCACCGACATGAGGCACACTTCAGCATTTCGGTTTTCTCCCTCTCACAGATACACACAAGAGGAAAGACTCAAAAACATGACACATCACACACACTCTTCTGCCCATCCTGATCACTTTCTCCAGAGCGATAGTGTGTGACCAGTCGGGGTGTGTTTGTCTTCTGCAGGCCTCCAGACTACAACTATTTAGTCATATTTTGCATCCATGGACCAGTATGACTTGCAAATACTAATAATATATGAACTGGAGAGCTGTTAGTTTGTTTCCAGCTCACAGTGATTAAATCCTCATGTGTTAAGACGCAGCAACAGTTTAACTTTCTGCTAACTGCTAAAAAAAACTGACGACCAGATGCTTTAAGCACACGGCATAACAATGAACACGTCTGGCCAAAGACGAGTATTTTATTTCCCCTCATTAAAACAGTACTTTATTTATTTTTATTATAACAGTATTTTATTTACCTTCATAAAAATAGTACTTTATTGAACTTTGAGATCTCGAAATATTGCGATAAGTATCGTGTATCGCAATATAGCCTAAAAATATTGCCATATCATTTCTAAGCCACATCGCCCAATGTTAGCAGCCCCTCCGTGACGAGAAGAACAGCGTCAGAACAACACAGATTTTTAGTTTAAATGAGTAGGTCCATTTGTTTTGGGGAGGACGAGACCACTGTAGATATTTCAGCTCACAGTAAAGTGCGCTCTGAAGTTATCCAAGAAAGGTTATCCCACATTAGCCAGTGTTAGGCTAACGGCCTGTCTCCGACATGCCAAGCAGGGTCAGATAAACACTTATTTGTAACGTGAAAGTACTTTAGTTTGTGTTTTTATTGGTTTCATCACCTGGTCCGTTTGTTTTGGAGACGAAGAGCCCTCTGTGGATAATTTATGCTCCCGGTCAAAACCTCCTGACCAGTAAACACTGAGTGAATGGGAGACGTTTCAGCTGGTTACAGCCCACAGTCCTCATCGCAAGATGCTACAAAATCCCACACACTGTTTCTGTAAAGTATTTGGTTTGTTAGATTTAAGTCCTATAAAAACTGGACCTCACATAGACATAAAGATTCTGCGGTTGTACAAACTTCAAAGGTACATGATGCAGATTGTTGGTTAGAGTTTGTAAACACGCTCGCCAGAGAAAGTGAAAGTAAAAGCCAACCCCAGATTCTCCCTCGTTTGGCGTTCTGCCTTGTTGTCTTAGTGTTTTGGCGCTGTGTCTCTTGGACGCCTGCTGCCGACGTTTTGGCACCTGGTCGCTACCTTTTTATGAAGTCCCAACCTCACCTTGGAGCTGTGGGGGGACATAAACATCCCAAACACAATAAATGGGAGGAAAATAAGACCCTACAGGCACAGGGCAGAGTCTCTGCAGAAACATACACCACCACACACTGAGAGAGGGTCTGAAGAGATGATTGAGAGGAGTCACCTCTGTATATAAACTGTCCTGCGCAGTATATCTGTTAAGTGTCTGTAAATGAGCAGGGTTGGATATCACAGAGTTCACTGGACCAGCTGATTTCTGTTTACTCTCTAGTATTCACCACTGTGTTGTTGTGTTTGTCTCTGCTCCATGTAGGTAACGACGTGGGGAGGGGTTCCTATGGTGCCATGCACGTCAAGCAGGTGTTTGACTACGCCTACACTGTCCTGAGTCACGCCGTGTCCCCGCTGGCTCGGTCATATCCCAACAAAGACTCTGAAAGGTCAGTAATCGATCCATTCGACAGGACTGAAGATACCCGAGGATAGTAGTGGGGCTCCTTTAACCCTCCTCTGTCTTTTCCCTGCAGCACCTTGGGCAGGATAATCAGGTTGACCCAGGAAGTGATCGAGTACAGGGAATGGATCATTAAGAAGTGGGGGGGCAGGGATCTGACACGGACAGACAACAGAGGTACGACTCCTCAGACTGTAATGTACAATTCTAAAGTCTTGAAGCCAACTGATACTTTGCTTTAGATGAATCACACCGAACTGAGCAGCTCCAGAAATTTGAGTCATATGAATTTATTGAAAGAAGAAATTTAAAATAATGGAAAAGTTAACTTCCTATAAATATTAAACTCAATAAGTAAAGCGATTAGACGTTGTGGAACACTGAACCATTCATTTGTTTTTTGTAGTTTCACCTCCCAAGGAGCCGGTGTCGGAGCAGGAGCCCTGTGTGCTCGGTGGTGGTGTCGGGTCGGAGGAGCAGCAGAGGGACTCAGTGTCTCCCCACAGTGCAGACTCCCCCATGTCCATCTCCAGCCCTCAGCAGCACTCCTCAGCCTCCTCTGTCTCCTCGCTGTCTGGATCAGACAACGTAAGAAAACACACACACATGCAGGAGAAGCAGACACACACACACACACATGCAGGAGAAGCAGACACACACTGTAAAAGCCCTTGGTGTGTTTTTTATGCCTCTGCATTGTCGTCAGTAGTGACTGACTGACTTATGTTACGTAATGTGACAACTGTCCGTTTGTCCGTCCATCCGTCCATCCCATTCTTGTGAACGTGATGTATCAGCAATGTCTGGAGGGAATTTCTTCAAATTTTGCACAAACGTTCACACTGATTAGAATGTGGTGGTCAAAGGTCAAGATTTTAATTATGATTTCAATTTCACACAAATGTCTAACGGGACCAAATGATTAAGTGATGACATTATATATCCAGGAGGGCAAAGGTCAAGGCTTTGAACATTATTCAACACTGGAGCAAAAGGGGAGACGTGGTCTTGGGTGTCCGTCTTGATTGTATAGATTGTCTGTGCTGCCGGGGGGAAGCAGTGTATGAAGCATCCGTATTTTAGAATATGTAGCTTCTTTGCAACATCCATATGTGAAGTATTGTCTGCTGTCACAGCTACACCTCTGCTCTGTCTTGTTCCTGTTTTTTTTTGTGTTTTTTTTTGAGATGGAGCATTTGACCATCCATCCATCCTTTATTTTATTTTTTATTTACTTTGTAATTAGAGTTTGATACTTAGCAGGAATGGGACATTGTTTTTTTGCAAACATACAACCCAATGGACAGAGCAAACCCTCTTGTAGCTCTACTGCTCCGTGTCCACAGTAGTAGTAATAGTACAATCAACATCTGAAGTAAAGGATACTATATAGTTCTGTTTGGCCATTTGCCCTTCAGGGGACAGTAACCGTAAAGAACTTACATTGTAGGATAAAATATTGGAACCCAGTCGAGGAAAACCACAGATTCTGCTGTGGAAACGACTATTTCCATAGTCATGGGAACTTTATTATGGAAAGCCACACTGTAACTAACTGCACTCCCTGAAGACATATGATCATATTTTTGGAGAAACAAAAGAGTGATGTCAGAGAGAAGCAGACAGAGGGGTCTACAGTGTGTGTTTGAAGGATATATCCAGGATGTCAAACTGACTCAGCAGCAACAACAGGTTAAAAAGACAAAGATAGTTAGAAGCTAAAGCCGAACTATAGGCTACAGATCACAGTGTAAAAGTGAACCACCACATCACTGCTGATCGCCACACAAGACAATGAATATAAAGGGAAAGTTTCCCTGCTTCCCTTCACTGGTTCCTGTACAGCAGGGTCGCTCTTTGTTTCACTGTTATAATCATTACAAAGCAAAAGCAGCATGTGTATACATTCAGTAGGCTATATCTTCAGTAGCTAGCTAGCTAACCCTACACTTTGCAGGGTTTGATTTTGGTTTTGGAACAGGGAAGAAACGTAGATCTGGAAATCTGAAACGACTGCATTAGAGTCAATGGAGCACAGCTGTGGTGTTGGACCCTGGTTTGAGCCTGCCTGATGCTATGTTATGATTGGCCAGTCTGCGTCCAGGGCGGGACTTAGAGAAGGGTCAATTCAAGTTGCCTTTGTGGGTCAGAGTTGATATTCAAAATAACAAAAGGCTAAGTTTTAGTTAAGGTTTAGTATTTAAATGGAAACAAACAGAAGCCTAATTAATACTCATTATCTCTGCTTTTGTCTCATCTGCCAGGACTCTGATTCAGCGCTGCCGTGTCCCGTCCCTCCTCCAGCCCTGCCACCGTACCCATCTTTCACACATCTGGGCCTAGCTCTGCCACCAGGCCTCAACATGGGCACCGGCAAGCCCGGCATGGGAGGACACCATCTCCTCTTGCATCCAGGCTCACAGGTAGGCGCTGAGCTGTGGCTGCACACACTGCGGATTACATTAGTTTAGTGCATGTGGTGAACGTGTGCATCAGGTTATGGTTGTGTTCAGACAACTGTATTTAAAATGTCAGACCCAGCATCTGATAAACTCAAGAATAACTTCCTGTTTCTTTTCCTCCAGGCTCGCGTCGCACTGCCCGGGGGTCTACCAATGCACTCCATACCTGGCAGACAGGTGTGTATAGACACCGGGCTCCCCCCCTTCTTCCACATGCCCCCCCCAGCCCATGCTCATGCCCCTGCCCCCTCCAGCCCCCAGCCTCCGCCCAGCCCCCACTCCAGCCACACACATAAGGTAGGCGCTGGATGCCACAAACACACTCAAACGCACTGTCGAGGCAAACTTGTCTCACACACACACACACACACTCAAGTTCACACTCTCTCCATCTCATATTTCCTCTTTCTCTCTGCCACAGTGTCCGTTCACTGTCAAGTGTCTGATTGTCTCTCTCTGTCGCACTCTCAGAAAATGAAACTGCCATCTGTAGTCCATAACTGATCAGTAAACAGTAACACTATCACTGCTGCTGGTGTTCAAACATCTGGTGCGCACCTGTTGCTGTGGAACACGACAAAAACTGGGACATGATTTCCAGTTTTTAGTTCCCGCTGCCTCCTGGCATTTAAAGGAATAGTTTTTGGGGGAAATATGCTAATTCACTGCCCTGCCTGTCCATATGCGTCTTTCTGAGGCAGAAAAGTGGTAGCAGGACGCTCCTCATCCCATGGCTTCATAGAGTGTCCCCGACGATTTTTTAATGACTTGCTAAGGGTGGATCTGCTCCCACAAATGAGCTTCTCTGTCTTTGTATATCATCTTATATTTTATCTCCAAGTGCACGTCACACACTGAGCGAGTCGCCTGTTAATGACGCTGTGGGCTAATGGGCATGTAGCTACTTCCATGTTTCAGATGATGCGTCATGTTTGTAGTCGACCAATGAAGATGAGTTTACATATCATCAGGTTATCACAATTAACCTGATGAGGACACTTCCTGTGCCTGTCCTTTCAAATTAAAATCACACATGCTCCAGTCAGATAGATTTGGATTTATTTTGACTAATAGAGTTTTACGTTTGTTTTATTTATTCTTTTTTTTTGTCTGCGATTAAGCGACCAATGAAATCTTGCCGACTAATGACCTCTCTGGTCGACTAACGTTTGGTTGAGTCTCAGGGGGCAGCCCTAATTTAGCGTACAGGCATGAGAGTGGTATCAATCTTCTTGTGAAACCCTCAGCAAGCAAGTGAATAAGCATATTTCCCAAATGTTAAACTGTTCCAGTGCTTTCCTGAATGACACGTCACGTTCAACTTTTTTACTGGATGACCCTGCACTCCTTTTTTCTATTTGTTGACATGGTGCTTTGTTGTTCACACAGATTCAGAGGGTCAAGAAGTCGCTCTACAGAGTTAAATGTTGTGTCCTAATAAGGAAATAAATAAGCAGCAGACCTAAGTTCCTTTTTCATGTATCAGCATCAGTAAAGATGTTTAGGGAGGTTTATTTATATATTTTCTCTCTGTGTGTCTCTGTTGTCTCCACTCCTCCTCAGAATGGAGCCAAGTTCAGCGGGAAGGGCTTCCACACCACGCCGCTGGTCAACAACCCTGTTATGGCTAACCGCGGACACACACACACTCACACGCACACACAGTACCACCGCAACACTTGGCGACGCAGAAAGAGGGACAGCCTACCGGTCAGCCTCAGCAGATAGAAACCACTCCTCTTCCCCCACTTTTGCTCCCTCTCCTCTCCGGCTGCAGAACCCCGGCTCGTGGTTGGTCCTGAAGGAGGACAGATGGACAGACGGACAGACGGAGGACCAGAGACCAGCAGTATTCACTCTGGAACAACAGCCCTCAGCTCTGCATCTTCCTTCTGCTATCTCTACCTTTCCATTTCTGCATGACTTTTGTTCACTGTTTTGTAGTTTCAGTATTATTTTACTTTCAGTATTTTGTTTCCTCATTTTTAGTTTCAGGTCTCGTTGTTTATTTTTGTCGGACTCGGTGGTGACGCCATCGCCAAGTTCACTTGACCTCGTCTTGACCCTCGCAGCCAAGCTGCCCGTGGCTCAGTGTTACTTTTTTTTATACACTTGCGAACAAAAACATTTTCATTTTGTGCAATAACGTTTTTTTTTCTTTTTTGGAACTAAAGTAAATGCTTATTTAATTTTGTGTGTGTATATGTAAAGGCATTTTTATACAGTTGTTTTATTTTTGTAGAGTTTTAAATTTTGTTTACGAAACCGTTCCCCAGGCAGCATCTCTGGAGTGTGTGTGTTCCTCAGTTGTTGTTTCTGTGCGTGATCGGGAGTGTGTGCACCTGTCTGTCATCAGGCTGAGCTGCCCTCCCCCTCCTTCTCTTCTTCTCCCCTCTTTAATTGTGTTGTTCAGTTTGATAAGGAGCAGTGGGAACAGAAAGGGACACGCAGCTCTTATCTTGATATTCCTTCCATTTTGCTTCATCTGTCTTGTGAAAATGGGCGAGGTTAACATGAAATTCCTTCATGGAAGTCTTGTTCTTCAGCCCAGTTAGTCGAAGGCATCCTGGAGGGAAGTGGAGGGATGGAAATTGCACCCTGGGATATCCTGAGAAACGAGAGGAAAGGACGGGATTGTGTTTTGGCCTCCTGAGCAGATAGAGCTTTAGCAGTGCCACCTCGAGACTGTGTGTATTTGTATATCTCTGTATGTGTGTGTGTCCCTCATGGGACTGTGCTGTTGCCATATTTTGTCAGTCAGGGGAAGGCTGGCAGTGGCCTGCTGGTTTTGTCTCGGCCATCTTTCTCTCCTCTGGAGATGATTTTAAAAGCGAAGCCTCCAGACGGAGCAGAATTTGACCCGAAATAGCCTCTTCTGTTGAACATATATGCTTGTGTTTTCATTTTGTGCTTGTCTTTTTATTACATGTTGTAGGAGGGTTGGGCCGAGAAGGCAACAGCTTATCTGACTTGAATTCGAAGACCCAGATTAGGGTGAGAGGGCAGAAAGCCTCTGACTCGAGGTTCAGAGAAATCCTAGTTTCTCTAGTCGATGGACACGGTCGTGGAAATCTGATCCCAGGGCTGAGGTCAACTCCGGCCCGCAGCTGTAAATCAGTGCAGACCAACACTAAAACGCTCAGCGATAAGGTTTTCTCCTTTGTGGTCCTGGACAAAGGAGGAGGGGGAGGGAGGGGCGGTCTTCCTGAACCAAGGACCCTCGTGAAAGGGAATTATATTTTGATTCCATTCAGGAATCTTGTGTATATTTGATTGCCAGGTACTTCCGCTAATTGTTTGCAATGCCTTTCTTTGTGTTTACTTGGAGTGTGTGTACGTCGTTTTTTCCGCGAGCACACCGTGTCACACAAATACACACACTCACAGACAGGACTGTCGAAGGCTGTGACTCGCCCAGAACACTACGCACGCTGGTGTTATTACTATGCAAGTGGATTATTCTAATTATCACGTCAGCTCTCTCCTCTTTCCTGTTTTTTTCTCCAAATGACAAACACTGCTTGTTGGACTGGAGTTACTGACTGACTACAAGCCCACCCACCCACCCCGGCCCCTTGTATTTGTACGGAGGTCCTGAAATGTTTCAAAGTCTAGTTTTCTACATATATCAGTCAGATGTGAGGAATGGGGGATGTTAATGTCAATGGTTGGGTCTGTGTAGTGTGTGACATAGTGAAATGTGTGAAATCGAGACTCATGACTCACCTCAACAGGTTTTTAAATCAGACGGTTCGTGAGCAGGTGCACCCAGAGAGCGACTTGCACTCTGCAGGTGCACCTCAGGAGGGGTCAAAGTGTCCACCAACAATTCTTTACCTTTTACTGAGACTCTGTTCTGTGCTGTTAGACTATTGATTTTAGTTTTAAATCATGGCAACTCTGATCCCTCAGTCGAAACCACACCTGGCATCAACTCAGTCTGAGATGAAGGGTTTCTGTTTTGACCGGTGGCTCACAGGCGGAGCAGATTATGAGCTAATCATCACCTCCAGAGAAATTCCTTTCATGTTTAATAATTTGACCAACAATAAAAACCATTATGGATGCCTCACTGTCGTACACTCACGATGTTACGCCCTGTGGATGGTTATTTCCATCTGCAGGAAGGTGATCATGTTGGTGCATGAAATGCAAAGTTCCATGCAGTCCCAGCCCAAACTAAATTGGATAACAAGGTGGATGTAGTTTGACGCTACATCTCTGTCAGCCATGCTTTTAAAGATTAGAACCAGCATTGATTAAAGGCTGAAGATGAAATTGCCAATGAAAGGTTTGTTGACTGGGTTCGAGTTGCCGGCATCTCCACAGCAAAGACTTGACATGCAGTATCATAGGAAGTCTGCATGGATTAAAATCTCTGTGCATCTCAGCGGCCCCTCGCAGCTCGCTCTCCGCGTGCACTTTTTCTGTCCTGCTCCGTCTTCACTTCTCCAGGGTGGTGTAAGCGGCAGGAAAGGAAGCAGCAGCAGAGAGCGGGCCGGGGCCGCGGAGACTTTGGCGTACACACATGTAGATGCAATGTAATATGACCCTCCATTGCAACACAATGAGGGATTTTAAAACTGGCGGCTGCTGTTTAGAGAAGAGTGGCAGCCGCTCTTTGTCCTGGCTGATTCATGTGAGCAGTGGCCCCTCCAGATGGACACTGAGCCACCAGTGGCCGGAGGAAACCACTGCCCAGCTTTTGGTTGTTGTTTTTTTTTTTTTTTTTTTTTTTTTGACATTTTTATGTAAATATATTTTTTTCTATTTTATTTTTTAATAAACATTTTAAAACTGCCAGTCTGCTTGTGTTTTTGACTTTATGGTGACGTCATACGGGTGCTTTATACTGCAGTAACACGTGTCTGACCACACTGATGTCATTTAAGTTGTCAAGGAAAAAATGTAGGCAAATAGTTCAACATCCAGCAGTCACAGAGCAATGTCCAGTATTCACTCTCCATTAAAGGGCCAGTTCAGCCTAAAATCAAAAACACGTTACCTCTGAGAGCTGTTCATCAGTCTAGATTATTTTGGTATGATGATTTGCTGAGTGTTGGAGGTATCAGCCAAAGAGACGTCTGCCTTCTCTCCAATATAATGGAACTAGATGCAAGAGGTGTAAGTCTAACTCAAGTCGCAAATTTGAGGACTTCAGACTTGCTTGATTAACACCTATAAAAGACTTGACGTTGACTTGGTATTCGTGACTTGGTTGGCTTATTTCGGTTACATACATCTGGAGAAACAGATTATTTCACGCAAAATTTCTCACAGTTCATAACAGAAAAAGGGACAGGCTGAAGCCCCAGGCTTATTTCTGTCTCTCTTATATTAACCAAAGGAAAACCCAGAATATCAACTAGCCTATACCAAAGAAAGGACATAAATAAATTAATAATTAAATACATTATACTCTAAGTATTAATCCACAATAGTTTTACATTTGAAGGCTTTTTAAAAATTCAACACAGTTTCAACTCAGCACTGAGTCCGTTCTGTAGTTTGACTCCCAAAACTGAAACACATCTGTATTTTACACTTTAAATGCTTCATAAATAAACAAACCTCTCAAATTATAATTTCCTCGAAAAAGTATTTCCAATATTCTTAAAGGGATAGTGCACCCAAAAATGAAAATTCAGCCATTATCTACTCACCCATATGCCGAGGGAGGCTCAGGTGAAGTTTTAGAGTCCTCGCATCACTTGCAGAGATGCACAGAGAGGCAGTCAGAGCTACAGGCTACATTGGGGCTAAAAAACATTTTTTTTTTATTTTTATGTCGGCAGTATGGAGATATTTTGTGGTTTCAATTATGTGTTTTTGGACGTTTGAATCTGGGGCGCCGTCAGCCTCCATTAGGTGGAGTTGTGTTGCTACCTCCTCTCCCCTTGGATCTCTGCAAGTGATGTGAGGACTCTAAAACTTCACCTGAGCCTCCCTCGGCATATGGGTGAGTAGATAATGGCTGAATTTTCATTTTTGGGTGCACTATCCCTTTAAATGCACAGTATCTGGAAATTTTAAGGTGTAGGAAGTAGATTCACAATAACCTGCTTTATATAATATTGAGGACTCTCTGATTAACAGTGTGTGGATTATTTTATTAATAAAATATGATCTGTTTTATCCTCGTTCTCATCACGCAGGTGTCTCATGTTATTCTGAGCTGCAGTGATGAATCACAGTGTCAAATATCAACACTGTCACTGCGACTAAAATAAACTTTGCATCAGTTAAAATCATGTGTTCAGTGTGTAAACCATCTGTGTTTGTTAGAAGCTGTTTTAAAACCAGTGGAAACAATGAGAGGATTCTACTGACCTGTAACAACACACAGGCTCCTCTTTTTACCTGAGACTCTGCACTTTGGTCCATGTCAGGATACTTTTGTCTTCAGTGATCTGATTGGTCAGAGGTCGGGGTGTTGACAGGCTGCGATCAGGTCAGCTGTTCAGCATCAGTTACCATGGTGATTTATCCCCGTAGAAAGAGAACCAGCTTGAGTTAACCCTGACGTTACCTCGCTAACTCCAGATCCTGTTTCATAGTACAGGCTTCAGGTCGTGTTCAGCTGGTTAATCTGGAGTTAATACGCCAACATCAACTTCCTGTTGTGTCTGAAAGCAACACCAATGAGAGCCGTGAGACTGAATCAGAACAGTAAAGGTGCAGGCCTGAGAGGACGCAAACCCTCTGAAGCAAACTAAAGTCAGGTGATAAATCTCTGAGGCTTTGTGACCCTATTTCTCAAGATGCATGGTCATGTGACCCATGGTTTATATAAATATTTTCATTGGTGCAGCTTCAACTTGTTGTTCTTGAAAGTAACCTCAGTCCGAACTGCAGAGGTTTATGCTTCAGCTCCATCTGTGTCTTCAGGCTCCTCATTGTGATTCATGTCATCAACACTTGGTGGTGCACATGTACTGCTGTTGGTGCTGAGCTAGGAGACCCTCTCCAGCACACGGCTGCTGAGCTCTCTGCTTTCTTGTTAGGTTTTCACACATGTTGCTTGACTTTATCCACAAGCTTCACATTCAGTTATTCAGTCACAGCAGACCTTCAGTGGATGTCAGGCGTCGCGCCTCGTCAAAGAAAACAATCGGCTCAGCCACCTCTGAAGCACCTGCGCGGGCATATTCATGACAATCTCGATCCACTTGTCTTCCCCTCGCTGATATGACCTCTGAACAGTAACAACGCTGAGCTGCAGAGGAGGCTTTAAAAGATTAGACGTAAAGCTGCGGCTGAACGAGGTGACAGCAGCCAAAAAGTGAAAGCGTTTGAATTGTAAAGCAGCTACCTGTTCAAAGGTGAGACACATGGATTAGTGTTCAGAGTGGGCGAGGTCGAAAGACTTAGACGGGGATGATGGGAACAAGATGAAGAGATGAGAATCAAAGGTTTCTCAGAGGTGCTCGTAGGGTGACAAACTCCAGTAAGAACGTTCAAAACAGACAAGTGAAGAGCCGACCTTTGTAAAGCTGTCGATATATTGAACCTGTCTCTTCAGCTTGTAGAGCATCAGAAATATAAAATAAGAAATGTGTTTTAAATGGAACAAACTGTACAGTGTTTAAAACAAAGAGGCAAAACACTGACAGAATGAACCGTTCACAGTATGAAGAATATGCGCAATGTGTGAAAAATAACGAGCCAAGAATCTGTCGGACAAACAGATTGCAGATGTCTGAGTGGTGCCAGCCGTTCAACCTGATGACCCAGGAGTCTGTCCGCTGTTAGCCAGGGCTGAATTAAACCACTCTGAGCTGAGAGGCTCGATGCACGGCCGAGTGAACAAGTCTCTTACAAGTCAGTGATCTGCGGCATCCACACCTGGTTTGATTCTTACAGCAGAGGAGAGGGCAGACAGATGAGACTCCTGTCTGATTGTGATTATAATAGAGGAGAATATCTTTATTGTCATCTGACGGTTAATGGCCTCTTCATTTGCGAGGACAAGGAGGGCGCGCAATTCCTTGTCTCCCCAGTTGCTCATCTTTACAGTGTCTGTCAGGTTTGTGTTTCCCTCTTGCTACTAGCTGCTCGCTAATTCCTGCTATCAGCTGTTTCCTGTTTATCCACCGCCAGTGGCTCGCACGTGCGGCGTCATCAACAGCCCCCGCCGAACTAAAAAGGTTCCGCCAATATGTCTACCCTACGAGGTGGAAATTTGGGCGCCTCGGATCATCTCGCCAATCCGTCTCTGTGTGTCTAAACGCTCGCAGCTTGCCGGCCATAAATCTTGTCAGTGAAGATTCTCAGTCGTCCAGGTCATGGTAGTCTTAAGTGCTGTATCGTAGGCAACTAGACTAGACTAGACCTTTGCCTCTCATCCAAGAAGCTTTGTTTCACCGATGTACAGATCTGTGCATTCCTGGCTGCACTGAACTGCACACACATCATGACTGCTTCTGTCTGGGTGCTTCAACCTCAGGGTGGATCAGCTTCTGCCTCAGAGTGTTACTGGGTTTGAAGTGTTTGTTGAAGATCATCCTGAGTTTCTCAGATACTCCTGCGACATGAAGAATGTTGTTTCATTCTCACGTAACCTCAGCGACTCTGTAAAGGTCCACAGCCACACAGAGCTTAAAGCCTGTGACTACACACCAGTCAGTGAGAAGTGAAGAAGACCTTTGGATGAAAGGTGAAACATCTTCAAGAAACCCAGTTGCCTACGATATAGCACTTATAGTCGTCGGTAAACCTATGCTGCTTGTCTTTGGACTGAGGGAGGAAACTGGAGCACCCAAGAAGACCCACACTGACCTGGGGAGAACATGCATACTCTGCCTGAAAGGGTTCCCCCACTCTGGGTTTGAACCAGGAACCTTCTTGCTGTGAGGCGACAATGCTAACAACTGCATCACCCACATTTCCACAGTCAAGCCTTCGTGCATTCGTTTAGTGCAGGTATTGTTCTTGGATAAAAGCTGTTTCCTAACTGCCCTGTGTCTCCTGCCCGGGTGCAGCAGTTCAAACAGGGTGGTGCCCACTGTGGGACGGGTCCTTTAGTATGTTTTGGGCTTTTTTAAGGCACCAGGAACTGTACAGCTCGTCCATGGAGGGGAGAGGACAGCCAATAATTTTCTGGGCGGTGTTGACAACCCTATGGAGAGCTCTGTCTGCTACCGTGCAGCTGGCGTACCACACACACATTCAGTACGTCAGCACACTCTCTGTGGAGCAGTGGTAGAAGGACACGAGCAGTTTCTGGGTGAGCTGGTTCTACCTGAGAAATCTCAGTGTCTCCAGGTCAGGTCCTCCTCAATCTGAACACCCTGAAATCGGAGACCCTCTTTTGTTTCTGGTGGTCAAAAGTCAAGGTCACTATGACCTCATGTCCGTACCATTCTTGTGAAAGTGAAATATCAAGAATACCTTGAGGGAATGTCTTCAAATTTAACACAAACGTTACACTTAGTCTCAACAATAGTCAGAGGTCAAGGTCACTGTGACCTTGCGTCAGTGTCATTCTCATGAACGCATTATCTCACCAGTACCCAACACTAATCTTGGGTGCCCATCATGAAACACTGGTGATTGTATAGATCTTCTCTGCTGCAGGATAAAAGATATGTGTGAAGCATCCATGTTTTAGAATATGTAGCAACATCCATATTTGAAGTACTGTCAGTTGTCATGGTTACATATGAGTCTGGACAGACTTGGATGTAAACTGTAACTGCAACTTGTCTGGTTCGCGTAGGCGTACAACTGCAAGGCGGTAATTCCTGATAGGTTTAGTTTTGTTAATGATTCTATTAAATCAGGAGTTCACAACCCTTTTGGCTTTTCATTCTCCCTTTCACGGCTGTTTCATTTGCATAATTTTGATATGTATGTGGTTGCATTACAAAAGGAGATGTTAACTTTACTGTGAATTCCCTCAGATTCAGCCTGTGTGTATTTACTGGTGTCGTGAAGCTCCAGGGAGTCTTCAAGCTCCACAGTCATCCACTTCTCGAGATTTTGTGCTGCAGGAAACGGAGCCAAACAGCATTTTAACAAGCCGTGTAAGGATCCCCCGAACAATAGAAATCAAAGGCAATTAAAAGCCTGATTAGTTCAGCATTTTGTCAATTCCCAGATACTTTGTGTATCTCTCAAATAAGGCGTTTTACGTCTGGGGATCAAATGCAAAACAGGCTGAGTGGTAAATCACTATGTTTGATTGAGAAAAACATTGTGCTTTGTGCTTAATGAATCCCACAGTGTTTGTCTTAATGAGGAATCAGGAGTTCTCTGTGTGGGTGGTATCTCTTTCCCTCTCAGTCTTTCTCTGTGTTTCCCACCTTCCCACCTTGATTGCTGCTTATCTAGGTCATCTCAGTGTGTTTTAATCACCGCTGGGTTGAGCGAGACCCAGTTAGGTGATGAAGCCCTCTTTTCATCATGGTGAGAAGTCGGCTTAAAATCTAGCACATCGTCGGTCCTGCTGTAATTATCATTGTTCGTGCTCAGCTGCATCTGGGATCAAATCCAATTGTATCAATTATTCACTATCCACAAGGTGCTTTTTAACCTCGATCGTGTTTAGCCCTCAATGTAACACCATTCTGTGTAATATAGGATATAGTGGAGCACACTCTGTTCTCATATGTGTGTGCTGTCATGAATCCATAGGACGGGATTGACTGCTGATTTCCCGAATGAATCAAGGTGGCCGTGTGACACCAAGCATGCACAAATAAGATTGGCTATATGCTTCCTGACGATATTGGTGGGTGTTTTTGTCGGCGCTGGTGCACACGGAGAAAAGCACGCTAGAATCCAATTGCAGTTCTCTCTGTTCTTCCCGAGCTCATGCTGCTCTCTCTTTTTAAAAAGTGACAAGCTGCAGATTTCTCTCAGCAGGCCTGCCAGCATCGTGCATCCTAATTATTCATTTGATTACCCGAGACAAGCTAAAAAAAACAGATTCTTAAACACAGAGGAAATGTCTTAGAGCCACGCATCAACACAAAGAGGCCCTTTATCTCCACTACAAAGCATTTGTGCAGGTCAGATGTCGCTGTCACTTTGTACCTCGGGCTCTAATGTTTCTCTTCCAGTTTGCAATCTGTAAATGCAACTTGTCACAGTACGAGTGTTTTGATCTGGACCATGACGACAAACCAGCAGACTGATCAAAAAGATACTGTGACATATTTCTTCTTTCATTAAAATTGAACCCACATGTGTTTTTGATGTTTTTATATCGTATTATAAAAGAGGTGTTGGTTTACTAAACACCAAGTGTGTGACCTCAGTGGTGATGACTGAATGACTGGCTTTATGGATGTTCCGTCTCTACACGTTGTCCGGTAGAAACAGGAACATGAATCCAGTTCACACACTGATTGACATGCCACTCATTTAATTAGAATATCCCCATGTGATGTGGTTAACACAGGATAATAAACCAGGTGAATAAACAATGTGAAATAGAGTCCAGTCCTCTTCCTTTAGAATTAAGCGTCACATTTGTTGCAGTGTTATAACACCCACAGTTGATATGATTCTGATAAACCCTCCAGGAGGCAATCGAAGAACTTTGCCTCACACACCAAAAAATCACACAAAATTCAAAATGGCCGACCCCCAGGTGGGCAGAGTTAATTAAACTGAATTAGAATTATGTTCAAAATGTTGTGAGGAATGTGCCGACTAAATTTTGAAGCCAACGCACCACAGTGTGCGCCGAATTACACCAAATCAAAGTCCTTATTAGTCTGAACATTCACATTCGTTTTTATGCATCCTAAAGTGAATATCAATGCACAAAATCCAAGATGGCTGACTTCCTGTCAGAAGAATTCCCCCAAATAT